>OY856410.1:409708205-410308205 GCA_963693085.1 Alisma plantago-aquatica | reverse complement strand
CTTTTAATGTTTTAAATAAATCATATCTTATTTTCTCTTTCCTCCTTCATTAATGGTTATAGGATTATCCAAATTTCATGAAACTTCACCCACAAGTCACATTAAGTGCCTTAGATATGAATTTTCCATAAATTTTACATGTTGGAGTTATTTATACACTTATTTAATATTATGAATGTTCTATGCACTTTCTCTCTCCTGATTTCACTTTTTGATCAAATATTTTCCAAATTGAGTGAAAATTCACCCAACTACATATTTTAATGTGTAGATCATGAATTTGGCATCAAGTGTTACTTTTGAAGTCATTAATGATTTATTTTGTATTTTTGAGTTATCTCCTAATTTCCATTCAATTAATACAATTATACTTACTCATTTTTCCAAAAGTTGTGAAACTTACCACGCAAGCAAACTTGTACTCAAAGAAAATGAATTTGGATTTAGAATTATCTTTTGAGTTCCACTTATATGAATTTTAGACAATTTACTCTTATTTTCACTTAATGAAAAAATTAATTCATTTAGTGGCACATTATCATAGTTTTAGGATTTTCTTTTCTTCTTCCCACACATAAAGCCATAGAAACTTCTAGATAGATTTTTAATTAATCCTTATCCCTCTTAAATGGACATTTTGCAAACTAAACCCATTAGTAAACTTTCACTAAGGTATTTGTGGTTAACTCCTTATAAATTAAAATATTGGGAACAAATGCACACCACCCCTTTATAATTTCCACTAATTCAACATCAAGGACAGAAATGAAAGAAAAAGCTTTGGAAAAGGTTAAACTAAGATTATACATGGATTTCAGTTCGTTACAACATACCACCTGCTAAAAAGGATTTCGTCCTCAAAATCTCATACAAAAAGAGAAGGGTAAGTACGTAACATCTCATCTGTAAGCTCCCAAGTGGTTTCTTCTAAACCATGATACTGCCATAAGACTTTCACCAACTCAATTAACTCAGGAGTCAAGATTCTTCACAGGTAACTCTTCATAAGTCAGATTCTCTTTAATCTCCAAAGGCTCATTAGATAGTACATGAGAAGGGTCCTTCATATAGTTTCTCAACATAGAGTCATGAAAGACATTATGGATCTTGTCATAGATAGGAGGAAGAGCTAAACGGTATGCAAAGTCTCCAAACTTATCCAAGATCTCAAATGGTCCAACATAGCTGGGACCAAGCTTTCCTTTAACCTTAGATCGTGTAATAGAACATATAGGCTTGATCTTCAAGAAGGCATCGTCACCTACTAGGAAACTCACGTCAGACCTTTTCTTATTAGCTTACATCTTCTGTCGATCTTGTGCATCTTTCATATGCTTCTTGATCAATTGAACCTTCTCTATCATCATCTATATATCATCAGTATTTACAAGAGCATGTTCTCCCACATCATCCCAGAGTAACAGAGAATGAAAAGGTCTTCCATACAAAGTTTCATAAGGTTGCATACCAATACTAGCTTGGTAGCTATTATTGTAAGCAAATTCAACCAATGGAAGAAACTTATTCCATGAACCTCCCCAATCCATAACACAAACATGAAGCAAATATTCTAGAATTTGCACTGTTCTTTCAGATTGGGCATTGGTTTGTGGATGCTAAGCTGTACTGAAACGTAAGTCGGTACTCATCGCTTCTTGAATCTGATTCCACAAATGAGAGGTGAACTTTGGGTCATGATCTGCTACTATCACTTTAGGAACTCCATGCAAATGAACGATCCAATCCACATACAGCTGATCCATCTCATCAACCTTGTAAGTGGACTTGAAAGGAAAAAAGTGGGTAGACTTGGTAAGTCGATCAATCACCACCGACACTACATCAAAACCATTCCTAGTCTTAGGGAAACCAGTGATAAAATCCATAGTAATCTTCTCCCATTTCCATTTCAGAATCTCAAGCGGGTGCAGAAGACCACCAGGTCATTGATGCTCGATCTTTACTTGTTGACAAGTCAAACACTTGGCAACAAACAAAGCAATATCCTTCTTCATGTTCTTCCACCAAAAACTTTGTTGCAGGTCCTTGTACATCTTGGTAGTACTAGGATGTATAGTATACTTAGACCCATGGGCTTTGCTCAAAACCTTCTGGCATAGGTTCCCAACTTCAGGTTTCCACAACCTTTATAAAAAATGAACAATACCATCCACTCCAATCAAAAAGTCAGATTGTGGTTTCTCAGCTAAAACATTCATCTCTTCAAGCTCAGAACTTTCAAGCTGTGCAACAACAACTTTTGAGATCCAAGAGAAAAACTAGACATGTGAACACATGACTTCTCAACATATTCTTTATCAAGAAGCTACGGTTGCAACAAGAAACACACTCCAGATTCATAGCAGCACAAACTGCATTCTTCTTCCAAGTCAAAGCATCAACAACTACATTTGCTTCACCGGGATGATAGGTAATGGTGAAGTTGTAGTCTTTGAGATACTCCATCCATCTTTGCTTCCTCAGATTTAGATCCTTCCATGTCAACAAATATCTCAAGATTTTATGATCTAAGAAAACTTCAAACTTCACTCCATATAGATAGTGTCGCCAGATCTTTAAAACATGCACAATAGCGGCTAGCTCTAAATTATGTGTAGGCCAGTTCTCTTCATTAGGTTTCAACTGGCGCAAATCATAGGCAATCATTCAATCCTCTTGCATCAAGACACACCCTAATCCTTGCTTAGAATCATCTATGAAGTTGATGTAGGGGTTGCCTTCAATAGGTAGAGAAAGAATAGGAGCAGACATCAAACATCTCTTTAGCTTTTGAAAATTGTCCTCACATTCCGGTGTCCACACAAACTTGACTTCTTTTATTGTCAACTTTGTCAGAGGAAGAGCTAACTCAGAAAAAATTGAGGAAACCTACTAAATTGAAGAAACTACAGATCTCATATAGAGTCTTCAAAGCTTTCCACTTGGTCACAACTTCTACCTTTGTAGGATCAACAATAATATGTCTGATAGAAATCACATGACCCAAAGACATCACTTCCTTGATCCAGAACTCACACTTTGAGAATTTAGCATATAGTTGATTTTCTCTCAGTGTGTTTAGCACGATTCTCATATGTTCACGATGTTTTTCTTTAGATTCAGAGTAGACCAAAACATCGTCAATGAACACCACCATGAACTGATCGAGGTAAGGATGAAACACCTGATTAATCAAGTCCATGAAAGCAGCATGGGCATTAGTCAAGCCAAAAGGCATGACTAGAAACTCATAATGCACATGAAGTGTTCTGAGCTATCTTTAGGAAATCTTCATCTTTCACTCACATCTAGTAGTAGACACTTCACAGATCCATCTTTGAGAACATAGTGTCTAACTTTAGCTGGTAGAATAGGTCATCGATGTGAGGCAAAGGATAGCGATTCTTTATCATCACGTGATTAAGCATACAATAGTCCATGCACATACACAACAAACCATCCTTCTTCTTCACAAACAAGATAGGGGCTCCCCATGGTGAAACACTACGGTGCACAAAGCCCATGTTGAGAAGTTCCTAAAGCTGCTTCTTAAGATCGACGAGTTCTGAAGGGGCCAAGTGATAAGGAGGCTTCAAGATAGAAGAGATTACTGGTGTGAGCTCGATGGAAAACTCCACCTTGTGAGTTGGGGGCAATCTAGGGAACTACTCATGAAAGTCATCAGGAAAGTCCTTTACAACATCTATGTGATCGAGAGAAAGAGGCTTGCCATTAAGGATGACAGAGGCTAAGAATGTTCTACACCCTTGCAAGACAATATTTTTGGATTTGATGGTGGAGATGACAAACTATCGATCCTCTCAATTCCTACCCTTGACACACATCCTTACCTCAACAGGATGTAACAAACTGACCTTTCATACCTTACAGAACAAAATAACTTTGTACCTCTTCAACCAATCCATCCCTAGGACGACATCAAAGGAAGAAATATTAAGCAAGATTAAATATGAGGGAAACATCATTCCAAAGATACAGAGGTCCATGGTCGGGAGTTTGAGATAAGAAGAGCAGATCCTACCACTAGGGGTTTAAACATCTAATACATGATCCATATATTCTAATTCTATGTCTAACATGGCAACAAACTCAGTTGATACGAATGTATTTGATGAACTAGAATCGAAGAGTGCTTTAACTGGATGCATATTCAGATGTAAAGTACCTTTAATGACTTCATTATCTCCTTCAACTTCCTCAGCATTAAGGGCAAACACCCTTACATTCTGCCTCTCCATAGGTGGTTGTCGGCCTTGCCAGTTCTGATTGTTGTTGTTTCTTGGAGGCAGATTCTGTCGCTATTGCGGCTGCTATGCAGGCTTCTGAGCTGGAGCTGGTCCCTGTCCAAGCTTGGGGTAGTTAGGTCAGTTGTGTCTAGCTTGATCACACTCATGGCAGATGGGTGCAGGTCAATCATCTCTACTGGGTTGACCATTGCCAACACGACATCTTCCTGGCGGGTGAAAATGCGAGCATCGGTTGCACCTGTTGTGCCCTTGGTTTCCACCAACATCCTTTCTGTTGTTGTTGTTGTAGTGCTTGGAAGACTGGAACCCAGGGTGCAACTCAATCACCAAAGCCTTGTCCACCATTTGTTGAAAAGTCAATGATAGTTGGGGAACAAGGTCGCATTCTACACTATAGATTAAACCCTCGAGGAATAAGGTTGATCTTCTTTTAGCTCCGAGGTCCACAACGTAGCGCTCCAGGAGAAGAAAATGTTGCACGTACTCAGAGATGCTCCTGCTTCCTTGATGCATTGTAAAATTCTGCTTCCTTCCTCTTCATATAGGCGAGACAGATGTACTTTCACAGAAAAGTTTGAGAAACTCTTCCCAAGTCATGCTCGAAGTATCACGGGTACAAGACATACCCGTCCACCAGTCCCATTCTGGCACATCCAACACATACATCGTGAAGCGAACCTTCTAGTGAGGAGGACATGTCATGCCCTTAAAGGTATGCTCTAGAGACAAAACCCAATCGTCAGCTTTGTCCACCATGTTTGGCTCACTCTCGCCCTTAAAGTATGGTGGTTTCATCTTGATGAAGTTCGTAAGAGTGAACTCCTTCAGCTTAGCTGCAATAGTTGCATCATTAGAAAGCTGTCTCACCAAGGTAGTCGAGAGCAGCTGGCACAACATGGTCAGCTCTTGTTCAAGGGTCAGAAGAGGGGTGCCAACAGGGGCAGTAGGGACTGTCCCATTGTTGGAGGGAGTCACCGGAGTATCCCTATAAGGAGGTGAGATTACCCCCTTACTAAAGAAAAATTGAAGAATAAAATATCCATTCCAAACACACTCAAAGGTATGTTGGAATAGGTGTAACATTTTCAAACTTCAATAAATGGTATTTAAAACAACCAAAGTATAACAACGGAATTAAATAAATGACTATATTCAATTTTCACAAAAGATTACAAAAGTACATCATAATATCCCATAAGGGTTTATAAACATGATACAACATAAGGATCTAAGTAGAGGGAAATCTAAACCATAACAACTTTGTCTCCAAGCTTTAACTCCTTAAGCTAGTCCAAACCTTCATGCCTTATCATCCAAGTCCTTCACCTGGGGTTGGAATCATACCCCAACAAGAAGAAAAAATAGATGACATCAACAAAGGACCGTTTGTGCATACTAAATAGGAAATTGAGCAATATATGAAATAAAGGCCATCAAATACAAAAGGCTTCCCACAAAAAGGATAAGGACCACCCAAATGGGTATCAAGAGAAAAGGAATTAAAATCATATGACAATAAAAGAATACTTGCCATTAATAAAACATAAAGATTGTGCCACACAAGCACATGTAAAGAATTAGGGCACACACCCCATATCATCAACTTGCATGCATGTGAGATAATCATAGCCCTAGAACAATATAAACACAAAGGCGGACAAGTCTCATAAACTTGAAACCTGATAGATAAAGGAATACTGCCAATCTCCCAAATATATAAAACATGGGCCAAGAATCACACATCTTGCCCTGGGTATGGGGTTCCTTTCCATCCCAAAAGATCAGTAAATATCACAACTGCTCGGTAGGAAATAACACATCTGCCATAAAAACCAATGCAATTACACTACTCTAGTGGCACCAAATCACATAGCATGTTAAATGTAGAGGCAAGTAGAAAGTATAGTCATAATATATAAACTAGTCACCACATAAGTGACCAACATATACATCCACCTCATAAGTGGGCAAAAGACATCATATGTCATCTTTTAGAGTTCCATCATGAACAAAGCATAAGATAAGAGTTCAAAAGAATATCCATGATCACACGATCAATATCAAATAAGTTAGTTCACATGAACCATGATTTTCAAAAGAAAAGACATTGTGTATATGCTAATGTTCATAGGACAAAGAGAATGAATAAATATAGGTGAATTGCTCAACATAGAAGAATAGGGGATACATCATACCTTAACTTCAGAGTCTAAACAGTCCAAGTCAATCCTAGATCCAAGCCTAGGCCTCTAAAGAACCTCTAGGGAAGGTGGACATGTCCAATAAGTAAGGTTTCCAAGCTTAGAGAGGCTAGTTTCTCCAACAAAGCTCTTATCTCGAGCAAGAAGCACCTTCTCCACTTTAGAGGTGAAAAACCCTAACAAAAGAAGATGGAGATGAGGTGTTTATGGGTTCTAGGTGGGGTTTCACCATGTTAGGCCATGGTTCCAACTTGGAGGAAGGTGGAAGGAAGACTAAAAACATGAAAATAGGGAAGTAAAGGAGGATACTTACTATTTTTGGTCAAAATCACAAGAAGGGGCTTTAGAAATACTAAATAGAGAAATTTGGAACCCTAGGACCCTTCTTCACCAAGGTAGGCACCTCCTTTTACCTTGGGATAGAAACTTCATGGAAAAATAGAGTTGGAATGATTCTATAAGATAGAGGAAATAAAGGAGAGCAAGAGTTTTCGAATTGGGATTTGGGAAGGGGAAGATATGGGTATATAAAGAAAGAGGTCAAGTACGAGGTGTCTATGAGACTTTCCATGTGTCACGTATAAGGGTGTCCATGGACATGCAAGCCTTTATGGATAAGGAAGAATTCAAGAACGAGGTATCAAATTACTTTCTATGTGTCCAATGCTAAGGGTGCCTATGGACATGCAAACCTTTATGGATAAGGAAGAAGTCAAGCATGAGGTGTCCGTGGAGCTTTCCATGTGTCCTTAGCCTAGGTATTTCATGGCCATGCAAGAGGACAGCTCATAGAGGCTTCTTGAATATCAAATGTCGGTTTATGGGCAATTATAGACCATCCCAAATGACCTCCAATCACAGAAATAACCCCATTGGTTGATAGCTTCTGAAGATAAGCTCATTTATAAAGAGAGTAATCCCTAAAATGCCCTTGGAAAGGAACACCTTCAAACCAAGGTGCAACTAGGAGCCCTATGGTTCAAAAACTAAAGAATGGTAAGGAAATATATAAGGATTATAATGCATGTGACAATATGCAAAGAAATCCTCCCAATTGGGTAAATTGCAGAAAAGTCCAGAATGTACATAAAATTGCATAACTTGCACAAACAACATCCAAATTGGACCAAACTTCATCCACAAGTTATCTTTGATGTGTTGAATATGAATTTGTCATTATTTCCATATTTTGAAGTTATATAATCACATTATTCATTACTTATGCCTTCTATTCATTTTCTCTCTCCTAAACTTATCCTAATATTTCAAGGTAGTCCAAATTAGATGAAATTTGACATGTAGGCTAATTTTGATATGTAGATTTAGAATTTGAAGTTTGTTTCCACTTTTGAGACTTATTTTTATGAGGTATGTCATATGGCCCATTAACTGCCCATTTTCTAAATTATTCATCCAATTAAGTTTCTTATCTTCATATTACCACCAAAATGAATTATGTGGCATATTTTATGTATCCATTATAAACCTAAGATTAATGTTAGAACATTAGGTTACATTAAGGTGATATATACATGCATTATCTCATTGGGGTTATACTAAACATCTATTTAGGTCTAACCTTCAACCTTGTTTGGCTAAGTCCAAAATGTCAACTTCCAGGGTAGGGTCCGAGATCTAGTATGCTACAATCCCTATTGTCAGTGTTGCCGGAGGTGGCTCCTGGAGAGGAGTTGGTCATGTTTCCAAAAAAATCTCCCTTCCTGAAAGATAAGGGTATAACATAAGATAACAGAAGTAGACAACAATGAGGATATCGAAGGCTACTATTGCCTCTGGGCATACTATTTCAGGTAGTCAGAATCTGCGCAGGCCAGACAGGTATCATATGGATCATGGAGTCCTCATAAACCAAGACAGTGACATAGAGGAAAATATTTCCAACCCCCAAACCCTAATTCTTTCTAGACACCCTTGCTTTCAACTTATGCCGTAGTAGTTGCCCAACATGCTCTGATACTATATTGTAAAGAGGCGAGATCACCTCCTTATTTAAAGGAAATATAAAACATCTACTTTTTCCAAGAAAAATATACATTGTAGAATGTATGTATAATAATCCAAGTAAATAAGCATGTTTCAGATACATGTAAAATGTCAATAGCAGTGGAAAGAAACTAAGTTATACATTGTTTTTTTTTAACTCAGTTCACTACATGAGTTTATTTAAAAAGGAAAAACTAAAAAGAAACTATAGGATCTAACAATAAGCAACCTAGTCATCCTTGATTGCAAAACTTGAATCTACTACTCTGGAACTTGGTCACATTGGCCTTGTTCAACACCTTGATCTAACTCTGGGTGGTTGGGAAAACCCAGCAAAAGGGAAAGAAAATAAGGTATGTGTCAGAGAAAATGAACAAGGACAAAATATAAGAAACAACATGGAAATAAAGGCTAAGATTTCATCATAAGATGAAGATAGTCAAAAGTATGAGGCATAAATAAATAGATGCTTGCCATAACAAAAATAGTAAAAGTTTGTATGCATGATTAATATTGACTACCTAAACTATGTAGGGTTGAGGCACTTACCTAACCTCAACCAATAGGTGAGGGAGAGTAACACATTCAAATCACCTAAAAGTATTCTATATTGGGGAGAGTAACACATTCCCCTGGGCAAATTTATACATGCCCTATCTATGGGTGGTTGTACATAAGTACCACTACACTAATTAAATAGTCTAATATAATCAACATGCTAAAGAACTATGGCAAGTATAAGCATCAAGTAAATAAATACATGGCAGTGGGGTACAACACCCAAGGAATAAATAATAAAAACTAATTTGAGGAAAATATAACAAAGGAATCATCAAAAGAGAAATTAGGGTTTCATAGAAGCCTCATTAGGGAAACTAGGTTAGGGTTTACAATTCTGTCCAACACAGGTGTAAGGAAAACACATACCTTTCTCAATGAAATCCTATTACTCTCTTTCATTACTTTAATTGAGTCCAAAGCCCACTTTTCCTATTTTCAATGTAAAACCATGTATTAGGGTTTTACATATGCATAAAGGTAAGGAAACCCTAAATTTTGGACTTTTTGAACAAAATCTCAATTTAGACTCTAAAATTATCATCATTGATCTTATTAGGTGCTCCTGATTAAGAAACCGTATAATTTTGTCTATTTTGGAGTTTTGAGGTTAAAAGTGCATTTTTGGCATTTTTATGTATCGAATTCATTTTTAGAAAACACCTTTCGACAAAACTGAAAACCAAAACCTCAAAAGTATTTTCTTTTAATTTTTGGAAAAAGGAATAAAAAGATATGATTTTTCCTATTCTGACCATTCAGAGAGTGCCACGTCAAAAAAACATCGTAGAGAGACGAAGAGAGAGTGAAGAACTGGACCTCCTTGATTAATTGTACCAATTAGATCTGGCCAAGTTAGGGGTCAAAGGTGTGGCTTTGACTCGCTCAAAGCAAAGCAAGTGGTAGCGAAAAGACAGTACTGCCCTCAAGCGGAAAGCAAAGGAGAATAGGAAACATGGAGGGTAATAGAGGAAAAACAAACAAAGGATTCTTCCCCTTCATCATCCACACCATAGCTAGCGAGCAACATCTCGAGTTTTGGGCAAATACACAAGAGTCGATCACACTCGAGAACAAGAACACAGAAAGAACAAGTAGATCACCACGAACCTGTCGATGTAGACAATTTGACCCGAGGTCGAGTATAGAATGAGCAATGTCCACTGCAAACTCAGGTCCTATCCAAGCTTCCCGACGTCCACACATGCAAGAAATGGGGAAATCAAGGGAAGAGGAGAGTTTGGTAAAAGGAGATGAAGGTATAGAAGGTACTATTTATAGGTGTGGTTTGCTCTAGGGTTCTAGGCACAATGACAGTCAGAGAGCTCGACGTTCTACTTTGGGCATTTCTCAAATAGTTAACAAAACACCAAAATATATGGATCAATTGGTGTGGAATCACATGAAAAAAGTGTGGGATCAAAAATCTCGTACAAAGATTGACTACATATCGAGAAATCTTGATTTAAATTGCAATGTGAACTGCCCTATTTTCCTTATTAGTTGCAAGCTAGGAGACAAGCTCCCAACCATCCG
The DNA here is from genome assembly GCA_963693085.1 of Alisma plantago-aquatica. Taxonomy (NCBI): domain Eukaryota; kingdom Viridiplantae; phylum Streptophyta; class Magnoliopsida; order Alismatales; family Alismataceae; genus Alisma; species Alisma plantago-aquatica. Next base: position 410,297,638 of record OY856410.1, on the reverse strand, counting down.
ATCAAGAAGACGAGCAATCCGGATCATCCAATTGTGTGAAAAATAAAAAAATTAAAAAGAATAGACACGTGACATAATTATTGCAGTCCCAATCTTAATCAGACTAAAGTGGCACCTATTTTATTTAATCTTTTTCTCTCTCCTCCATTGAGGGTGCAAACATGCTCCAAATTAAATGAAAATTGATATCTAGCCTAATTGTGATATGAGGAATCCGAATATGCAATTATTTTTTCCTTTTGGAAACTTTTAATGTGTTAAATAAATTAAATTTTATTTTCTCTTGCCTCCTTCATTAATGGTTATAGGATTATCCAAATTTGTTGAAACTTCACCCACAAGTCACATTAAGTGCCTTGGATACAAAAATACCATCAATTTTACATTTTGGAGTTATTATACACTTATTTTATATTTTGAAGGTTCTACACACTTTCTCTCTCCTGATTTCACCTTTTAATCAAATATCCTCCAAATTGAGTGAAAATTCACACAAATGCATATTTTAAAATGTAGATCACGAAATTTGGCATCAATTGTTACTTTTAGAGTCATTAATGATTTTATTTTATATTTTTGAGTTATCTCCTATTTTCCATTCAATTAATACAATTATACTTACTCATTTTTCCAAAAGTTGTGAAACTTGTCACCCAAGCAAACTTTTACTCAAAGAGAATGAATTTGGATTTAGAATTATCTTTTGAGTTCCAATTTTATGAATTTTAGGAAATTTACTCCTATTTTCACTTAATGGAAAAATTGATTCATTTAGTGTCACATTATTTTAGTTTTAGTATTTTCTTTTCTTCTTCCCACACATAAAGCCATAGAAACTTCTAGATCAATTTTTAATTTATCCTTATCCCTCTTACATGGACATTTTGCAAATTAAACCCATTAGTAAACTTTCACTAAGGTACTTGTGCTTAACTCCTTATAAAGTAAAATATTGGGAACAAATGCACACCAAACATTTATAATTTTCACTAATTCAACATCAAGGATGGGCATGAAAGAAAAAGCTTTGGAAAATGCTAAACAAAGATTATACATGGATTTTAGTTCATTTCACAGACCATGCAGATCTTCGCTACACTGGGATGATGTTGGGGAGCACACCTTCATGAAATTCGAGGAGATGCAACTTTACATAAACAAGGTTGCACTGATAAGGCAGAGAATGAAGCAGGCACAAGATAGGTTGAAATCTTATGCAGATGCTCAATGACCAGAATGGTAGTTTAAGGAAGGTGATCATGTTTCCTTAAATATCAGACCTATCCGACCCTTGGCCAAGAAAAAATGGAAGCTCATCCCTCATTATGTGGGGCCCTTTGAGATCTTATAAAGGGTTGGTGAATGCATATTATCTTGCTCTTCTGCCTTAGTATAGTGCAATGTACAATGTGTTTCATGTATCTAATATAAAACCTTACATCAAAGACCCCAATCAAATTCTAAATCATGAGCCTCAAGAGCTAAAAGATGATCTATCTTATGCTGAATCCCCAGTCGAAATCCTTGATTTCAAGACAAAGGATCTTCACAATAATCAACGTATAGATATGGTGAAAGTTATCTAGAACCACCATGACCAGACTAGCGCCACCAGGAAGCTCAAGTTTGAGATCAAGTAGAAGTATCCACATCTCATCCAGGCTACTTAAATTTTGAGGACAAAATTCTTAAAAGGAGGGGAGAATGTTATAAAGTGAGTTTTTCTACATTATTTTTTTTCTCTCTCTTACAAATTTTAGTGATATTTATAATCACTAAAATTTAATTTCCTAAACACTCTCAATCACCTCCCTCTACTAATTTGTCCATATGAATACACAATTTTCAAAATAATGCAAACCCTATATGAACATTATGGTAAAGTATGTGAACTAAAGTACCTAGTCAATTAATATTATCAACATTCGAATTTGAATCTCAATTTTGTACCATAGTTAGATTACCATACCAAAAGGCTTCTCCTAAAACTTCATTCCAATTAGATGAACCAATTAGGAGTTATGAGCTTTTGAAATTATACACATTATTTCATTCATTTTAACCCTATGACCTGAGTTTCTGGTTTAATTGATCATGTTACACCCCGATCTCACAATTTCCTCAAATCATGAGATTAGGGCGTAAGATGGGATTTATAATTAACACAAAGAACACCCTTGACTTTTTCTTTTCTTTTGAAACTCTTGTTTCTTCGCATTGAACTATATAAACCATCTTAACAAGGGAATCTGAACATTTCTTTTACTAATCAGACTTTAACAGAAAAGATACATATATAAACATTCATGATGTCTTTCACAACTTGTGCACATAAAACTTGCTAATTAACATACATATTAAAGAGGAACAATATTACACATTGTGATTACAACTCTCTCTCTAAACTCTTACTGAGGACCTAGAGTGACAAGGACCGACTGACTCAACTAATCTCATACTTGACTCCTGTGGCAGATCTACTCTGACGCTCTGATCATCTTCAAGTCCACGCGATTAACCCTAAAATGTTTGAGTAGAGGGGTGAGCCTACTCGCTCAGTGAATGAATACTTCATGGAAACAGACTAATGCACTAATGTGATCAAAGATATAATTTGATTAAATGATATGAAATTTAACAACAATAATTACTACACTGAGCAGTTCTAAAGCAATATAATTGAAATAGCAAAGAATATAAATATTGCATCCAAAGAATAACTACTAGAAAAATATGCTCTAGTCATTCTTAACTCTATCATTTATAAGGAACTCTGTGAACCTATATGATCATATTTTAGATTATGCCCTAAATATATGCAGTGTACTCTGCATATAAAGATCCGTAACAAGTCCATGCTACGATCCCACCGTACAAGACTTAGCGACACACCCGGGAAATGCTAAGTCTGACATCAGCCCTGCTCTGCTACAGGACCCCTGGCTCTCTGGCCAGAAACATAGGCTCTACGGCCTCAAAGCACTACTCTGAGTGCACCCGACTTCTCCTTAAACCTGAGTACACCGGCGGAGAGTCACAGGGTTACCTTCGTGACGCTGCACGAATTATGTTAGATAACCATGTTTTCATTTGCCCAGTGCCATCGTGACACAAGCACGATTGTTGTTAAACACTGCATTTTCTCTTTCCTCGTTTGTCCGCGACACAAGCACGGATGATGTTGCAACACGAGTTTCACCCCTAAGAAACAGACCTTCTTTTAGGGGTTCTACGGTGTTAGGGCACTTAGGTCTATACTTGATTAACAATAAACAATTTAACAGAAATATCACATAGCAACGTCAAAACTCAGTTATTCAACATATATCATATCTTAGTAACATCCCTTTCTAGGGCATGTCATACCCCATCACCTGCAATTTACGAGATATATATTGAAATATAAGAAGTCCTGCAGTATGTAGATATCATTTCAGAGAGAACAAGCATATAAAGTTAAATGCACTAGAAACATACAATTCAACAGTTAAGCATCACCACATCTCATGTCGAGACCTTTCATATTACCATAGCATGATTCATTGAACACCCTATCCTTAGGGTTTCATTCGCCTTATTCATTCATCACATGCCAACACCCTACTCTTAGGGTTTCATTTGCCTCATTCACTTGTCACATGGCTCTTATCATGATCTCATAAGATATAAGCATTCACTAAATAAAGACTGTTTCCAACAAATCTTATATAATCAATATAGATATGAAATCATGGAAACTTAACTAAATTTAGATTCTTCCATATCATTTACTGAGATATCATTTATCAAGAATGAAATTCAATTAAGATAACCCATGAGATACATCCTAACCAATTATAGAGTTACTAGCCCTTTTCAATAAGGTTGAAACACTAGTGATGTCTCAATTAGGTTAAACCCTAATTACATCATTTGATATAAATCTGTAAAGAAATCTCACTAGGAAGGGTTGCATACGTTTCTGATATGAATCTACCATTTAGGAATCATTTAAAACAGAGAAGGAATCCATATCATATCAATTTACAATAACTCAAATCAAACGGATATTTCAAGATTTAGAATTCACATGCTAAGCATTTAGGAATTTGGATGTTGTAATCAAATTCGTGCATTAGAATGTTTGAAGGAAGAACCCACTCACCCTGAGGTGTGAAAACACCTCACAACTGCAGCTCAACTCAGGGAATCTCGAATTTCTATCAAATCCCTAGCAAATCTCCCAATTCCTCTTCCATTCAACTCGGAAACCTTGAAAATGAGGGATTATGAAGAAAGGGTGAGAAAAGAGGGGATTTCGACATCATCTTGGATCAAATCAGAGCAAGGACGGAATCTTGACATAAGAGAGAAGATTTACCATAAAAGTCTATGCAAGGAATCCGAACTTACTTGATTTCACCCTTCCTGGAATCGCAAAACCCTAATTCAGCAATTTCCCCCACTTTCTCCACTCAAGCCCTAATTCTCCCTCTCTCTCTAGGAGCTCGTTTCTCTGGAATGAATGACGAGAAATGAGAGCTTCTTGTGTGTGTGATCGTTCATATAAGTCAATTGAGCTGCTTGGGTCAATTGCATATTGACCCAACACTTAACTTTAATTATATTAGCTGAATATTCAACTATACAAAAGTTACTGTAATTCGTTTATTTCAGAGATCAAACCTTCTCCAAAAATTATGAGAATTTAGAAAGTTGTTTATAATTGATCTATAGATCTTCTGTTAAAATTTGGGATCATTTGGAGTTACCAATAATTAATTAAAAATCGAACAGTGTACTGCTATATTGCAGTCAGCAATATATTCGGCCGAGTTTGTCCTGCACAAACTCGACCGACACCCTTACTGTAGGGATTCAAAAGTCATCAAAAAATTATGTCAAATTAAAAGAGTGTCTAAAATTGTATTTATCAAATACTGTTAAAATTTGAGATCAATTGGATATACCAATAAAAAGATAAAATTCAATTACCACACTGCTGTAAAATTCTGAAATTGTGATCGGTCGAGTTTGAAACTCGGCCGACAAACAGGTCAGAGCATTCTTCAAAAATTCTGATATTTTTCAATATTGTTCACATTTCATATATCTAAATCATATCCAAATTTGAAGTAAATCAGAGTTACACATAAAATACTAAAAATCATTTAGTGAGACATTCTACTTATCAAATTCTGTATTCATGTATCATCAAAACCCTATTTTGGGCCGATTAGGGTTTATGCTTCTCAAACCCTAACTCTCAAGACAAAAGAACAATTAGACTTCTTATCATAGTTAAAACATCCTAATTGTGTTATTGTCATTAATTAGATTTCAAGAATGATTATTCTAATTAATCTTTGCGATTGTCTAGGTAAACCTTAGTTTACCAATTAAGCTCAAATGGGGTCGTAACAGATCATGTGTGATAAATAATGTCACACGGATGCAATGTCACCTAAGCGTGACCTTGTTTGGTCTGGCTTTAGATTCAGGCCATCCAAAAAAGGATCCAATGAGACTAACTTCGTCACCTACTTCTCCACGACTCACGAGATTCCAGTCGATTGATACAAAATAGCAATCATGCCTCAACCCAAAAAATGAGATTGATTCCTCATGAGAAATTTAGAGGAGAAACTCCTATCTCCTTGATGAGTCCAAAGAACCCTAACACTTGCCCCCCCCCAAGCCTCAGATCGAAGAGAATGACCTCCTCCATCCCCACACCTCTCATTGATGGCGATGGCTAGAACAGGGCTTCCTCACCCACACTCCCACACACCTATATAACTACTCCATTAGCTCTGCCACCCTTTCGTTTCTCACCTTGCACCTTCAATTTCTAGAGAAACCATATCTAACACCCCTCCCCACTCCCCCCTCTTCAACCTCCAGCCACCTTGTTGTCTCGAAACTACAACCCTTAAACACATCAATCCAACATCTCCATCAACTCCACCCAACTTCAAAGGATCATCGCAACATCTCAACCCCCTTGCAACTTCCTTCCTCCCCTCAAACCTCCCTCCCTCTGATGACCCCTCCATCCTCCTTAGTAGCAATCCATTCTAGGAGGAGCCACAACACAAGGGATCATCGACCAGGCTCAAATATACCCTGTGAAGCTACCGACTGCACCAGATAGACACGAGCCAAAACACTGATCAATCTAGGACTCACCAAAGTGGAGGTGAGCTACTGCTCGCATGGAGGAAATGACTGGGAGAGAGCTACCTATGTGGAGCCAATGAGGACTGGGAGGGCCAATCCCCGAGTGCCATCTCAGCTGAGAGCGCAAGTCAGTGAGCACGCATGTCAACAACTATGATTGATCATAACCCTTGATCCATTTAGACCGAGCCATCAATCCAGGTACATTTTCCTTACTCTTTTTTAATTAGAAAAAATAATAGAAACATATTAACTTAGAAAAACTATAGAAAATTGTAGGAATATCAAATAAAATACTATCATAACCTAGATCTGAATCTTTTTCCAAAAAATGATAGCCTAAAGAATTGCTCAATTTATTAATTTCTTTTTCTTAAATAAAGTTATGGAAAATGATATTCATTACCTGAAATCAATAACCTTCTAAGCCTAGATCCATCCCTAAAAATGTTAGGTCATATGAACCCTAAAGGGGTAGTTAATGAGGGGCTATATCTTTTTATCTACCTTTTGTGGTCCCTCTTTCTATTTGTCATGAATAGGCTTCAGTCCCATGTGTAACAATTGCAGGTTTAGTCATGTTCTTTTTGGTGTTGGTTGTCTGAGTATGGACAATTCTTCACTCCACCTCCTCCAGTTAGTTGACTCCCTTTCATTACTTCTCTCCACCATTGTCATCAATACTGGTGTCATTTTTTTTAGCATGTCCTCAGTCTCCATGTTCCTTTCTATACTCCCTGGGATAGATGATATTTTCAACAAGATGTAACTAAAGAATGCACATTCAATTTTACATGAGTGAACAATAAGGGGGTAAGGGTTGTTCCAACATATCTACTATCTCAAATATCTACACTGTTGGAATTCTACTTCTTGTTAAAGTTGCCACCATTTTGGGCTAATGGATAGAGATGGTTCAACCAAAATTTTCTAGATGGGAAGTAGGGTAAGGCTCTTGGTTTGGAAATGGGACCCATTCCATTTGTATGATTTGTAGGCCACAACCACAATTTGAACTTATGAAAATTTGAATATAATTCCCACCCAAACCTATTTTATGTGGACAACGACAATGTCTGAATTGTGTATTAGCTACAATCATATGCCAATCATCTAACATTTATTCAATGAAATGAGGCACTGATCTTTGACCTCCTTAGATTCATGGTATTCTCCTTTATCCAATGAAGCAGACTGTGACACAATGACTGGGTTCAAATTTTTATGTGAATTGACGTCCAGTTAAATGTCAAAGACATGAGGTAATTCATGCACATATCCATCATTTTTCTTCTTCAAATGACTTTTTCATTAGTTAGATAAAGGTACTTTGAATGTTTTTTTTTGCAACCTCACCCACAAACTTTCTAACTTCATTTAATTTTTAGGCTTTCTTTGCATATGTATACAATGAAAGAGTGGAAGATATCTTCATTTTGGTGCCTGCAAATATTAAAAGTTGGTGGAACCTGTACCTTCATTTTTTTGTTGACTAAAAAAATCATTTTATGACTCTTTCTTGCAAGGTCTCCCACATCACTAGTCTTATATATTGGGCGGTATACTTAGGTTCCACGACTAACTTTGAAGAACCATATAATTAATGTTTATTCCTGATGCAAAGCTATAATACGGTTCAACATTCCATCCAATACACCATCACGTTGAGAACATACTAGAAATAACAAAGTATTAAGTGTAAGGAATATCAATATGGTTTTTGATACCAAAGATAACTTTGAGAATGTATTTTCATATCTTATTCATCAAATAACACTCCCTATTTTCATTCCACACTATATTTATTGACAAGATATGTTGCTATCATTAATGTATGTGCCCCTTGAATATCTTCCATACATACTAATTTGGTGCACAAACCATTAGGATTCAACATCCTTTTGTCCCCCAAGACTTGGATAATATGTCTAGACCTCACTCAACAATTGTAAAAAGTGGGATCCGAGAGGGTACCCACTCTTAACTAAATTGAGAAATTAAAATCCATCATATTCCACAAAATGAAGGAAAGGAAGAATTTGATTATTTCTCAAATGATATACATTACAAAGCAAGTACTGAATAAACATTAAAAACAAAACTATTACAAAGTCAGATGTTGATCCATTTTCAATTGTCCGTCATCATATAAGATGGTATAACAAAGTAAAAAGGTATACATCTAATGACTCCAATAACATGTAAGGCCTACTATAGAGGAAAAATTGAACATTTTAAGCTATCATTAGGTCAAAATCTTATATACAATCTTCCTTCATTCTTGTCTTCTAATGTACATACACCTGGGTGGAGAGAATATCACCCAGAATATAGGAATCAAGGTTAAGGTCAACAATGTTGAGTATGTACATATACTGAACACTTTGGGCATTATATTGGGTTTAAATGGTAGAGAGAGATGTTTCCAAAAGAAGGGGTCTATTTGCAACTAGACAAGTTCAAAAGAATTATGCAAGAGAAATAATGTATTTTAAAGTTTAGATTACAAGCATGAGAATAAAAGTGCCTTGCCATAACAATTAACCACAATTCCATTTTATAAAAATTTATGTTTGCATGCACAATAATGTAGACTAAATATACCTAAAACAAGACCATAATACCATAGGATCACGACCTAAAAGTAATAAGGGTGGAAAAGCAACACCCTGGGCAGAATATGCACATCTGATATATATGTATGGTTGTACATAAGTACCACTATTCTAGATATTCTAGTCAAACATGTAGCATGCATAAATAGAGTGGCAAGACTGGCATTTTAATCAATTTCTCTTAAAATACAATCATAATAGGAGGGCTCCAAAGAACCATTATAAAAGAATAATTCAACAACAATAATAATTTATATGAATCAAAATCAAGAAATTTTGAATGTCCAACAATTAGATTTCAAGTAAAATTGGTAGTCCAGGAGGTGACTCATTAAATGAATTCAGATTTAAGTCAAATAAAATAGAGGTTGTACATACCTTATGATTAGACCTTAGTATTCGACAACAACCTATAGGATCAGGGTCATGTCTTTCACCACCTAGTAACAATATTTATACATTCAATTAATATAAACTCCATTGAATTGCTTACTAAGAAAATGACCCTATCTTTAGATGCAAATCATGCCTCAAAACGTATCCCATTATATCTTTCATATTTTTCCAATTCCAAAAATATACTTATATTCTTTATTTGGATAAATCACCAATTAATCATGAATTTTACAAGTAAAATATATTTTTAATTAAAAAGGAAATCATTCCAAAGTAAAAGGACCATTTTGTCCTTGAATGAAACCCAATTATGAAGCGAGTGTTACATTGGAACTTTAATATTTCACATCTGAATCCTATGATCAAACATGGGTCAATAGCTTTAAAAAGAACTATAGACCCTTTGCGGGTAATACTGGTATAACACCAACCTTAGGGAAAAAGGGGGCATACACTTTAGGGATTGAATTCCTTATGCTTGCACACCATGGGTGTTTTAGCAACTTAGCTGGCATTTCACCTTGTACCACACTACTCCTTACTCTTAGAAAGGATTCCTGGTGTGCTCACCAGGTTGCAACAAACTCAACTTGCCCAACCTCAAGGTAAGTAGGTAACATGGAGAGAAAAAACCATCTATGCCAGGATGGTTAGAGAGTCATCACAATGGATAGAAATATGATGAAATCATAAGTAGAAAATAGTAGAAGAGGGACACAAGTGGTTGGAACAACATCATAGTAGTGCGGTGAAGTCGGTTGATTAGAAGGGAAGTCACAGAGAGAAAATGGAGACGGCTTGGTTCAGACATGCAATCATCGAAAAACTTAAATGGTGACACCATGTTATAGCTAATAAAGAAAAAATCTTATGGAGCTTTACCAAAAACCTAAGAAGAGGTTGGGAGGGTTTCCAACATAGGTCATACAATGACATCTATTGTGAGAATGGGTCAGTAGGATTCAGGACAAACTGACTTCATAAAGATGAAGGTAGTGGCTTGGGGACCGTTACCTCTTGATCAATTGGGCTGTGTTGTTGGGAGGGAGTGTGACAAAGATCTAGTCATCAGAGACGGAGGTGGGATTCTCCAACCCACTACAGGGAATGTTCAGAGCAATTGTGTGACCCAGGCGATAGTAGGGACTCTGGGCTACATTTCTAGGTAGTTTGAAGGCACAAAGATTTGGTGAAGAGGGATTCATGAACTCAGAGATTGTCGATCATGGAAGGGGAGAGAAGGGGAATTGGGTCTGTCTCTAAAGTCATAGAGTGTGTGAGTTAGGGTTTATTGGACTCAATAGGTGAAGACAAAATTGATGATGAAGAAATTGTGAACAATGGTTAAATGTGGAGGGAGAAAGGTTTGACTCAACCACCGATACTAAGTATGTCTTACACACTATGGGGATGTCTCACACACTATGGGGAAACCGAAAATGGAAGATAGAGTCCACCTCTCAGTTACCCGACCAGATAAAAATATGTGTGACAAAATTAAGCCTAAAAAATCCGATACATCTTGACATGTAGATAAATCAGAACTTAGGAAAAAGGGGCACAACATTAGAATAAATTGCATAAATAACATTATAACTTATATCCTTATGTCCTAAATTTACATTAGGGTGTATTTGATATCTGATTAGTCCTAAAATTGGTGGGTTACATGATTTGGTATGGGGAAAATGGACTTAGACTCAAATTTGCATGTTGAGATTATTTTTTGTATTTATCCCATGGTAAATTAATCACTTAAATGGGGTAATTATCTTAACCTGATAGCCAAATAGGGTAAATATTCTTGCATTATCTCTAAAAGTCCTCACTATAGGATTTAGGGTTTTACTAGACTATTCAGTTTTGATCGAGAATATAGTTGATCATAATTCTTCACAACTTCCCATAATTTAATCATTAGGGCTATACAAGCTAAGGTTTCATGTCCATGATATAATAATGATTCAATTGGAGTTATTAGATCCCAACAAAGTGTAATCTACCATAAAAAAGGGAATTCTAGGCACTAAGAGGTGTTTAATTGAAAAAGAGTCAAGAAAAAAAGGAAAAAGGGAGATTGGTTGATAACATAGTCAAATAGGGGCCTAGAAGAAAGGATGATTTAACTATAAGCTAAAATTGAATATGTTATAACAATAGAATTACATTTTACTAATTGTCTTTAGTGCTCAAATTCTCCTTCAAGTAAAAACTTAGGCCATTATCACAAAAAGCTTCAAATATTTAATGCTTCTTGTAGTAGAGAGATTTGGAGACTTAGGAAGCAATGGGGTGTGATTTATTAAGGATAAGCTAACTTTATTTGGTAACTAAGACTTGATGGACTCCAAAACCCACTCCAATTTTTTTTATTTGGCTTACATGACTTCTCTAAAATTGGTTAATGAACTTCTCTTTTGGTTTGCCTAACTGCCTAATGTCATACGAATCATGAGTCCAAAATAGAGGTAAATTGAGAGTAATCATAATTTAAAATTTATACGCATACCTTAGTTTCCTGCAACAATAATATCGGGCCTTGTGTAGTAAATAGGTCAAACACAATGACAAGGGTAACAAGCTATTTAGGAATAAAAGTTTTAGCTTAGCTACATCAGAACAAAAGGTAGATAGGCATTCCTTATGAAACAAGTTGACTAAATAAGAACATAGTAATCTAAAAGTAGAATGAAACTAAGCTGACAAAGCAAACTAGAATATATATATATATATATATATATATATATATATATATATTTGGTGTATATCAACAACCTGTGGATAGAACTTGGATTGAGTTTCACCATCTAAGCTCTCTTACTAACTTGCAAACACCCATACCCATTTTTATACCCTTAGTTTATGAACAATCATCACTATAATATATTCCCTCCTCTCTCTAGATTGGGTTATATAAGGATTATAGGCATGTCTTGAGATGACAAATAAATAGTCAAACATATAAACATACAAACATATCATCATTAGCTCTAGTATTCCAATTGTTTTGTGCATTCACACTACTACTTAACTCTAGATATGAAGTAATACTACTCTCTTGTGGCATTTGGTCACAAGATGGTAGATAAGCATACAAGTGATTCATTCAAGAGCAAGAGTAAGGAGATAAATATTGCGAAGAGTATATCCATTCAAATGAACATGACTAGTTACATGTTGTGAGAGCCTCAGTAGATACTCCCAACCAAAATTAAGGGGTTAGCTGCTCATGTTTACAAGTAACAATACAGATTTACAAAAATCGAACACCACAAGTAGAAGGGTTATAAGAGGGAAGTGAACAAAGCAGTGGAGAAAGAGGCAGTATGAGAAAACAATAGCCACAATGGTACTAGATGTTGATGAAGATGTACTCTAGTAGTGAATGGAAACAAAAGACAGAGATGAATACATTTGTAATATTTATTCTCTTAAGGGCATAAGGCAAGGACCTCGAAAGGATGCGAACTGATGGGTGTCAGACTCTCATCCTTCGACAACCAAGGGAAATTATAGGTGGTGGCAGAATTTGGTAGTGCATTGCATGGAAGAAAACATGCCTTGTATGAAGGCTTGGGGTCCCAATTTATAGGGATCAATGGTGTGCTCAAGGCACTAAAGGATGAGATCTTTACTTGTTCTTCAAGATCTATGGAATGTGACTTAGGGCACATGCTTAACTAATTAGGGGAAGGCTGTTGCTATAGAGGTTCTGTTGATTGAATGGTAGGTTCAGAGACACCATCAATAGATGGTGCTTGCTCCTCTGTCAGAAGGAAACTCTAGCTTTTCATTGGAAGGCAAAGTGTGTCCATCCATCAATAGATAAACCTAACATTATGTCAGTTTATGAGGTTGAAACTTTGTCATTTGATGAGGCATGCGCTCTATCAGTTGATGAAAACTAGTACTGCCATTGGTAGATGGGTCTTACAAATTTGTTGGTATAAGGGACATGTTTCCATCAAAAGATGGATACCAATGAAGAGTCTTCATATATATCCTATGTATGATCAAGTTCCATTGGTCAAGTGCTGGGTGTCATCAACTAAGGGAATGACTACACTCTTTGAAATTGGTGCTATCCTATAGAAAAGTGCAAGGTTTTTGTTATTAGAAGTGAAATACGATAATACACAAGTAAATACAAGAATATTCACATAAACCTAGGATATCAAGGGAAATGAATGATAAAATAGGCAAATAACATCCAAGCAATTGATTTTATCATGTACAACTTAGATACTACCTTGTCCTCAAGATAATAAATAGAATCAAAGTATGATGTGAAAAGGGCATGCTAATTTGAAGGATCTTAACGTTGTGATCATGCTTTTACACTAGCTCCATGCCAAGATTTTTTCCTGGTTGCTATTTCTTCTTTTTGTGTCTCCCCTCCTAAAATCTTAGAGTTTCTTGATCTTTAATATGTTACTCTCTTTTTTAGAGAAAGAGTTACTCCCTTGAGATGTCAATTCCAAGCCCCACTTCCCAGAAGTACTATACATCAATCTCACATAAGGTAGCTTTCACTTCCAACTTTTTTGGGTAATCATGAGAGTGTATAGGATGGGCTAAAGTTGTAATGTAACTTATTCTTACTAGACTCTCAACCAAAAGTCAGATGTAATGGAAGATGGTTTCTATGATTACCTTAGAAGAACAAGGGGCTATATTATGGAGCCTCTAGGTTCTACTACCGATCATGACATATTTGTCTTATTGAGCACACCTATACACCGACCAAGTAGCACCCTTGGCTCGTAGCATGGCAAAATACTCATATTTTTATTCTCTCTCCAGCTTCTATTATTTCTCTCTTGACTCATGGGACGATATGATTTTGAGGGTTTTGTGGGCTCCCAACCTATTTAGGATTTGTCACGAGGAGGGATTGCTTTTCTGCTTTGTGTGAGATTTATGTAGTTCCAACAAGTACTCTGGGACTCAAATGATTGCTCGGGACTGTATCAGACTAAAATCCTCCTTACTTTTTTGTGAAGTTTTCTAGATATGTAAGCACCTTTTTAGCATCTATAGTGTCTTAATATAGAGTTGATGCATGAATATGATCATTTAGAAAGATATGTGAATTTATTGCCTAAATACTACACTTGATATAATAACATGATAAGAAAGGGCTTGAAGACAATTAGATCTATTCAATGAGTAAAGATAACTTCTAGGAAAATTGGATCAAAATTTTCCTAAAGCCAAAACTTTATACTTCATTAAGAACCTTTTAAGTAAAATTAGGCTAAGTGAATCTTAATCTAACATGTGAAAACTAACATATTTTCAAAATTTTCAAAATTGTGAAAAGGTAAATGTATGGCATATGCAAAAGCTGATATCAAAGGGATGGAGAATGATGACATACTTACCTCTCCAATTCAGACCCCTCAAACTTGTCCTTTACTCTATCCCCATAGTGTCAAAGGAAGAGGTTAGATGTAAATAAGCAAGATTTAGTCTTATTCATGGTGTCCCCCGGTCTCCCATTCAGACTTCAACAACTAGACTACATAATCACCTCATAAATAGTGGTAGCGGGCATCCTGGAATGCTTCCACCATTTTGTTTGTTGTTGCCATATTTTGCATCTACAAAAGCACGTGGAAGGCATAATCATTTGATTGTTTTACCTATTGGGTTACCTATGATTGAAGCACATCTTTGCAAAATCTCCCTCCTCTATTGAATACCCTCTGCCATATTTTCTTATAAGTTCAATGATGCCCTTTTCACATTGTTCACCATTTTTTCTGTGAAACTATTTGACTTAGTGGTGTTTTTTGTTCTTTTTATATTGAACATGGCATCAAAGATGTCGTAAAAAATGACAATATTGGCCTTTGTATTGATGGAAAACATCATCCAATGTCCATTGTGAAGAACTTAGAGGAAAATGAGTCAAGGGATATGTGAGCTAAGATGCTCAATTAGTCATTTTTCTTTTCATGATACCTTCATTTGGATCATATCCCCAAGCAGCTCATAGATATCCATGTAAACATCATCTTGGTCATCACTTAAGGGAATTTGGCAAGCTATCATGATGTTCATTGCCATGTATCATCAAACTTGAAGAATTTTTTGAGGTCTAGCTTTGGGATTTGTACATTTGCTTGTCTTAAGATGGTTACAATGTCATCATCTTCATGCTTTCACTTCTATATGATGAGGGCTAAGTCTTCCTATGATAGGCCATGGCATGTGCCAATATCTAAGTTGTCAAAAGTCATTGTGACCATCTCTACATATGATATGTTTTGTGTTTCTATCGCTTCTTCATGAGGTAATTATTGATTTATTTTGGCCTCTAGTTTTACCTTAGGAGTTGTAGTGGTAGGAGCTATTGTCTTTGTTTGTGCTGGAGGAGGAGGAGGATACACTGGGATTTGAGCTTTTTGGACTTGTTTGACATGTTCCTTCCAGAGAGTCTTTGGTATTCACTCCATGGATTCTTCTCTAGGAGGGGAACTAATGTATACATCTTTCTTGGGATGGTTTCCTAGTATGGATCATAGAAGAACGGTTTGTCATGGATGATTTCCATGATGTATTTTCCCCGTAGTGCATGTAAGTTTTCATTGTTATATCTTCCAAGGGGATCCTTCTGTTTAAGGCTTTGGTCATTCTCAACACGATTAATGCATTGTCCCCATAATTAGGAATTTATTGGGGAACATTATTATTGATCAATATACCGGTCCAATTCGGACAATACCACATGTTGCCCCCTTTGATAAGATGTTCAAGTATGAATGAGATCTTATGTATCTCCTAGACCTCATATTCTATAAAAATCATCCCATTGCGTGGCATGTGTCTAACATTCTAGTTATGTGTATCAATCTTCCATACCGAAAGGTCCAATACTGTCAATAACCAATGGTCCTTAGCCTTTTATGGTAGGTAATGAGCCTTGTTCCTCTGGTGATTTGTAGTGCAGACACAATTTTGTTGACTAGAAGGTGCATTGGCCATGTCTTCATATAGTATGATAGACAGACTCAACATGGCATTGAATACTGGTCCCTCTTTTAATCTGTGCATATATTCTTCAATGGTTGTGCCAAAGAGGTCCTTGAAGAACCTTTAACTGATGGAAACTTGTGCCTAAATGATGCAAGTAGGTCCTCTCTTTTCAGTATACACCCCTGGTTCTTATAGAGAGAAAATCATTCCTAGTTTTTTTGTCATAAAAAATGTTGGCCATGATGTATATGTCTCTTAGGATCAACCCATAGGTGTACGCGTTGTCCATGTCCTTTATCTTACATGGTAGGGGTGGAGGTGCAACCTAATTGGCATTGTAGGCTCAGGGAAGGCCAAGTTTTCTAGTTTCTTCTGGGCCGATATGAAAAATAATTTAATATTCTTCTCCTCATCGTCACAGGGGCCTCCTCATGTCTCTCCTTGAATACATCACCGTGATGTACTTCACCTTCATCAAACTACACTACAGTCTAGTTGGATATGACTTTAGTTGGATATGACTTTGATGTAGATTTCTTTATATGTGAGAGGTGGTGGTGGGGCTTTTTAGGAAAAGAGTTCTTCAAACTTGTCAATCACCTCATTTTTTGTCTCCCTTGTCTCCTCTTATTTGGGCATAGAGATGCGGTTGGGGATTTCTTTATTCTCCTATTTAGCTTTTTCTACATGGGTCCATGCGGCTTCTTTATGGTTATTTCAGATGAACCCTCTCCAATAGCCTTGTTGACTCGTTAACAATGTTAAATATATTTGTGGATTTCCTTGGGGAAGCAATGGAGTTCAAACCCTCTTTGTTGATCTTTGGCATACTTGTCGACATTGTGTACAAAATTGTCCCCCTCATCGTGGTTGGATAGGGCCACAGTGGCACAATTGTCAGGTGGAGGTACTAATAGGTCGACACCTGGTTCTGACGATGACATTCCTAGATTGTAGTTGATAATGATATCTTGCTCTAAAGCTAAAAGGTGTGTTCCTTCCTCGTGTTGGATTTTATATCTTTTTGCACTTGACTGCTTAGGCGTTGCAAAGGTAGAAGGTGCCTCCTTCCTTTTTACAAGCTCCATAGAGGCACAATTTTGCTGTAGTTGGATGTTTTATTTTCATACCTCATCATGCTCCTTCCTCATCTCAGCAATTTCCTTGGCCATGTTGACCATCATCTTCATAATATAGTGCTAATTTATTTCCAAGATGTCCATGTGTTGAGGTAGGTTCACTATGTTGGCTAAATTGGACATTAGTATACCCTTCGTTTTGATGATGACAAACATTTCATTTTTGTGGATCTAACATGCTACTTGAGTATTTTACGGTTCAAGCAAATTATGAGATCATACTAAGTGGATAATTGAAGATCAATATGCTTAAATGTTAATCGAAGAACAAAGCACTTAAATGTTAATATTTTCATGATTGTACTCAATGTAAATACTTGTAAAAGAATATAATATACAAGTACTTAGATATCGTGTAAATCAAGTGTTATATCTTATCGATCCACCCATAACCCTTAGTTAGGTTCCCCCTAGAGATTAGAGTCATTATCCTCTACTATAACATACATTTAATAGATGTCTCAAAAAACTTAAACAATACCCCTCCCGGTCTAGAACCTAGTCGACCAAGACATCCTCGGTCAAAGATATTGCCGAAAGAGAACCACCTCAGTTGATCACTTAGAGCACTGGTAAAAAACTTACACATTTGTGCTCTAAAGTCTATTCCGGTCGAGCATATGGTCGACTGACTCAACCTCGGTCCAAATAATATGACCATTAAACCAAGTAGTTGGGAGTTGGAAATAGACGTTGGTACATATTTGAATTCAACCTAGGCTCAGTCGAAGAAAAGCTCGACCCAGACATGGTTGGTCGGCAAACTTGTCGACCAGACAAGGTTATGGATTGTTCTTCCAAGCTCGAATAATTTAGCCATTGCTAGCCAACTACTTTCTACCTAACAACTATTTAAGTACTAAGAACACTCTAGAGACTCCTTAAAACATCCCTAAACACTTGCAAACCAATCATATAAATAGGAGAGGCCTTAGGACACCTAAAGCACACAAGCACACTTGAGCATCCATTCTAGAGAGCAACAACATTGAGATTCACTTTCTATCTTCTTCCTTGTGCTCTAAAGTTGTGTCCTATAGATACAATATCCTAGCCACCACATATAGCCACGCCCATCCTAAGTGGATAGGAGATCTATACTCTTGATATAGGATCAAAGTGCCGTACTTCATTGGTTAAGTATTTTCTTTCTTCCAATCTATTTCCTTTATATTGTATATGTTCTCCTTGACTACTCCAAGTGTAGGAGGCTATTTGAGGGAGGTTTCTGGATATTAATTCAAGAAAGATATTTCAAAGGAGGTTGGAGCTACTTCTAGGTGAAGACTATCTCAAGGAGGTGGATCTACTTCAAGGTGGTGAAGGCTTCTCCAAGGTTTCTTGAGGTTACTTCAAGAAGGCTGCTTCAAAGGAGGTTGGAGCTACTTCTAGGTGAAATCTATCTTAAGGTGGTGAAGCTACTTCAAGGTTGTGAAGGATGCTCCAAGGGATTAAAGTTACTTCAAGAAAGCTGTTTCAAGGAGGTTGTGGCTACTTCAAGGTAAAGGCTACTTCAAGGGTATGGAAGGTGATTGTATTTTTTTGTAACATCCTTCCAAGGTAAATGAAATAAACCACTTTAAAAATCTCAATTGGAGACAATTGGGTAGTGGACTGACAACCTTTGATTCAAAGGTTGGAACCACTCTACATCCAAGTGTCTTTCTTATTTCCTCCTCCTTATTTGTTTGAGTTTTCAATTATATTTTAATGTAGCAAAATATCTATTCACCCCCTCTAGATCTTTCAATTGGTATCAGGGCATGTATTCAAGGAGCCTTAACCTGTCTTGAATGGGGGACAGTGTACTTCACAACCTCAACCTTGAAGGAACTTACATGAGCCATCCACCACCTTTTGATGGAAGTAATTATACTTACTGGAAAAGAAGGATGCAATTTTACTTCCAAGGGGTCAGCTTGGACCTTTGGAGGTTGGTGTCCTTGCCTATGAGACTCCTAGAATAGAGTTTGCAACATGGAATACTAAAATGGTAAAGCAAGTTCAATTGAATAAAAAAATGGTAAGAATTTTATATTGTTCTATTTCCATTGGTGAGTTTAATATGATACCCTCATGTGCGACTACTTATGAAATATGGCATAAACTTTCAATTACACATGAAGTTACAACTCAAGTAAAGAATACAAAGACTAAAAGGCTTAAACAAAAGTTTGAACAATTCTGTTTGCAACCTAATGAGTCTATTAGTGAAATTTATGCAATGTTTTCTTCTATTGTTAATAGCTTGAATGCCTTGGGTAAGTATTCAAGTGAGGAAGATCAAGTTTCCAAGATTCTCAGATCCTTGCCTCCAAAGTACAAGCCAAAGGTGACGACCATTAAAGAAGACAATGACCTTACCAAATTGAAGATGGAGAAACTCATCATCAATCTAGAGACTCATGAAGTTACCCTTGAAGAAGAACAAAGATTGGAGTTTGAGCCTCAAAAAGTAAGAAATAAGGACATAGCATTTAAAGCGTCAACTAAAGCACAAGTCATCACTCAAGAAAGTGATGAGACAAGTGGGGAGGACAATGAAGAGGATACACTCATTGTAAATGGTAAACAATATAAAAGATTTAAATCTAAAAAAAATTCTAGTGTTTCTTCCTCTTCTTCCCTTAGGTGTTTTGAATGCGGAAAGAAAGGACATTTAAAAAATGAGTGTCCTAAAGTCAAGAAGGGAAAAAAATCCTCTCTAAATAAGAAATCAAAAGCCTATAAAGCAACTTGGGATGAGTCAAGCAATGATAGAGAGAGTGCAAAATAAGTAGTATAATGTCTCATGACTAGAGAAGACAAGGTGAGTTGTTTCATTCCAACAATCAATGAAGAAGAAAATGAGGTAAGTCTTCTTGATTTATCTAAAGAAGAGCCAGTCACTAGTATTGAAGAACTATATGATAAATATGTTGATTGTAAAAGGAAACTGAAGAAGTTTACAAAAACTAATGATGATTTGTATGCTAAAGTGAATGATCTTACTCTTGAAAATGAAATACTTATGTCTAAAAAGATACCTTGAAATCATCTATTAAAGATTACAATATCAAGGTGCTTGCTCTAGAAGCCAACAATAATCTCCTTTCTCAAGAAAAGGTTGAATTGCTCACTAAGATAAATAATTATCAAATCCAACATGTTCTATGTTCTCATTCAAATTAGGATATCATCGTTAGAGAAAGAGATTCCTTGATTTAAAGTTTAGATAAAACAAATTCATATATTGCAAAGAAAATTGATGAAATTACTATGTTACAAAAACATATTGATAGTCTAAAGATCAATAATATTCTTGATAAAATCTTGGAAACTCTTTTGGACAAATTGGAATAAGAGGTCTACGCTATGTACCTAAAGAGAATTTTTTTCAAAAGTCTAGAACACGAAAAACACAAAAACCCAAATCAAAGATCATGTATGTGCCCAAATACAATCTAGAACATAACCAAAATGCTAAGAAGAGAAATGAAATTGATTTTATTAGCTGTCAATATTGTCAATGACTTGGAGACTATTTATTCTCTTGTCCGTACAAGAAAAAGAAAGATGTTGAATTGGTTTGGGTTCTAAAGCTCCAATCTTAAAACTGTGGGACATATTAGTTGAGATGTGACCTAAACTTCATTTTGAAATTCATAATGTCTTATCTCAACTAAAATAAGCTTTAACTTGTACATTATTGTATGTTTTGATTGCTTAATTATGTAATCTAAAAATAATAGGATGATTTGTTTACATTAGAAATGTGAAATTTACTAAAAATGCAAAATATTCATCTCGGTCGACAAAGAGATAGACTGAGATCTCTTCCGATTGAAGAAAAGTTTGACCAAATGTAGTTCTGTCAAAATTGTTTTTACCGACAAATCTTTGTAGTAGATAAATAGTTTGATCGAGAATTCTCTAGGTCGAAGAAAAGTTGTACCAAAGATATTTTTGTCAGATCCATTTATTGAAAATAAAATCATCCTATTGCAATTAATTTTGTGACTCAATCTGTAATGGGATCTTCATATTAGATTGTTCTAAATATTTGAATGATTCTAACCAAAAAGACCACTATATGGGGACCAAAAATTTCACACTTTGTAGGTTTGGATGGTCTATACAAATTGCTCTAACAAGCATATGATCGGAAATAAGAAGATTTTCACACATTTGGAGAAATTTTCAAAGGTAAAACTATTGGCATAGGTGATGTTGGTACAAGTTTTAAAATGTGCTATTTATAAAAGAACTGCATCATAAGTACTATGACAATGGCTATGATTCATAGGAAAATATCAAAGTTGTTGATAAATGAAAAATGATTCTAAACCTCTTAACTTTATGCACACTATTTGCAAACATGAATTGTTTATTGCATAAAAAGATTATTCATACAAGAAACTTGCTTAGAATATAATCATTACCTAATTTTGTTTGATAAATATGAAATTTGTGTATTCTAGGAAAGAAAAAATAAGTTTTGTTTTCAAAACTAAAAATTTGCTCACTAGTACTCATTCACATAAAGTTTTTGGATAATTGTGAATTCTATCTTTAACAAAAGATGGTAAAGACAAATTTGATCTTAAGTCACAAAAATACTTTATCCGAGTATATTCAACATCTAGAAAAGCATCTAGAATTTAGAAGTCTACATAAATGATGATTATACAAAACAAGACTTAGTCATATCCTAAAAGAGTTGATTACTGGACAATTTCTATATGAGCTTACCAAGAATAATGATTAAAATTATACACAATAAGACTTAGTCATATCCTAAAAGAGTTGATTACTAGACAATTGCTATATGAGCTTACCAAGAACAATGAATAAAATTCAGTTCCTATACCTAAACACAAAACATTCATTGGAACTATATGGGCATGATGAAATGAAGTTAGGATATAATGAGAAGAAATAAATTTTGATATGACATCCATTTATGGCTAAGACTTGAGGTCATTTAGCTCTAGCCACTCATAATGACATCCTTCTCTTCAAATGGGTGAAACAATTGTTTCCTAAATAGAATCATAAGAAAAGAAACCAATGTTGCTTAAACCCATGACTTGAAACAAGATTGAATATGCATAAAAAAAGAAATATGTTTGGTTTCTTATGCTAATATTGAAGAAAATGTTATAACTTGGATTATTCTAGATAAGCTGTAGATTCTGAAATTCTACAAAACTGCCTCTCGGCCGACAAGGAGTTCGACCGAGGGGTGCCACGGTTGAAGTCATGGTCAATTGAAAATACGCCTAACAGAAATGCTTATTTGTAAATCAGATCATTCACTTGCAGACAACATTGGCATATTAAATCTATAATTTTCTCATCATGTTGAATACTTAGAATGAGAGAAATTTCTAAATCAAAATAGTGCAAGAAATAAGATTGCTTAAAGATCATAAAAATTGACTTATTGTCTTACTTGATCAATTGATTTTAAAGTTGGTTATGACTTATTTTTTGAGCTCACTTTTGTTATCAGATTAAGGAGGAGCTTACAAATTCTTGGATATAATGTGCATATCTTTTTAATCTTGCTCTTGTTTGGATTCTCTATACCAATATGGGCTTAACATCCCTTATAATTGGTTATAGATACATTTATTGATCCCACTATGATCCTAAAGGAATCTCATATCATTTCAGGTCTTTACATACCTTGTAAATATTTGAGAAATTAATATAAAAATACATTTATTGATCCCACCATGAGCCCAAAAGGAATCTCATATCATTTCAAGGCTCAACATCCCTTGCAAATGGTTGAGAAATTAATATTGGTGTTTGATTGTGGCTAAATTTGATTTTTTATGAAGTAAACAATTAAGGGGGAGTCTTATTGACTTACACATATGATTATGTTTTTGAAATGACAAAGGGGGAGAAATAAAATAAAGAAAAATAAAGTAAAATATTCTCATAAGTTTCATGATCTCTTGGCTTGACATTAATTGGTGCTAAATTTCCTTAAGAAATGTATATCATGTTCCATATCTCTTTAAGTATATTAGCATACATTTTAGGAGATCAAAGAACCTATTCATCTTAGGTATATCACAGGTACGAAACTCATTTCATTTATATTATTTTTTTATTATATTTTAGAAATGTTTGTCATATTCAAAAGGGAGAGATTGTTGGCTAAATTGGACATTAGTATACCCTTTGTTTTGATGATGACAAACATTACATTCTTGTGGTTCTAAAGTGCTACTTGAGTATTTCAGGGTTCAAGGAAATGACAAGATCATACTAAGTGGATAATTTAAGATCAATATGCTTAAATGTTAATTAGAGAACAAAACTTAAATGTTAATATTTTCATGATTGTACTCAGTGTAAATACTTGTACAAGTATATAATGTACAAGTACTTACATATCATGTAATTCAAGCATTATATCTTCTCTATCCACTCATAACCCTTATTTAAGTCCCCCTAGAGATTAAAGTCAGTATCCTCTATTGGAACATACATTTAATAGACGTCTCAAAAACCTAAAATAGTACCCATCACAATCAAGAAACTAGTCAACCAAGACACCCTCAGTCAAAGATATTGTCAACCAAGAACCACCTCGGTCAAGCACTTAGAGCACTGGTTAAAAACTTACACATTTTTTCTCTAAAGTCTATTTCGGTCGAGCATATGGTCGACCGAATCAACCTCGATCGAAAGCATATGACCGTTAGACCAATTAGTTGAGAGTTGGGAGTTAGAAATAGATGTTGGTACACATTTTCATTCAATCCATGCTTGGCCATAGAAAAGCTCGATCGAGACATGGTCGGTCAAAAAACATGTCGACAGGACAGGGTTCTAAATTGTTCTTCCAAGCTCGAACTATTTAGTCATTGCTAGCCAACTAATTTCTACCTAATGGATAAGCACTAAGAACACTTAAGAGACTCCCTAAAACGTCCCTAAACACTTGAAAACCATTCATATAAATAGGAGAGGCCTTAGGATACCTAAAGCACACAAGATACACTTGATCATCCATTCTAGAGAGAAACAAAGCTGAGATTCACTTGCTATCTTCTTCCTTGTGCTCTAAAGTTGTGTCCTATAGATACAATCTCCTAGCCACCACATATAGCCACATCCATCTTATGTGGATATGAGATCTATATGCTTGATATAGGATCAAAGAACTATACTTCATTGGTTAAGTATTTTCTTTCTTCCAATCTATTTCCTTTATATTGTATTTGTTCTCCTTGACTACTCTAAATGTAGGAGGTTGTTCGAGGGAGGTTGCTTGAGGTTACTTCAAGAAGGCTGCTTCAAAGGAGGTTGGAGCTACTTCTAGGTGAATGATATCTCAATGAGGTGGAGCTACTTCAAGGTGGTGAAGGCTGCTCCAAGGATGCTTGAGGTTGTTTCAAGAAGGATGCTTCAAAGGAGGTTGGAGCTAAACATTGATACCACTTAGCAATAATTCATGACATTTCACTTGCATTTGTCAAAGGTCGTCATTTTTACTCAAAACAGTAGAGATTGGGTTAAAACAAACTTTTTAGACAAGAAATCTCACATTTGGGCAAAATTGGCCAAAATTGTGCCAAGTTGCCTCCAATCACATCTAAACCTATATTATTAAACTTAAAACAGCAAACAAGCAAATCCTAGCCAAAATATGCAAAAATTACCAAAAATCTACATGATATGCAATGCATGGCAAAAATAGCATCATTTTTGAAAATTACGCAAAAATAGCAAGGAAGCAAACTACATGGCATGCAAGTATGCAAAACAAGCACACAAAGTATGGATACACAAATATGAGAGATGGTTATACTATTCAGCCATCTTGAGCAAAAACTTAGAACAAGGAACATAGAAGAAAGTGGGGTAAACAGGGGCTTACCGCCCTACCACCCCAAACTTTTAAACCATGTTGTCCTCAACATGAAATAGAAGCTCAGAATGGTAGGGTAGAGGGCATGGAGTTGCGGTAGATAAATTCCAAGAGGGGAGAGAGATCCCAATGTGTCCATTGAGTAGGGGATAGCCTCCACGGCCGTGGTGTGCACGACGCCCATTTTAGAATGCATGCAACATGGTCGTGTTGTGTGGCACGGTCGTGCTGATATCCTTTCCGTAGCTTCTCTACTGATTTGCAATTTTCTCTTCATTTTTGTTCTCCTCCTTGTCAATATTATCCATGCATCACTCTCCTTCCAATGTACCTGTCCTAAAATGACATAAACAACAAAAACCATCAAGCATAAAGTGTGTGTGTGTTTTCTTGGAAAGTGTAAAAGCAAAGCAAAAGTATCAAAAATTGAAGTTTGGGTGAAAAAATCCCAAACCTAGGTGGGTTTCCTCCTACAAGCGCTAAGTTTCATGCCTTCAGCTGGGCTTGTTGTTCTTTCACCATCAACCATGGTCCAAAAACAAAATGTTTTCACCCCCATCATAAGCAATCCTCTCAAATGCTTTCCTTGATTGATCTTCCTCCCAAGGGTCATGCGAGCTTCGTAAGTATTTTTTAGCAATTCTCTCTCCTTAGGGATCATCATCATAGATCTTAATCAGCCTTAAGACCCTCAGAAATCTCATGCCATAGGTTTTCTCTCTCTTGAGGAATGGGTCTTCATAGGCACCAAAGAGAGGGGTCTCAATCATATCCATTTGCTCATGGGAAGTAGGGGGAGCATGCGATAGTTGTGGTGGTGGCATCGGTGTTGATGGCTGTTGGACTTTAGGTGGAGGAGGGCATTGAGGTTGGAAGGTGAATTGGTGGGAGGGTTGTGGAGATGGAGGTGGTAGAATGAATTGAGGTTGGAAGGTGAACTGGTAGGAGGGTTGTGGCAATGGAGGTGGTGGTAGTGTGTAAGGCTTAGGATAGCCTTGGAGGTAGGGTAGTGGAGGAGGGAATTGAGGTTGGAAAGTGAAGTGGTGGGAAGGTTGCGACAATGGAGGTGGTGGAGGTGTGTAAGGCTTAGGATAGCCTTGGAGGTAGGGTGGTGGAGGAAATGGATGGGTTTGTGCATTTTTTCCTTCCATCTTGTCTTCTTTGAGTGGCTTTTCACATGCACAAGGCACAACCAAACAAAAGAAAGCAAGTTAGCAAACCAATATACACAAAGAATGCAAAGAGTAATGAATAAAGAATAGCAATGATGAGGGCAGTAGGAAAAGTCAAAGCAAAACTAACTAGCTAAGCCGAGCACCTCTAATCCCCGACAACGACGCCAGAAAGCTTGGTGTGATTCCACTAGAGGTGCAACACACTAGCCGGTTTGACTCGACTAGATGCGCCCCATGAGATCGGAACACACGTGATGGGAATTTGCTTTCAAAATTTATAAACCTAACTTAACACCTACTTACACTAAAACACTACACTCGTAAGCACACGGGGTCGTTTCGTAGTATAGGAAGGTGGCAAGTATAGGGTCGATCCACAGGGAAAAGAGAGGGCACTAGAGCTAGCTAGGTTAGTTTGGCTAGGTTCCTACTGCATAGACTAGGGTTAAGGGTTTAAAGGTTGTTTTGATTGTTAAACTACTATGAACAAGCAAGGAATTAAAGGCAAGAATGAAATCTACGTTAACCCTAGACTAGATTAAGGCTAAACAGGCAAGAAAGGATTAAGCTAGGTATGAAAGTGCAAATTACACTAAGGCAAGTAAGAGAGAAGCAAACGAGAAATTAAAGAGCTAAGCTAGCATGAACAAGGCAAGAGCAAGGAAAGAAGCTAACTAAGCAAGAAAAGAACTAATTAAGCTAAGTAAGCATAAAACTAGGGTTTCAAGCAGTAAAGAGATGTGTGGGCTGTTTAGGGGTATGAACTTATCACTTAAATTGGGGGTTGACAAATGAACATTATGATTCCATTTAGATTATCCAAACCAAACAACAAGTTAGAGTCTAATGAATTAACCTAAGCTACTAACTGGCCATGGATATGCTAGGTTGTGCATAGGGGAACTACTCCCTAACACCCCCTACTACCCTTACGATGCTCAATTGGGTTAGGGATTAGGTACAATTCAATTAGAGTCTAATCAAGTCTAGGTTTCTAGATTAGGCATTTCTAGGGCAATTAGGGGCCGAGGGTAGTAATGGGGAGGTGAAATTAGGGCTTTGGACCCCAATTCCCCCACATTCTAGCCTTGAGAAGGCTCCATACTAATTACACTAGAATTATCCAATCTAGCTACTTATATCTCTCACTTAGGTTTAGGGAGATTGATTAGTATGCAGGAAGATGGGAGGCAATATAGGGATCCAAGAATTGGACCTAGGGGCAAATCCCAAAATTCACACATATAAGCAATTTGCCTAAATGCCTAGGTGATTTCACACACAAACCAACAAGCAATCCATGGAGAGTGAGATGCAAATAGAATATAATCATTAAAAAATGGAATTACAACGTTTACATGTCATTTCCCCCCAACATGGTATCAAAGTAACATAATTTCTCCCAAACAGCCCACCCACAGGGACCTAGTTACTCATAGAAATGGAAAATACAAAAAGAGAGAAGAAAGAGGTAGAAGAAGCCATGGAGCTTGGTGTAGATGAAGCAATCCTCCTCTCCAGTAGCTGTAGGACGTCCTCCTCCCTCCTCCAAGGATGAAATGATGTGGAATGATGAAAGGAAGTGGATGGAAGGCTTAGATATGGGGGGTTATGTGGTGGAAATGGTGAAATGGAGTGGATTTGAGGTGGATATGGGGTGGAATGGAGTGGGTGGTGATTTGGGGAGCTAGGAAGGGGTAGAAGGTAGCTGGCTTCGTGCCCCAGCCAACACCTAGGTATATATAGGTGTCTAGGGTTAAGTTAGGGGTAAAATGGGGAAAGCAGTGGAAAAATGGGTGGATTCTGTGAGTAGCACGGTCGTGGTGGGTCACCACAACCGTGGTGGGTAGGGTAGGCCACATCTGTGGTGTATGGGCATGGTCGTGGGAATTAAAATGGCTAAATGTCAGGTTGGTGGTCAAATTTGGGCTGAAAAGGTCACGGCCGTGGTGGGTTGAGGGTAGCACGGCTGTGCTACGTAGCACGACCGTGGTGGGATCTGGTAGCACAGTCGTACTGCATGGAACGGCCGTGGTGGATGATGGTAGCACGGACGTGCTACGTGGCACGACCGTGGTGGGTGGTGGCAGCACGACCGTGCTGCGTGGCACGTCCGTGGTAGAGTATGCTCTGCAACTTCTTCAAAATTGAGATTTTTCTTGTGATTTCTTCATTTGCAGCACGACCGTTCTATGTTACCACGGTCGTGCTGGAGGCTTTGCTTGCACTTTGAGCTTCAAACTTCATTATCCATGGACTTCTTTGCTTAAGCTTGACTCTTGGCCACTAGGGGTAGGTTGGGGGAGATTTGGGGCCTTCTTTGGGCCCCTCCATCTCTCTCGTCCGTCCAAGTGTGGTCCAAGTACCTGAAAAACATGCAAAAATGTCCATAAGTGCATTTTACACAAATATGCATATTAAGGGAAATAACATGTAATATAATAGGTATAGATGTGATTGAAGAGCAAAAAGACACAAGATTAAGCCCTAAAATAGGGATGAATCATATTCCTCTAAAAGATATGACATTTATGATGGTTTTGACTTTCCTCTCTCCATGTGTATGTTCTATCTATTGCATCTTTGCATTATTTTTCTCACCCTTGCCATTAATTTCATGATTTTGTATGTTTAGATGCTTTTTGAGTTTATCTTGTGTTCACACGACAAGTGGTGACACTCAATTTGATATGAAACCAAGGTTGCACCTAGAACATACACCATCTTCTCTCATCTCCTTTTGAAACCATTTGTGGGTTGCCTCTCACCCTCCACTTATTTAGTTGTGTAAAGGACACTGTCACATTTCCAATGCACCAAATTTTTCTCAACTCAAAGCTAGGATGAGAGAGATATTTTCATTTGAAATTACATTGTTTAAAATTTATATGTACCTCATTTCAATCGAATTTCACTCTTTTTGGGCCCATTTAGGGGTGAGACCCTATCAAGGGAGGTGCCTCACCTCCCTTCCTAGGGGCGTAAACGGTGCGGGTACGGTGCGGGTCTGGCCATACCCATACCCATACCCATCTAATTTAGCAGGTCTGGTTCTGGTTCTAGACCCGCATAATACAAAATGTGGACCCGCACCATACCCGTACCCGCAATAATAGTGGGTATGCGGTGCGGGTATGCGGGTAAGCGGTTCTATAAAACATCATATTGTTTATGTAAGAGAAATGACTATGTTATATATATTTAACACAACAAGATATTGTTATCATATAGTATATTAACATGTAATAGTTATATTAGACAATGCTATATTCTATACAATAAAATTAATTGAGTAATTGTTTACATATTTGTAGTCATGATCATAACATTTAATTTATGTAGAAAGTAATTTAAATTAGTAGACATTTTGATTTTAAGTTTACATATGATGTTCATTATTGTAACTAGAATAGTTAATTCTTAGTTAATTGACTAGTCTCAACCTTAGAGTAGGATATAATCTCAATAATTATATTAATTAGACTAGTAAAGTATGATATATATAACATAGTATTTTAGTAGTTACTTATGTATAGCGGGTACACGGGCCTAGCGGGTCTGGGTCCAAGCATACCCATTATTGGACCCGCTTATATATGGGTCCAAGGGTATACGGGTCCAAGGGTATGCGGGTATAAAAAATTAGACCCGTGACAGGTTTTTTAAGGGTCCGGATTTGCGGTTCCGCGGGTTTACCCGTACCCATTTACAGCCCTATCCCTTGCCAAGTCACCAATATGTCCCCTTCTTTATGTTATGGCCAATCCCAACCTTCGGATCCTTGTCCACAGATTTAGCCCCCAGATCTAACGGTTATGGTGTCTTCTTGTACCTTCATACAAGCTTGTGTTTGTTCACCATCACCTTTACATGTCCTTTTGCACTTTTAGGAACCCAAAGCTTCCTATTTCTATCCCTTCTTTCATTTGCACCTCTTCATTTACTTTTTGTGCACCTTATCACCCCCTTCACTTCTTCTTCTACCTCCAAACCCTAGTTAAACAGCCATGACCATTGTCATGGTCGCTGCTTAAGGCAATGACCCCTATACCCCACGGCTAGATTTTTGCGGCTGGATCATATTCATGATGCCTTGTACAAGGTGTCTGGCACTTGTTTCTTGCCCATTGAGTCCTCGATCTCTCTCTCGTGCCTTCTCTGGAGACCATGAATTGGTGGCACCACCATAGATGGAGATAACATGGCATGCGTGCACTATAGAGGCCAAGCATTGGTTCCAGTTTCTAGGTGTGGGCCTGGCGCGCTGCCTGGGTTAGGCGGAAACTATGGGTCACCTGCAAAACTCCAGTATGCCTCCATTTTCCCCTTGTGAGTAGCACACTGACTGGTCAAAGGTGGGTTGGCCCCATGTGTCACGTGAGCAAGAGCATGGTGTGGATTGTGATTGTGCAATAAAAAATCAATGATCATAAGCACTCAATCAGTGTCATGTTGGGTCATGTCATCTGTCCCTATACTTTTCTATCTAACTTTTCAAAAAATGGTAAATCTTAAGCCCCTTGGCCAAATTTAATGAACTTATATATCAAATCAATAAGATATAGGAGATCTATGAAATTGTTATACTTTCATAAAACCTAGTTTTACTTGTGTCGTCTCATCTTTTCTAAAGATGCTATCTTTAGAATGTTTTGAATGAATATAATATACAACCATGCTTTTCTTTAGTCATCAATGGTTAATTGATGCCTTCAGTCCCATCAATAAATTCACCCACTTTAGATTTGTATAATGCATTGGATCATCTTAATGTAACTATAATAATTAGTTTGACCATAAATGACCCCTTTTAGATATCGACGATGTATCTTGATCAAATATGTAACTTTGGCCTCTTTTTACTATCATATAATCATTTGACTTCAAAATCAGTAAATTTTATTAGTTATGTGACATGTATGCCCTTTACCATGAATAGATCATATGACTCAACGACTCACCATTGTACACTATTATTCCCTAAAATGTGGTTTCAAGTACTTATATGATTGGACCTTTGATACTTATGAAAAAATTATCCTTGATGTTCAAACCTCTATGATGATCCTCAAATCAGTCCTTACAATGACTTTCGACACGAAATTTCATGTAACACACTCATATGCACTTTTGACTCATGTGACACCTAACATGATCTAAATGTGTATGTTGATTATTAGACTTTAATCTTGCAAGAACATGATCCAAGGTTATATACTTTATCTTAAGACTTCAAATTAGTAGAGTTGTGATACTTGTAGCTCTAAATCCCAACTCAATCTATTAAAAGCTCTTTTATGATCTTATGACTTGGGAATTTGACAATATTGCATGGAAGTGATCTAATATGACTGGTTATTATCTCATTTATTTAATCCTTGATGACAATCCAAAACTTATTCTCATCCTATTTCCAAATTGAAGTTTATCTAGAATTATTCATAATATGGATGGTTCACTTGGACCTAGGATCTAATGTTGATGCTTTTACTTATTGAATAAATGCATCCACGTGACACACATCAAATTTAGATTATAAAAACTTTACTTATCTAAGATCCAGTGTTATTTCTTTTTTCATCTTAGGTCCCTTTAGGCTGGACATTCTCTACGAACCTTATTCAAGGATCCGCCCCCATTTCCATTATTTCTCATCCGCCATTTCTACAAATTGCATGGAGCAGATGGTGTTCGAAGGAGAAAAAGGGAGTGGTACAGAGTGGAGGAGGACAATGCATTTGTGGGCATGATAAGTTAATGATGTTGGTAGGTCCTTGTGGATATCTACATTCCAGTCATGTGCCATTGCTCGGGTGTGATGTATGCCTCTTACACGGTGGCCCCAACTCTCGGCATGCCTCGCCTGATCTTTTTATTGTCCTTGTTCTCTGTCTCAGCACAGAGGTTGCACCACAAACAGGGTTTTCGCCAAATCGTTGGGACCGCTGTCAGCCGAGGCGATCGTGAAAGTATGATAGACGACTGCCGCAATTATAGAGTATGTTCGAGCAGCAGCATCAATCTTCCTCTCCCTCATCATGAACGTCGCCCAGATCTGTACCCGTGAAATCAGATGTTCGAGCACCTCTACTTTACTAACATCACAGCTTTATATTAAAAGATCCTTGCTGTTCAGCCTCCAGCGAGTACCCACTGATTAAATTGAAAAATGATATTGATTCGGATTTCACACCTTATTTAATTAGATTCCAACGTTCTAATTGTACACATCACCGTCTCCAAAATTTATACTTTGGAAATACATAAATAAGAACATCCAAAAAATAACCCAACTCATCAACACTCCACTACACTCTCATCTAAAATTATCCCCTTCTGGAACGACCCATGGCACGAAAATAACTATGTTCTAAACCTGCACACAAATTAGGCCATTCCAAACAACCTCCTCAAGATCAATATTGTCAAGGCTCTTGGCCTCTTAGCCAACAACAAATCAAACGCTCTCAAACGATGCATTCTCATGCATCTCAAACCTGCTATGAAGTAGATTCTTGAAAATAATTTCTCAAACAATATCACATGGAGATGGGGAAACAATTATTAAGTAAAAAAGGCATACACTTACCTATCCTACATAAGTCTCCCCACCCCTTCTACAAAAATATGGAAACAAAAATGACAACAAAAATATAAAACTTTTCTTTGGCTGCTCCTTCACAACAAGCTGCTTACTGAACAAAACCTCTCCAAGAGAGGCTTCATTGGCCCATCTAGATGCTCTCTTTGCCAAAATGACATAGACTCAGTAGAACACATTTTCTTTAAGTGTAAATTTTCACTAAGCATGTTCTCACACTTCACACGACAATACCAACTCGATCTCGTCAACAACCTTTCTTTTAAAGATTACACCAAACAGACACTACAACTCCTACACATGAAACTATATCTTCATCATCATTAGCTGGAATCTCTGGCTTGAGGCATATTATTATCTCACAAATCGGCGCAGACCTTCATATGATCACCATGTGCAGGTAAACAGAAACTGGATGCGAAGGAGGACTCTGAAGAAGGTGAATCTGAAGCCCACTTTTTTTGTGACCTTAAGAATATGGTGGACGATAAAACGGGTGTCAGTTTGCTGCTGTTCGTTAGCTGCCACATCTTCTATATTTTCTGGCTTAGTGTTAAAAGAGGCTTGTTAAGGAGTGTCTCCCCCTTGAACATTTTTAACATCTCCTTCCTTTTCCAGTAGAAACTTTTGTATGCTTTTAATTTTGTATTTCCCGGCAAAGCAGGTGTTTGCTTGCTTTTGAAATTAATATATGCTATGACTTTTATCGGAAAAAAAGGTTTATACTTTGATACATGTATTTGTTTACTAATACATTGCTTCTAATACTTTAATACATGTATTTGGGGAATCAGATCACCGGATGCATCCCGTAGTCAATCGGCCGCAACGGATCACCACGATCCACCGAGTTCGGCAGTGTCTTGGGCCGCAGGTTGTTCCTCAAAGGAGGATTCGTGATGGATTGGGTGTTCTCCATCCTCTAAATATTGGGCGCCGGAGTCGCCGTCTACGCCATACTGGACGATGAGGAACGACCCGACGTGGACTGTCCGTAATCATGCAACAGGTGGCCGGGGAGCTGGTAGCTGGTGAACCAGTACCGGCTGACGTTTGAGGGGAGTGGTCGTGGTGCTCTTTCTCTGGCGCGGATCTATTCAAGGAGTCTATGGCAGCTTATAACTTGTGGAGGCCGGCGCACATGACGGCGAGTTGTGCGGGGAATCACCTTCATATCCCAAGTTTCAGTTGGAGTAACTATTAGGGGTGAGCAGAATTTGGTTAATAACCGATTAACCGAATGGTTAATTTTTTTTAGACTATTTGGTTAATTCGGTTAATTTGGTTAATTTAATTCGGTTAATCGGTTAAATGGTTAATTTTATGGTTAAAGATATTTTTGGTATGGTTAACCAAATTAACCGAATAGTTATAATTTATTCTTAAATAATATCCTACACACGTATATATACATATATAGTTGTACATTTATTTCAAAAAACTTCCCCATATACATAGTAATCAAGTTTTCACGATCCATACAACATTATATTTCCAGAAATACCACTATAATATAAAAATTGTTCAAAATTCAATGAGTATTTCAAATAACATTATTACATATGTGTTATTTGGTTAATCAAATTAACCGACCGAATTAACCGTTAACCGATTGGACAATAACCGAATTAACCGACGCAATTCGGTTAGGTTAATGGTTAAAATCTCAAATCACAAATTAACCATTTAACCGAACCGAATTAACCGTAACCGACCGAATTAACCGAATGCTCACCCCTAGTAACTATTGAAATCATTATAATAAAAACTGCGGAAGTGTTGACCTCTGCTTCTGGTTCTTGGGGCAGATGTGGTGTATTGAAATCATTATAATAAAAACTGCGGAAGTGTTGACCTCTGCTTCTGGTTCTTGGGGCAGATGTGGTGCTTGTCGTCCTTAAATTCCTCTCCCACATCATGACAACACTAGTTTCCCAGTGGGAATTCAAATCATCCCCTTCGCTGTTTTAGAGGTACTGTGCATAGTGTAGCAGGCGTTCCCCAGGTTAGCCTCGATGGCTTCCTGCTATGTTTTTTCCGCAAGAAGTTGGCATAGGCCACCGGTGACTCGGCACTGTGAGGGGTAACGACATGCTTGAAGCACTACTTTCGGCTCTGGATGGTTGGAGGGGGTGTCGTCGTTTCGGTCAGCTACAAAGCCATCGTAGGTGCCACGAGAACAGTGGAGCACTATTCTTCTTTTTGGAAATAGGTAAATGTATTGCCAAAGGAGCCTATAGAAACAGGACCTACAAAACATATACATGGGGTATCTATCTACAAAAATCCCAGTATCTTTTAGCATGTTCAGTCACACCCGACTGCAGGCCTTTTCTTATATTCAGAATATGTTTAAGCGTATTGGATATCTTAAGAAAAATGATATCCTCATTACATTCTTCCCTCCCATGAGTTCTATTATTTTTTTCCTCCCAAACACAAAAGCAAACACTAGAAAGGCAAAGCCCACCCACTGCAGCTTTCGTTTTTCCTTTGAGCATCTTGTCCACCGTTTTATCAGTATCCAGCAGATTGTCCTCTAGGATCTGTCCCCATCCGTTTCTCAGGCACACTATGGCCCAAATCTTCCCCAAAAAGGGGCATTTACTGAATAGATGATCGTGATCCTCCTCTTCCCTTCTGCCCATCGGACACAAAGGGTCAACCTGCAACCCCCATTTTCTCATCCTATCCCTGGTGGGGAGTTTGCCCAGGATCGCTTTATACGTTGTTGTGCTCCATTTCGGCATATGATATGAATCTCATAGCAGTCGTGCCCAGGGAGCATCTTCCTCTGTACTGGTGTTGAGCCATGGTACCCTCCTTGACTCAGCGAGATAAAAGGCACCATTCTGGTCAACACTATACAGGGTTTGAACCTCCTCCCATCTCTTACACATGCACCGCCATGTCCTAGATGAATGAGAGTCATGGCCCTGCTGCAGACCACCATACCTCCTTGCGAGCCAAATGGACCACAAGTTGTCTTTTTCGGTCAAGAACCTAAAGATTCTCTTGCACTGACTTTGCCTAACGAGTTCATCGATAGGTTGTAGATTCAAGCCCCCTTTCTCGTAAGGTTTAACAATGGTTTCCCATGCTATACCATGTCCTCTTCCTCCCCACACAAAGTTTGCAATGATTCTGCGGAAGTTGTGAACAGTTGGGTTGGGTAGCTCACACACCCCACACCAGAAACACACCATGGCAATAAGCACGGTCCTGGCAAGGAGAAGACGTCCATCCATAGACATCTTCACATATGACCAACCTTCAATCTTAGATCTCATCAAGTCCAGACATAAAGAGAAATCATTTGATGACCCCTTGCCGCCCGCAATCGGAGCCCCCAAATATCTAGTAGTAAGGACACCCATCTTAATGCCCACCGCAATTCTGATATTTCCCCTTCTGGCGTCACAAGATTTGGACAAAAAGACCCTAGATTTAATAGTACTGATGTAAAGACCAGTAAGTCTTCCAAAACACATAAGCACACGTTTAAAAACGTTCAGCCTTTTAGCATGTCCGGTGGAAAACAACAGCACATCATCTACGAAGATGAGATGTGAGTTGACTTTCACACTATTAACTTTAAAAGCTCTGATCGTACCCTTATCTTCGGCCTCTGTAATCATTCTTGTAAGTCCTTCCATAACTAAGGTAAAAAGTAAAGGAGATAAAGGGTCTCCTTGCCTCAACCCATTGGTAGCTTTGAACAAGCCCACATGTCCACCGTTCAGAAGAATAGAGAAGGATGTGGTTGTCACACATTCTTTGACGATCTTTATCCATCTATCATTGAAGCCTAAAGCCTTCATAATCTCCCACAAAGCTTCCCAATTGACATGATCATAGGCTTTCGCCAAATCGACCTTCGTACACGCTTTGGAGCTGTGATTCTTCTTCTTAAAATCCTACAAGAATTCCGCAGCCAATAAGGTGCTATCTTCAATTCTTCTACCTCTTACGAAGGCACTTTGTTCTTTCGAAATGATGTCAGGCAGGACCACCTTGAGCCTCCCAGAAATAACTTTAGAAATAATTTTATAGAGGACGTTACAGCAGGCTATAGGCCTGTAGTCAGCAAAGCTCTCAATCTCTCTTCTTCGGTATGAGCTTGATGAATGCGTGGTTGACAGCCCGCACCATCCCATGACCCTCCATGATCCATCTCACAACCTTGATGATATCATACTTCACAACCTCCCACATATATTGGAAAATTTTGGCATTCATGCCATCAGGCCCGGGTGCCTTGCTGGCATTAATGGAGAAAAGAGCCTTCTTAACTTCATCCTCCTCCACATGTGCACACAACATGATGTTGGTTGTATCATCCACCTTCCTCATGGGTAATAACTCCTCTTTATTGCACCATCTCTCCTCCCCCTTGTTGTACAGGCTATAGAAATAATTAATAGCATTGCTGGATATGTCATCTCTACTATTCAGGATGACCCCATTCTCATCAAATAGTTCATGGATCGACTCCCTAGCCTCCTTCTTTTTAATAGCTCTATGGTAGATCCTGGTGTTTCTATCACCATCACGGATCTAAACCATCCTGCTCCTTTGCCAAAAATAAACTTCTTCTGCCTTCTTGAGTTTACACAGCCTGTCTTCTCTATCTGCCTCTTCTTCAATAAGTTCCTTGTTAAGAGGGTCATTCCTAATCTTCTCCATGGATGTCTCATACTTGATTTCTGCTTTAGAAAGTAAGTTCTTCAAATTCACTTTTTCTTTACTCCATCTCTTTAGGGATTTCTTCGTTACCTGAATCTTTTTCAGAGTCCGGAAAAGATCGTTGCCTTCAATTTTTGTATTCCAACTCTCTTCTTCTATCTCCTTGAAACCAAGCCACTCACACCACCAGTTCATAAAACGGAATGGTCGCACTATATGTGGCTTTATAACAAGGTCAATCTTCATCCACAAATGATCACTGAGAATGTTAGAACCCAATTTGATGTATGT
The DNA here is from genome assembly GCA_963693085.1 of Alisma plantago-aquatica. NCBI lineage: Eukaryota > Viridiplantae > Streptophyta > Magnoliopsida > Alismatales > Alismataceae > Alisma > Alisma plantago-aquatica. The sequence goes on along the minus strand of OY856410.1, from coordinate 410,259,722 downwards.
GTTCGGCCAATTATTGAGCCACTGCTCATTCACCAACCACTTATCAATGGAGCTAGCAATCCTTCTGTTGTACCCCTATTTGTTAGACCAAGTAGTCTTCCCCCCACTTTGTTTTGCTCGATCAGACCTGCCTCGTCCACTGCGTTGTTGAAGGTAGCAAGAACTCTTTCAGGCACTCAGTTCCCACCAATTTTTTCATCTGAATTTCTTATGTTGTTAAAATCTCCGACGACGATCCAAGGCACTTCGTTCTGCGCAGTTCCCACGATGCTCATCCATAAGTTTTTCCTGTAAGCTTCTAGTCTTTCCCCATACACCCCTGACATGATGAAGGAGGCCCCGCCTCTATTGCAGGCAGAGATGGTAATGATCTGGTCTGTTGCATTTATCACGACAACCTCCCAAGCTTGATCCAACCACCCAATGGCTATGCGGCCGCCTTCCCTCTGCTCCAGATTAGAAACAGCTCTCCACCCCTCAGGAAAAAGCGTGTCAATTATTTCCTTTACATTCCTTCTTATTCTAGTTTCTAGGAAAATCACCAAAGACACTCCAGTCTCATAGATGACTTTCCTCAGTTCTCTTTGGCTCCCCGCCAAAGATGCTCCCCGCACATTCCATGCGAGAAACGACATCAGATAGCTTTAGTTGTCTCGCCCCCTTCTCCAGGGCGAGTGTTCTTTCCCTTCTTAGCAATGTTCCTGGTCTGTCTCAGACTTCTGCTGCGTCCTCTGTCCAGGCCTGCTACTTCTTCTCTAGTGTCCCGTTCAAGAACTGAGAAAGAGTTCTCAGTCCTGACCCCCTCACCGGTTCTAGGGGCTTACCAACAACTGCAGAAGTCTGGATTTCCCCTTCTTCGACCACTACAACATCGTCAGATGCCATCTCTGTGGTAGCAGCGCTTGTGGAGGCGACCACGAATGTGGTATCCTTCTCAATCGGATCAACAATAGCTTCAGGACCAGTCTTCTCTTTGCCCCTCCTCTGCGTCGGGGGAGTTCTAGACTTCCCAGATTTGTGACCCTTTGCATGCAGAGCATCAGGAACAATCGGAGGCGCAAGTAGTGCCATCTTATTTCTTTCTCCTGGGGAATCACCAGTGATGTGCCCAAAAACCTTGCAGGATCTACATCTGTCCGGTAGGGCCTCATACCTAATATGAACCTCCCATTCATCCCCATTTGGAAGTTCGACCATCACCTCTGGAGGAGGTACCGATTCTGCAGAAATGTCCACACAGAACCTGACACAGCCTTGTATAGAGCCATTCGATCTCCGCTCCATCACTCTGGGTTCACCAATCGCGTGAGCAATGACCGCGACCGCCCTAGAGGTCCAGTGTTTGCCGACATCAGGCAGGGATACCCACATAGGCGCGGTAGTGAAAGCAGCCCTCCTCATATCAGCTTCCGGTGTCCATTTGCGAACCAAGATCAATTGATCGTTGAAAAACCAAGGGCCCTTCAGCATAGCAGCATTACGATCTTGATCGTTGTCGAAACGGGTGAGGAAGAGTCTGCCATCAAGGGTGAAAACCTCAATCTCCCCCTTCGGCCTCCAGTTTCTCACCATCCACCCTTTTAGTTGCTGCGGGTGAGCTTTTTCCCCCAGAATCTAGACAATGGTAGAGAAGCGGTGGTAGTCCTCCATCTCCTCCATTATAGGATGGTTGAACTTCGTCCAGAGTCGCTTATCCCCCTCCTTGTGGAAGGGAACCTTCGGGTCGGCGGCGACCACTCCTCACATCTTAGGGGGCGGATTAGCAACTGATTTCACCCAGTCACGCCCAACGGTGACATCGACACTGGGTGAGAACTAGTCATTGACCCCCTTCGATCTGTTGTTCTCGGCAGTGGCTAAGGGTTCGGTAGCGGAGGTCGAGGAAGCGGGAGGGGGTGGAGAACCCCCAATCGCCATGGCAGTCGCGGGAGGGGACCAGCGTTGATGACGGAGTCCCATTCCGTCTGTCCACCTTGCTTGAACTGCTCAAGGTCCCAGGTCCCGCCTACCCACCTCAGATCGGAGAACTTCACCGGAACTACCACAGATGTTGCACTGTTTATCTCTGATCTGACCACAGAAAGCGAGATGTGTTTCCCTAGCACCTGGTGGAGTAAGTGAGGCGCGTTTGTGGAGCACTATTCTTCATTACCCTGCATAAAATGCAGTAAAGTCCTTGAACAAGCACACTCTTTTCTATTCCGCCACCTTATACGATTATCTTTAGAGTTTTCTTGCCCTCTTGTTTGATGTGGGCCATGTCAGAGATTAGTTGTGATATTTTAGATATTGAGCGTAATTATGTGATATGAAAAGTAACAAGTTTATGTATAAAGTAATATTTAGTCATTAAAATAACTATTTGACATTAAAAGTAATAATTTTCCAATAAAAAGTAACCGCTTGAACTGTAAATGCAAGTTATAGAGTAAATGTACATTTATGATTAAATGTAGTCATATGAGGTGGTTGCATATGGTGTAACCAAGAATTCACATAGGAATGGTGTGGAGAAAATGAAAACTAGCTATGCTGATGTTTTTGTAGTTCATCCGATTTAAAAGTAACTATTTGGAACATAAAGTATCCATTTGATATAGAAAGTAACTATTTGGTACCGAAAGTAATTGTTTGGTATATAAAGTAAGTCTTTGACATACAGTAAAATTAGTCATAATATTTTACTCATAAAAAATAACAATTGGATTAATAAAAGTAGTAAAAAGTATAAGTTACCAACCAAATGTATATCAATGTTTAATTCAAATATTATGCATATAGAATACAATGTTAAGTGATGTAACTATAATGAGATATACATGTAAGCAACAAAAATAATTATGGTTTATAAACCGAAAAAGAATACAATTGCAGAAATAAATAGCAGAATTGTATCAGAAAGTAACTATATGGCATATAAAGTAACTATGTAGTACAAAAAGTAAATATTTGACATAAAATTTAAGATTTGATAATAAAAAGTAACAAGTAAAACATATGAAAGTAATGGCTAAAACCTCTACCTTGCCCAACCCATCACAAATGGATGCTCACTATCATCACTATGTTGCATAAGTTGATTGAATTTTCTAGGTGATTCAATTATAATGAAACATACACGTAACCATGTTGATATACCATACGAAACTGATGGAGAAAACCTCCATCCAAACCTAAACATTGATAGCAAAAATTTATACTACCAAGATAGATATTCCATCATATATAAAATAATGATGATGCCAAGCCGTCAAGGGTCTACTAATGGTGTTCGGTACTTACAATTCTTGAGATGAAAGTTAGATACATGAGATCCTTATTATCTATAATATTAACTGGTTAGATTGTTCAAATTTATTGATATTGTCTGTACTGTTAGATCATTAAAGTCTGCAGTGTAGTTCTCATGGAAATTAATATATTGCTCCCAACTTAGTTGGGCAAAATAACAAACATCTTGTATGCACGGGACACCATGAACTGAAAATGAAATGATCCGCAATATTGACATCGACATAGCACTCAAAGTAGAACTAGTACAGAAATTAAATTTCCAATTCATTTAGATCATTAAGGACGAAGGTGTCTATGATATTCGATAATCCTTCACTGCATCGGTCCAACCCATTCCCCATCTGCCGCCTCCTCGTTGTCCCTCCTAAACCCATGCAGCACCCGTCGTCAGGCTCAACGACCACTAGCCTACCGTCTCACAGTCAAACCCGTCATAGTACCGTCTCAATAGAAGTTTCAAATAAATAAAGAGACAAATAAAGATAATAGAGAGAGATTCCAAGACTAACATTTAAACCGTCACAGCAGTTGCCGCCTTCCAAGTACTACCACCACCGGTTCTGGTTCACCCACCTTATAGCAAGATGGCATCGATTGAGAAGATGGAGATCCTGATGGCCCACCCGGTGATGTAGAGTTTGAGTCATTTGCTTCTCTCATCTCAACGACCCACTCGACAACACTGACCCATTGTAGGGTGGCATCCTAACTCCATCGTCGTCGTCCTTATTTAGGGCATCCCGGTCATTGCACAAGTAGGCCGCATCGGCAGAGACACAAATGACCAGTAGGCGCACCACAAGAATTTAGTCGAAGGAGGATATGGTGGGGGTGGATTCGTCGCACTTCAATTTCAGCGAGTAATCCAAGATGGTGGAGTCGATATCGGTGATTAGTGGTGACTTCCAATCTCAAAGCATCTCCCCATGTTTCACAAGAATTGCCGACACTGCAACCTAGAGATTGAGGAGGCGGGGTAGTAGATCATCAGCTTTACCGAGACGAACGGAGCTGTTTCCTAGACACATGACGGGAGGGGGAGGTCGGAGTGTTCAGAAGCGGATGGGAGGACAACACAACAGATGTCCCAAAGCACCTTTGCGACCGCGATGCTTTTAATCACAACAGAGCCACCGTGTTTTTTGAACATTGGGTAACATAATAAGGATACCCGTGTGGGCAACAAATACAAACCCATATATATATTAGTTTGGGATTATATGTAGTTTTTGATCAAATATATATATTAAATAGTTTAAGTATTCACATCGTATGCAATAAATAAATGCGGTAAATCAAAATTCTGATCATATCGATTATTCTAAAATTTGTAGATTGACCTGGCTCTGATACCATTGTTGGAAAATATGGGCACATAGTAGGCACTGGAAATAAAAATTTATCTATCCATATTCCTCAAAACAACAAGATCACACCAACTACTATATAATGGGAAGGATGGTTTAAGGAGTTCATATCTGGTCCTAGATAAATTCCAATTACTATAACTAATTGCAGTAGTCGTGCACTCCTAGTTGCACTGGGACTCATCTGCAATAACTCTTGGTCTCCACCACAGACAACAAACTTAGACGACTTCTACAACAACTATTCTATGGATTGTAGGTTGACGTTGCCCTCCTAGCGATGGGCAAAGGCCGTCTCACCTCTAGAGAAGTCCAAACTAACTAACTAGAAGTATTTTCATTCAACTAGAACATATAGGAAGGAGTTGTCCCTCCCATTGGCATACTAGTCACTAACTTGATCTCCTTGCTATCCCTCCCTTTATCGGGTAGGACTTGCTCGAGTTCTCTCGATTACCACAACCAGAGAAGACAAATCGATGTGTTCTAAGAAGCCCCCAATATACCTCTATTTATAGGAGGGGTTAGGGTATGGGTTCCCAATCTCTGTGGGAGTGGAAGGGGTCAAAATCTTCATGAATTAATTGCCCTATGATAGGTGAACTGGTCAGTTCACTGGTGAACCATTCGTCTATCATAGTGACCCAATCAGTTCACTCAGTGAGCTGATCATTTCAAAATGTTTCCCAATCGCAATTGAACTTGCAATTCATTTCCAATTAATGTCCAACATTAAGTCCTTGTACCAATCAAATTACACAAGCGAAATGACTAATTAATCTCATGAATTAGAATCACCAAAAGCTTTGGTTGGTATGACCGATCCGATTGGTTTACTAGGTGAACCGGTTGTCTCACCAACCCTGAGCTGACCGGTTCACCCAGTGAGCCAATCAGTCAGTGTCTTAACTCATGCACAATTCAGGCAATTCAATTTCTAATCAACATGAACCCTAAACAATTAGTCCAACACTTGAACTTGATGGTTCTAAGTCCAGTCAGTCAATTAGTTGTTTAATTGAATACCTAAACATCTTTAGTAATCAACTTAAACATCATTCATGGATAAACTCCTCTTCTAGATGAATACCTATGTGTGTGACCCTATAGGTCCAATATCACATTGGCAATGAATCTCCATAACTAGTTTTGACATCACAAGCAAAGAGAGGTGCCTAGTCGCACATCATTGCTACCCAAGTGAATGAAAGTTGGAGAACAAATTCAACCTACAATTTATGTACATATTATGAGAGAGATGCTCCATTATATATGTTGTAAAGCTCTCAACTTCCCTTTCCCAATCCCTTTGTCTCAAGAAAAGATGGTGAAAGCTTCCCCTTGGTGATGGTGAAGCAGAAGGCTAAAGATCCAAGAAAAGAGTGAGTAATTACTTCAAGGTGGAAGACTTGTTGCAAGAGGAGATCTCCTTGGTGAAGGTGGATAGCTTGTTGAAAAAGTGAAAGAGCCCTTGTGAAAGTATAAGACTCTTTCTCTAGGATGGGTAAGTCATTGTAAGGTTATTGTCTCCTTTGATACTTAAAAGGAAGGCTAGGTATCCTTGTCCTGTAAAAGGAAGGTCATATTGTATCTCTTATAATGGAATATAAGAAGTGTGCAATGGTTGTAAATCCTAGAGATTGACCCCTCTAGGTAGTGGGTGTACATCTCCTAGTTTGGAGTTTGGAACCACTATACAAGCTTTAGTTCTTGTACTTGTTCGATCTCTCTCATCCTTGCTATATATGTTAGTTGCAATCAAATTCCATATAAGCAATCATATGTTGTGATATAATTTGAAGGTCTAATGAATTTGGTTTAAGTGCTTACAACTCTATTCACCCCCCTAGATCCATCTATTCCAACAAGATCATGAATTGGGAAAACTCCACATCCACTCTACTAGGTCAGGTGGGATTAAACTACAAATGTCATTGTGATACATTTCTTATACATGTCAGTCTAATTCTTGGTATATGGTGCTTCCACTTCTTTGGTAATATACATATAGTCAAGTAAGTATAAAGTATGGGTTTAAGGGACAAAATAATAAAACTATAGATAAAGGTCTTAACACTATCAAAAACAATTATATACAGTGAAACATGTCCAAAATTAATGATGGTGGAAGTTTGATGAATGTATAAGCAATCATCTATTTTCCAAAATCTTTTTATTTACTTTCAAATAAGGTAATGTATAGCTTGATGAGACTAAATGAATAATGAATCCAAAGTTTAATATTTTTTCTAGAGGGTAGGAGTAAAAACAATATTGATTATTATTTTTAAGAATTTTCTACACTTAAAACTATTTATACAACTTAATCAACTAAAATAGGATTTAGTTAATTATTTTAGATATAGGAATGATCACATCATAATTATATATAGGGGAAAAATATACAAATTATCTAAAGTATAGATATTATAATAACATATTTCATGTCAAAGTTGCATGCCTTGCTATTGTTCCTAAACTTAGTTATGTATTTTCTAAATTGATCTCAAAAAAGAAAATACAAAATGAATAAACTCCTATATTTAGAGTTTGATGTGATATGTAGTTAGGATGACAAAGCATGTCAAAGAGAAGCTTCTTTGTTCAAGCTGATGCACAACTAGTGAGTTGTGCAATGCTATTGCAACATTTTACAACACTATATACATTATGTTAAAAGACAGACATGGTGGCGTCACCTACAGAATGCAAAATCTTCATCACATGGTTGTTGGAGAAATTCAAGAACATCACTAGGGACTCAATTCTTCACGGCAAGGTGATGCGCAACCTCCCTTTTATCAGAGTCATGATAATGAGGTGCAATTGTGAAGGTGACTACGATGAGTGGTTGGAAACAAGGTGTTTTCTAGTGAGGCACTAGAGATGAAATGGATCTTAATGGAGGTTCAAGAGGCATGTAAACTTACCTTTAAGTGAAGACCTCACGTGGTTCAATGCGTACAAAAGTTTGGGAATGAGTAGGATAAGTGTGGCGATATATATATATATATATATATATATATATATATATATATATATATATATATATAGAATGTCACACTGGAGTTGTCAAGGTGGAGAAGAGTGGTTTTCAGATATCACGTGAAGTATTCATCTAGGTAGGTGACACTAATACAAAGTTGTAGTAACAAACTGTTGACTCAAGGTCTAAATTGACTAAACCCTTGTTTTGATGATGACTAAATCATTCCAATTAATTGTGTCTAATGTCTCTACCTGAGTGATTTTAGATTAGTTATAGACACACTCCAAATACCCTAACTTGCGCATCTCAACTTGGAGAAAAGACAAGTCAAAGTCAATACAAGTGCATGTTTTTGTAATATGATGTAAATCTATTAGAATCATGTTGTATATCACTTGTAATGATTGTATGACTTGTAATTAAGCTTAGAAAAAATTAGGAGCACTTAGATCAAATGTTTAAGCACTCAAAAGCCATTTTCCAAAATTCACATCAGGCTGTTCATCAATCGAGTTGCAAACTCGACCGATCCTGATTGGATCTTGAAAATAACTTTTGATCGGTCGAGTTTACACTGCAAGAACTCGACCGATCCATCTACTAATCAAAACTGATTTAAGTGAATCGGTCGAGTTATCCCAGGACAAACTTGACCGATGGCCTAAATTAGTTTTGTCTCTTAGTGGGATCGGTCGAATTACCTTTATAGAAACTCGACCGATTGCACTGTACGGAAAAGTGCAAAAAAGTGTTTCTAGCTGTTGTGGAGTAGCAACAAGTGAAAATATATCCGTTGCAAGCCACAAAATGGCTAGTTTTCATTCTTAAGTGTTCCCAAAGGCTAAGAGGCATCCCCAGCTATAAATAGGACCCCTTGGGCTTCATTCCAAGGTTGAGCATTCAATGCAAAACTCTATGTGGGGTTCCTATTCTATAGTTGAGTGCTTCCTACAATATCCTCTCTCTCTCTCTAAGCTTAATCACTTGCTACATTCGTTAGAGTGAGTAATAAATTTGTAAGAGAGCTAGTCCTACATGTATATCTTGTGAGGCTCTCACTTCCTCCACCTCCCTATCTCTCTTTTCAACCATGAAGATGAAGGTTCTCTCTCTTGGCTAAGAGAGGTGAAGAAGAACAAGGGAAGGCATCCCTTGGTGAAGATCAAGGTTGAAGACTTGGAGCAAGAGTGGGTAAGACCTAGGTGAAGGCAGAAGACTACTTTCTCAAGTGGGTAAGTCCTTGGTGGAAGCTTCTCTGAGTGAAGGTGAAGTCAAAGGTTGAAGATCCAAGAAGAGTGGGTAATTCCTGCAAGGCTGAAGACTTGTGCAAGAGTGGGTAAGTCCTTGGTGAAGGCCGAAGACTCATTGCAAAGTGGGTAAGTCCTTGGTAAGGTTGAAGACTCTTTGTATTGGATAGGTAAGTCCTTTGGTTGGTCATGTATTGTATCTCTTATAATGAATATAATGAAGGTGCAAGGTTAAGAAATCCTAGAAGTTGACCTCTTTAGGTAAGTGGACTGACTCACTTCTAGTTTGAAGTGTGGAACCACTCTAAATAGTTTGTTTACTTGTGTTTTCTCAATCTCTCTCATCCTTGCTATGCATGTTTTAGTTGCACACAAATTTCCTATTTAGCAACCTTATCTTTTGATATATCTTGAAGGTCTAATGAATTTTGTTTAATTGCATTCAGCTCTATTCACCCCCCCCTCTAGAGCATCTAATCACCCATCTAGGATCCAACGAGTGGTATCAGAGCGGGTTTCTCCAAGCATACTTCAACAAGTCAGAGAAGATGGGTGACTACCAAGGAGGGAGATACTTGATCAGCCTTCCAATCTTTGATGGGAGCAATTTCCTCTATTGGAGAAGAAGGCTTCAATTCTACATCCAAGGATCAACTTTTGAGATGTGGAAAATGGTGAACAACCCATACAAGCTACCAAAGACAAAGATTGAAGAATGGGATGATTCTACCTTGAAGAAAGCAACCTTGAATGCTAGAGCCATGCACATCCTCTATGCCTCCATGACCTACACTGAGTTCAACCAGATTTCTTCTTGTGAGATAGCCTATGAGGTATGGAGAAAGCTATGCATCACCTATGAGGGGACATATCAAGTGAAGGAAAGCAAAGTCTACATGATCAAAGAGCTTCTTGAGAACTTCAAGATGAGAAAGGAGGAGAAGATAACCAACATGTACTCAAGGCTCAACACCATTGTGAATAGTCTTGTAGTTCTAGGTCATCCTATGTCTAGTGGAGAGATCAACTCAAAGATCCTTAGAACTCTCCCCAAGAGGTGGGAACCCAAGGTGACTTCCATTGAAAAAGCAAGGTCTCTTAAGGATGTCCCTATTGAAGAGCTCATTGCAAATCTACAAGCACATGAAGTCACACTTGACAAGAGGGAGGAAGTAGAAAGACAAGAAGAGAAAGAACTCAAGAGAATGAAGAAGGCTGAAATCAAAGCTCAAATCAAGGCTATTGTTGGTCAAGCTTCTCCATCCTCTTAAGTCAAAGAAGATTCCATGTACTCCAAGGGTAGATTCTACAAAGGCAAGAATTCCTCCTCCATTCGGTGCCTCAAGTGTGGACAAAAGGGTCACTTCAAGATAGATTGCCCACAAGGAAAAAAGACCCATCTTCATAAGAGAAGAGAAGAGAAGTACAAGAAGAAGAAGAAATGTCACTCAAGCTCAAGTGACTCCTCCAACTCAAGCTCAAGTGGCTCCTCCAACTCAATCTCAAGTAAAGAATCAAGTGAAGAGTCAAGTGGAAGATCAAGATCTAGTGAAGAAGGAGAATGTCATTTTGCTCTCATGGCATCAACAAGTAAGGACTCAAGTGAGGTAAATCTAAACTCTTTAGATAAAGAATCTTTGATTGCTATTATTCATGATACTTGTGCCTCTCAAGTCTTATAAAAGGAAAAAAGAAAGCTTGCTAGAATTGTTGATAATAGGCATGTAGAACTAGATGATCTTGAACATACTAATTCTTGCTTGCTTGATGACAAAAGTGCTTGTCTTAGCCAAGTAGACTCTCTTAAACTTGAAAATGCTAGTTTGCTTGATAAGATTAGATTTCTAGAAGCTCAACCTCTCATGCCTAGTTCTAATGAAGAGCACAATTTAATTGTTGATTCTTTCATGCATGATATTGATGTTCTTAAATTTGAAAACAAGGACAAAGATTTTGCTTTACAAGGATTAGAATCTTAAAATGGTGTTTATCTTTCTAAGATTTCTTTGCTTGAAACAGAAAATGCCTCATTGCTTGCTAAAATCAATGTGCTTGAATCTTGTTCTAGTTCTACTAGTAGAGAGAATAATGTTGTTGCTCTTCATATCGATAGAGATTCTTATTTAACTAAAGCTCTTTGCTTAGAAAATGATCTTTTGCATGCTAGAGATAGTATCAACAATTTGTCTTCTACTATTGCTTCTCTTATGCATGATAATGATAGTTTGCGATCTTCTTTGCAAAGATTCTTAGTTGGTAAAAAGAATCTTAATGACATCCTACACCATACTACTAAACAAATTGGTAGACATGGTTTAGGATATGATAGTAGTCAAAGGAACAACAAAGGTAAAGGACATCTAATATTCCATGGAGAATCCTCTAGTTCCAAGACTATGGGCACATGCAACTATTGCAATGAAATTGGTCATTATTCTACTTGTTGTCCCTTTAGGAAAGCACCCAAGAGCAATAGGACTTGGGTTGCTAAACTAACCCCTCCGGACCCAAAAATATGATTGGGGACCATTTCATCTTTCTTCTTGTAGATACATGCAAATGGATTGACTTGAGCCATTGAATTGCAAATTGACTTCTCAATCCACATGAAAGAAGAAATGTGAGATGTGTATGAAGTGAAAACAAGTGGAAAAGCAATGGTAAGCATAAAGGTAATGTTTCTCTTGCTTATAACCAATCCTAACTTATTTTTGTCAAGATAGAGTGCACTATACATATGGTTTTTGAGTCAAAAGTGGCATTTTGTGTTTCTCTTCACACTCTTTCTCAAAAACTATTTCAAATGCTTTTATAGTGCATTACTAACTTGCTTACATATGTTTGGATATGGTTTGTATTTTTAGCCTGCCTTGAAATATGTTTTTATGAAATATATGTGCTTTTTGACAACAGCTCTGTTAGTCGAGTTTGTCTTGTTTGAAACTCGACCGATAGGCACCAATGGGTGTTGCCAACAACTATCATCGGTCGAGTTGTCAATACACAGAACTTGACCGAAAACACTGTGCACATAATAAATAGTTGGCTTATTGAATGAGAATTTCCCTCTCAACTAGATTTTCTCAACCAATAGCCTTATTCTTTGGCACTCCTTTGGTACCTTTATATATGCATATTTCCATGCTTTAAATTGCCTATCTTTCTTACAACTCTATCTCTCTAATTGCTCTAAATTGGTATATCTATATCTTGCAATTACTTGCTTTGAGTTCTTTTGCAGGTTTTGATGATGATCTCTTTGGATCTCTTGGTTGTGTCTAAAATTGCTTCCGTTGTATTCTAACTTGCTACATCTATCTAGGTGTATATCTTGTTTTGATACAACCTTGAGGTTCTTAGTCGTAATCATCCTTTGGTAATGATGCATATTTGTATATGAGTTATATCCTTTCATGCTTCTAAAACTACATATCTCTTTATTTGGATATATCTCTACATCTACTCATAGCTTGATTTATCTTGTATATCTTTTATTATCTCTTGCTATGATCTAGATCTTACTAGTAGCCATAACTTGTGATATCATCTACTAGTAGTTCATACACATGTAGTTCTAACTTTGTTTATAATTGGCATCTTCGCTCATCTAGTGGTATTCTACTATATGCTATGCTTGTATCTTGTCTCATGCATGCTCAAACTTGTTCCTTGAATTGCATATCTATTATCTTGAGTTGCTTGCATAACATTGTGATGCATGGCACATAGAGCTATATTGTATGTAGAAATTGGAGCATTTTTGGATTTCAGGCAACTTTTGCTCCAGTTTCAATTTTTGGTGCAAGACTAGTGTTTTTTTGTAGAAACTACCTTCTGAGCAAGGCTCATCGTTATGCCATGAGCCCTGATACTTTTTGGGAAAATTCTACCATCTTGAGGGTCAAAATTGTGATTTATTATTTTTCTACAACACTTTATCTTGCTTTTTGGGTTGTTCAAGTGCATGCTTTAACTTGGGTTTCTTTCTATGCTTGGACAAGCCCCTATATGTGCTCTTCTACTCTCATTATATAACTTTTTGTTATCTCCTTTCTCTTCACAAGTGATGTTTCTTATTTCTTCATACCCCCACTTTTTGAAATGATAAAGGGGGAGAAAGGTATGTCTTCTTTTGACAAAACAGGGGGAAGGCATGTCTTACATGAAGAAGAGAAGTATGTCCATGTAAAGGGGACAAGGTAAATGGGAGAAGACATATATGTGTAGAAACACATATGAGTAGAATACATAGTATTCTATAAATGTTATGAAAGCTAACCATGAAGGAGAAATAAAATCAATTGAGAGGGAGTATGAGAACTCCATGAGTATCAATTGAGGGGGAGCATATGAACTCAATTCTATTGAAACCCCTAGGTTTCTCCAAAGGTATGAATTTACTTAAATGCTTTCAATACATTTATGGAATGGTTTGTCATCTTCAAAAAGGGGGAGAATGTTGACTCAAGGTCTTCTAAATTGACTAAACCCTTGTTTTGATGATGACTAAACCATTCCAATTAATTGTGTCTAATGTCTCTACTTGAGTGATTTCAGATTAGGTATAGACACACTCCAAATGCCCTAACTTGCACATCTCAACTTGGAGAAAAGACAAGTCAAAGTCAATACAAGTGCACATTTTTGTAATATGATGTAAATCCATTAGAATCATGTTGTAAATCACTTGTAATAATTGTATGACTTGTAATTAAGCTTAGAAAAAATCAGGAGCACTTAGATCGAATATTTAGGCACTCAAAAGCCATTTTCTAAAATTCACATCAGGTTGTTCATCGGTCGAGTTGCAAACTCGACCAATCCTGATTGGATCTTGAAAATGATTTTTGATCGGTCGAGTTTACACTTCACAAAACTCGACCGATCCCTCTACTAACCAAAACTAATTTAAGTGAATCGATCGAGTTACCCCAGGACAAACTCGACCGATGGCCTAAATTGGTCTTATCTCTTAGTGAGATCAGTCGAGCTACCTTTATAGAAACTCGACCGATTGTACTGTACGGAAAAGTGCAGAAAAGTGTGTCTAGCCATTGTGGAGTTGCAACAAGTGAAAATATATCCATTGTTAGACACAAAATGGCTAATTTTTTTTCTTAAGTGTTCCCAAAGGCTAAGAGGCATCCCCAGCTATAAATAGGACCCCTTGGGATTCATTCTAAGGTTGAGCATTCAATGCAAAACTCTATGTGAGGTTCCTATTCTATAGTTGAGTGCTTCCTACAACCTCCTCTCTCTCTCTAAGCTTAATCATTTTCTACATTCGTTAGAGTGAGTAGGAAATCTGTAAGAGAGCTAGTCCTACATGTATATATTGTGAGGCTCTCACTTCCACCACCTCCCCATCTCTCTTTTCAACCATGAAGATGAATGTTCTCTCTCTTGGCTAAAAGAGGTGAAGAAGAACAAGGGAAGGCATCCCTTGGTGAAGATCAAGGATGAAGACTTAGAGAAAGAGTGGGTAAGACCTAGGTTAAGGAAGAAGACTACTTGCTCAAGTGGGTAAGTCCTTGGTGGAAGCTTCTCCGAGTGAAGGTGAAGTCAAAGGCTGAAGATCCAAGAAGAGTGGGTAATTTCTGCAAGGCTGAAGACTTATGCAAGAGTGCGTAAGTCCTTGGTGAAGGCCGAAGACTCATTGCAAAGTGGGTAAGTCCTTGGTAAGGTTGAAGACTCTTTGTATTGGATAGGTAAGTCCTTTGGTTGTTCATGTATTGTATCTCTTATAATGAATATAATGAAGGTGCAAGGTTAAGAAATCCTAGAGGTTGACCTCTCTAGGTAAGTGGACGGACGCACTTCTAGTTTGAAGTGTGGAACCACTCTAAATAGCTTGTTTACTTGTGTTTGATCAATCTCTCTCATCCTTTCTATGCATGTTTTAGTTGCACACACATTTACTATTTAGTAACCTTATCTTGTGATATATCTTGAAGGTCTAATGAATTTTGTTTAAGTGCATTCAGCTCTATTCACCCCCCCTCTAGAGCATCTAATCACCTATCTAGGATCCAACACAAACAACCTGATTCGGTAGAGAATGAGGGATAATAGGTTTTTCATTTTTCACAACTCACATAGGAAGTCGTCTCAAAGTTGAAGATGACAAGGCACCCCTATATCAGATCGTTGGATTTGAACCAATGACTCACATCGTCTAAAAAGCAATAAGAAAAACCTTTCTACAAGTCGTCTCAAAATTCCATATGATTTCACGTTTAGAAGCAAAGATTATTACCATATTATATCTTAAAAAATCATAAACATGAGTACATACGTACTAATAATCAATTCCCTTCATTTTTCATTTAATCAAATACAAAACAGTAGAGATCTAGAAGGTATTTTCTAATGATTCCAGAGCCCAATGCTCTAAAATGATTTCATTACCAATGTATGGATTCTGATCGGGTCACTAATGCATAAAGGAATTTCTTTTGAAAAATGAAATACATAGCAATAACATAAATAAAATTTTATAAGGAAACTTATTGAATATTCTAAATGACTCCCAAACAATGGAATAAGTGGGTTTCACTTGAAAACAAGTTCGAAAGGTTAGATGATGAGGACTAAAGCTAGATTTTCACATTTGGAGTCTTTTTTTAGTACAGAAACATGAGCTTAGCCACTAGTACATATACTACCTTTAACGTCGGTTAAAATGGACTTCTTACATCAGTTTTCAAGCAACACCCAAGTGGGCGACACTAAAGATAGAAGCCTATAAAATTGGTTCCAAAACTGATGACACAGAACCGGTCCCAATTGCAACCAAAAAAGTATCGACACACGTACGATCAATGGTCGTCGGTTATCTGCTGAAAATTGACACCTATCTCCATACCCAAAAGAAATTTTGGTCTGGTTTAGGACATAGTCATTAGTTATTGTAGTAAGAACTGACCACTAACTCTCTTCCAAACAAAAAGTTTTGGTTCATAGTCGTCAGTTCAGAGTAAAATTAACAATACAACTAAAATTGTCGTTGGTTATTATGTCATAAACTGACGCCTATATCCTTACCTGAATTTTTTTTAGCTCGAGTTAGGACGCATTCTTTGGTTTTTTTATAAATAAAGGATGATGTAGACCTTCATTGATGGTTACTTTAAATAACCAACAACTAAGTATCATTCTTTTAACACCAACTTGCAGGCCTGCGGTCCGACTGGTCAACAAGATTCAAAATCTACAGTTTAGTTCTGAACTGTAGGTTTACAACATCCTGTGAATTCAGCCTAGCAATAGGCCACAAACCTATAATAACAAGATGATCAAGATTATATATACATCATGTGATTCACATATATGTAGAAACAAAATTAATTCATTTACATGATTCACACACATGTAGAAACTTGCAGTTCCATTCATT
Organism: Alisma plantago-aquatica; assembly: GCA_963693085.1. Classification (NCBI taxonomy): domain Eukaryota; kingdom Viridiplantae; phylum Streptophyta; class Magnoliopsida; order Alismatales; family Alismataceae; genus Alisma; species Alisma plantago-aquatica. The sequence continues at coordinate 410,243,429 of OY856410.1, read as the reverse complement.
CATCTATTTTCACATTCACACCCATGTAGAAGCACATTCATTCATTCATCTTCACATTCACACACATGTATATAGATCAAATTTCAAAAATACAATTAAAAAAGTCATTCACATATGTATATATAAGCACCACATATATATGGAAATAATGATACCAAAGTTTAGAAATGTCATTCTTTAGCATCAGTACCCCAATCATAATAAAAAATCACCTCCCTTTCAAAGACTTTTTCCCAATATTATCTTATGTCATCTAATTGTTCTATCATTTTGGGCATATGCACATCTAATAACTTTTCCCCTGTAATGAAGTAACTAGTTTTAAACACCTACAAAGAGAATGATGTATATATATAATTAATAAGTTTGATATTTTCATATTATATAATGAGACTATACTTATGATGATCAAGACTATATATTACCAATTGTATGTTTTCATTGTCTTGTGCAACATATCTGATACTTATGTCCATATACAACATCACATAATATCCACATGTCCCGCCATTGTTTTGTACATCACACTATAAATTTCAACATACAATATATTAATAAATAAAAATAAGCATAGTTCACATAAATAAAATATGTATTAGAGTCAGGAAACTACATCCACATCCTTGTAAACTATCACTTTCTTTTTCTTGTCCACTTTACCTCCAACAATTTTGAAATCTTTTACAACCCTATACGTTAATGTAACACATTGAATTGCATTAGTAAATAGTCATGTAATAATAGATGTTGAACGGATATAAATATAAATTCTTTCTCACTTGGATAATGACCTTTTCAAACCGTGTCCCGAATGGTCTAAGTTGTTCACCTTAGGATCTAGGTAATAAATAGTCATTGTCTCAGGGACAAAATCTAGTAACTCCCAATGCTTACCTCTAGTAATAAGAAAGTAAAAAATATATAACTCAAAATCCACAATGAAATATAATTTTCTTAAGTAAAAGATATAAGCAAAGTAAACTTACCCAACATTATATGGAGTTATTATCACACTTTTTTTCTTTTCACAAAAATATTTAAAAGCGATAGAGAAGTATAAGGTAACTGATGTAGGGTCTTTGTTTACAAGACTAAACAAGGATGGAATTAGAAATCTCACATGAGTCATTGGAAAAAATTTACAAAACCTATGTAAGTGGCTTCAAAACATTACATATGCATAAATATATAAGAAAATAAATCACCATATAGAAAAAGTGGTATATAGATATATAAATAAGATCTCACCATATTCATAGTTCTATCATAGATGAATTCAGACAAGTAAAATGAAACAACTCTAAAATATCTTGTAGAAATTTATTATTACCGTATGATTGACCTATTGCATCCTCCTCCAAAGAAACAAATAATAGGTGAAGTTTCAAAATGTTTAACTATCTATATTGCCATATCCCTGCATTGAGGACCTATTGAGTCATATAGGTCCTTTACAAGCCAACTAGGTATTTGAGGAAGAGGTGGAGGTGGAGGAGGACGAGCTATAGCGGGTTTCTTCCCTTTGTCTTGCATAAATAATTTCATATCAATTGTCATGTATACAAATATACCAATTAACGTAATATAAATTTACCATGATCAATATAGATGACTCCCTCTTCAGGCCACAAGACCACTCCGCCTTCTACTTCACCAAGCGTGTGAGCATCTGAGTGGGCATATGGATATGGGTGCTACCTCCAAGTGGGGAAGACAAGCCTCGAGCTCACATGAACCGCACCATCAGGTACTGGAGTGCCATGAATCATGTGCCCTGGAAGCCGTGGGCAAGCCTCACCCTCTACAATGATAAATTCTTTCAATTTTAGACGACATGGACTCAACCCCTACAAATTTACATAGAGTATGTTATATATATACCTAAACTTACCATCTTGAAAATACTACCTACTATGTCATAAAAATTCTTATAATGGACGTGCTAGGTGGTGGGTGTACATAATTACTCCCAACCACCTCTACATGATCACTCCCAACCACCTCTATTGTAGGGGAAGAGTGGCACGACACATGTACTATCTGAGTGGCAACCTGATACACCTGCCACTTGCTCGTTGCTTCCTAGAATCTCTTATCAATTAACTCATATACCTATACATGATCAAAAGAAACACTTTTTGATTTCTAAATTCCCTTTGCAATAACATTCTAAAAAAAATAGGTTGCCTCAGCTTTTGAAAATCCCTCTTTTTGGACATGTTTGCGTTGTGATGGCCCAAAGAACGCTCTTAGGCCCACACCAGTGCCTGCAACCCTAACATGTTTAGGATGTTGTGGGTTATTGAGAGCAACTGTTAATTCATCCCCTGTGCCCTCAGGGATGAACAAGCCTTGCTTCCTCTACTTGTGAAGCTCCCACTAATCATCATCAATAGATATTGGTAAGTAAACATATCAATATATCATCAATACTAATTTCTCTAAGAGTTGAATTTAACTATTTTTGCAGATGCCTCAGCAGCTGCGGGGTTGGTTATATCTCCTTTTTCATTTTGCCTCCCAGCTATCCACACATCATGGCAATGCAAAGGTGTGGGAGTAGTAGAGGACTAAGTAGTCTCACCAGTAGTAGTAGACTGTTGAATGGAAGACGTCATTAGTTTTTGGTGAAGGGCTACATAGCCACCTGGACCCATCGTGTGGTCATGCACATTCAGTGCACACCTTGCTCTTTGAGCATCACTGATAGCCTTGTTAGTAAGAACATTGAATTGGTTATTAACAATCAAGGTCAATCATAAATAGGTGAATTCATAAGAAAGTATACTAATTAAATTGGGATTGACGCTTAATACCTTGAATTCATCGGTATTTCTCTTGGCAACAAACACCTCCCACTCAGTCGGGTCTAGGTAGTTCCATTGCTCAAGGGCTAAATTCTTCCACTTATTAGCCTCTCGTATGTATTGTCGGTTGAGAGTTGTCCTATAGTTCCTTAGGACCCTCCCACAACATTGCATCACCTTTTTATGATGTAGGCTTTCATCCAGTTCAAATATATTCATATATTTAATAGAGTATTCTAAAAAATAGAATTGTAAATAACTTTAAAAATATAATTGTAAATGATAATATCTCACACATAGTTCTTTCCATACTAAGTCTTTCTTCCCTTTAGGAACTGTATGCCTAGATTCTACATTTAAACTACAATGGCTATGAGTAAGAACCCCAATATATGAAACAAATGAGTTGTGGTTCTTTCCAACTGGATTTTCTACATGATCAAAATCCACAACCAATTTTGGTCCATTGCCCCTTTGTTGTAGTAACTTGTTCATCATAGTGATGCCCCTTATTTTTTCATTTTTTTATGCTTCTCATCAAGTGGCACACAGGTTTTAGGGGTACATCCTCAACCTAAAAGTTGACAAAAAGCACACATAGGATATAACTTATTAATGGACATGTAGCTAGATATATTGTAAAACTTACATTGTGACGTGGCGCCCCAACCTCATGGTAATCATCATCACGGTCATCATACTCATGGTCAACCATATGAAAAAGTGTCATATAAAAAACAATCAAACATTTAACATTTAACATTTAATGAAATTATTATAACATTTTAAAGTTCACATCGATCTAGCATTCAAAAAAATAAAACATTTAAAAAATTAAAACATGCCTCAAATATTGAGATCTTTTATCAATTAACATTCCTTCGGTGTGATTTCCACACACATATAAGTCATTGTTAGCTTCAATATTTAGTGTTGGCAAGCAAACTGAGAATGGACTGGAGTCATCATACTTACCATAGTACTCTTCTTCATCTATAGGATCTTTAATGAACTGTCTTTTACCATGAAGAACAACTGACCATTTTTCATTTGCAGGATCATCGATATAAAATACTTGTTTTGCCTGTGATGCCAATGTGAATGGTTCACCCTTCTCGCCAATCTTTTCAAAATTCACTAATGCGAAACTCAATTCATCCACTCTAACTCCTTTGGTGTTATCAACCCAATTACACTTAAAGAGTGGAATGCTGAAATCTACATAGTCAAACTCCCAAATGTCTTCAATGACACCAAAATATGACATTTTAGCTTCATGTGGACTCTTATCTTTCACACTAGAAAAAAAACAATGAAGATGCTTGAAGGGTGACCCCACTGTTTTGGATGATGCTCTTATCATCTGATGATTTGTGTACTATGAGAACTCATTTATGTCAAACCCTTTATAAGACATAACATTCATTTTTGGATTAAAGGTGAGGCATTTGATATTTTCAGAAATATTATTTGGTGTTTGAGATAGTTGATGTAAGACTTTATCTTCAAACCACTTAATAAATGTCTTGTTATGCTCTCTAGCAAGCCACATTGAATTGGCTCAAGGATATGTTTCTTGATGAAATTGGAATGTTCCATGATATAAACACTCACTTCATCGTTGTTGTGTAAAATATACAAGTGAGCTTGTACCCACAGCTCACAACTGATTACTTTCATTCGTTCTTCTAAAGTCCCTTTGCCAGAATAGTCCTCTATATTCTTGTCATTTACATGAGCTTCATTAGCACTCAGAAATTCATTGCAAAAATCCATAACCTCTCTCACCACATAACCCTCAATAATACTCCTTTTAGGCCGATAATAATTTTGAACATCACCTTAAAAAATGCTCATGTATCGTTCAAAAGGATACATCCAATGCAAGAAAACTGGTCCTAATATTTTCACTTTTCTAGTCAAGTGGACAACAAGATGTACCATGATATCAAAGAATAAAGTAGGAAAATACATCTCAAGCTGACATAGGGTAACAACCACTTCTCTTTGCAACTTATCGATATTCTCAGGATCAATAACTTTGCTGCATAGACTGTTGAAGAAGAAACAAAATCTGGTGATTGCAAACCTTACATGCTTGGGAAATATAGATCGAATTTCCACGGGTAATATTTGTTGCATTAGAGTGTGACAATCATGAGATTTAAGTCCTATCAGCTTCAGATCTTTCATTGATACCAATCTATAGATGTTGGAAGAGTAACCCTGTGGTACCTTAACATTAACCAAGCACTCACAAAAGTCTTTCTTCTCCTTTCTAGACAACATGTAATAAGCAAGAGGTAAATATGTTCTCCGGTCACTACTAACTACTTATGTTAATTTTTTCCTTATTCCCATTTCATGTAGGTTCATTTTGGATTTGATGCCATCTTTAGTTTTACCAGGTATATTCGATAGAGTACAAATTACGCTATCACAAATTTTTTTCAACATGCACGACATCAATACAATGCCTAACTTCTAAAGAACTCAAATAAGGAAGATCCCAAAATATTGACTTCTTCTTGAATAAAGATTTGTCACTTTGAGTGGGAATGGTACATTGTGATGTCTTACCATATTCATTGAAAAAGTCTTGTACTCTTTCATAAACAACCTCCCCTGGTATAGGTTTAGGGGCAATCCATTCCTCATTCCATCCATTAAATGCTTTGCACAACCTTCGATACAGATGGAATTTTGGAAGAGACCTTCAATGTCCAAGATATCCAGTCTTGCTGCCATGTTTTAGTTGTATTGAATCAGTGTTCTCTTCATGTATAGGGCATGCTTTGGATCCTTTTACATTGTATCCAGACAAATTCCCATATGTTGGAAGTCATTAATAATGCAAAACAACATAGCATGTAAATAAAATGTCTCTCTACGTGAAGCATCATAGGTCTTCAAAACTTCACCCCAGAGTTTCTTTAAGTCATCATTTAGAGGTTCAAGATAAACGTCAATATCATTTCTAGGTTGTTTAGGGCACAATATCAACAACGACAACATAACATACTTATTTTTCATAGACAACCAGGGAGGATATTGTATATAACAAGCATAACAGGTCAAGTTTTATGTTGGCTGCTCAATGTGCCATATGGATTCATCCCATCTATACAAAGTCCAAGTCTTAGATTCCTGACTTCTTCACTAAATTTAGGATACAATAAATTAATCTTCTTCCACTGTGGAGAATCAGACGCATGTCGTAGGATTCCATCATTATTTTTCTTAACCTCTGCATGCCACCATAAATTCTATGCATCTATAGGATTAGAAAACAAGCATTGATACAGTGGTATTATAGGTCGATACCACATCACCTTGGTAGGAAAGCCAGTTTTGGACATTCCCAAAGTCGTCATTTTATACCTTGACGCCCCACATTTTAGACAATCTTTCAAATCCACATAGTCTTTTTGAAATTATACACAATCATTTGGGCATGCATGTATCTTCTTAGCCTCCATTCCCATTGGACATAATATTTTCTTTAACTCATGTGTTGAGCTTAGAAGCTCATTTCCTTCAAGAATAATTTCTTTAAATAAAAACAATAATTTCTTTAAACAAAGACAACAACGGCGTGAAGCTTTTGTCATTCCATCTATTGTTTCAGATTATACAGTCTCAACACAGTGCTCAGCTTCGTAAACTTAGTACGACCTATGTATAACGATCTCTCAACATCATGCATAATGTTCCTAAACAAGGAAGGTGGATCAGCGTGCTCTACCCCAAAATTATCCAGCATCACATTAACAATGTCTATCGGAATTGATTCATTCACATCTGCGTCATCTGTGGCAATTTCTTGTTCAACACAAGCACTACTCTTGACATCTACTGATCTTAGGTTTGAAATCTCTCCATGCCAGTATCATTCTGTATAACCGTGTACAATCCCGTTGTATAAGACATGACTTTTGATTTCGTCACCAGTAATGACTTTGAAATTGTTACCGCAATACCTACATGGATAATAGAACCTATCTCAAGGTTGTTTCCTATGTTCCTCTGCAAATGAAATCAACTGATCAAGACCAACAATAAACTCTGGGGTGCGGTGATTTGGAATGGACATCCATGATCTGTCCATTTTATGATCAAAGAGAAAACAAGTATTAGGGTTTAGGGTTTAAATATTACATTAAGGATTTACAGATAGATTAGGGTTTATTGTTTTAGATTTAGGGATAAGGATTTAAAGATTAGGGTTTAGGGTTAAAAGATTAGGGTTTAGGTCTTATAATGAATGTGTGTACTATCTATCCCATTCTTGAACACCTAATCTCACTAGTAAGTGTATAACGTGTATTCGATTTTCAAGAAAATTTCAGCAACATTTCCCCACAGTTCTCCAAGTATACCGATGTAAATGGGAAAATGCCCACCAACATAGAAAAAATGAGGAAGTGCTGATGAAACATTATGAAAACCAAATATACATTATACACTAACATCCTAAGTGAGATTAAGTGTTCAAGAACAGTCTCAAACTGGGGACTATCTAAGATGTACACCTAATGAACAAATCTCAGACACAGGTCAACAAAATACATGTATATATGTTGTGATTCTTATAACTATGATCATAGTTTCATCATTTATATCCTAGGTTTTATGTAACATCATTTAGTTCAATTCATTCTTCCATTTGGGTAAGTTCATTCATTCATCATTAATCCTAATTAATCAACTACACAATCTTAAAGAAAAATTATTAAACTAAGCTAAATCAATCACTAACAAGACATAAAGAAAGAAATATTAATTAATTACATTTATTCATGCATCATTAACCCTAATTAATCAATATTAATCAACTACACAATCTTGACGAGAAATTATTGAACTAAATTAAATTAATCACTAACAATAGAGAAACTAAGTGCAAATCTAATTAATTAAGTTCATGCATGCATCATTAATCATAATTAATCGAAATCTACTTCTGATTAGTCACTCAATGTAATGGTGGAATAGTCTACGACTGGGGTAGACGGAGGTGGAGGTGGAGGTTGAGGTGGTAGCGGCTAGAGAAGAAGGAAGGTGAGGTCACAATGATGGCTGGAGGTGAAGTAGGCTGGAGCAACGGTAGACGGCTGGAGATGATCTAGTGGCAGCCGGTGGTGGTGACTGTAATGACCCTACCTCCCGGTAACCCCCAATTAAGGGAGACCCGAAGGTCAGAGCCATTATCCCAATTATCAGGATCAAAGGTTCAACAATTAATCATTAATAATTATGAAATTCTACTGAACTAATGAAATATGGTATAAAATAAAACTTTGCATACCTTTTAAAAACTTTGGAAATCTATTTCTATCCACAGCTTGAATCTCTTCTAACTAATCCTCCTTACACTTTATTTCTTATTTGCATAATGTGTCACTTTACTGTTTGTGCTTTTCAGGGTTGTACCTAAAATGTCGACAAACAAAACATCGGTCAATATATAAGAATATGCCGATATGTGGGGGCAACCAAAATTTCACAAATATGGTGAACAATCTCATTATCACAATCAAGGTAATTAACAAGCTGATTTATGTTTTCAATGTGTCATTCTCCACCGCTTTTTCCCTAACCCCAATATACCCCCTCTAGGGTTTCTCTTTTGCCATGGACTTAAGGCCACCTTCTCAATCCCAAGCTTGGTGCCTGGGGTCACCTCTCATGGTTCCCATTAGTCATGCAACATAGACCACCTTCTCATTCCTGAGCTTGGTGTCTGGGGTCACCTCTCGTGGTGCCCATTGGTCTTCCCTCCTAGGCTTGACCTTTTCACATCATCCATCGAGGTGGCATGTAGGTGTGAGAATACACACTTAATTTACAATTGTGATAATCATAGTGACTTTATAATTTGCAAGTATGAACATCCAACTGATACGTTGCATTCAATGAGATTAAACATCTGGGAAAACTTTTAGAAACTAATGCGATTAACCATAATTAACCACATACCTGTCAGGCTGATTTGAGACAGAATTAATCCAATCAATGAAAGAAATCCAATAGACAAGCAAGCACACAGAGAGATCCTGAAATATGCATACAATTTCCTATCATTGATCATGCCATCAAGATCTATTAAACCTAGCTCGCTTCCTAGGGTTTCTAGTCCACTTTTAGGGTTTCAATTATAATTAGGGTTCCTCTTCATTTTTACTATTTTAAACCCTAACTTTATGCAATTAATAACAAACCCTAATTATCTCATCTATTCCTCATGAAAGATATTAAGGTTACCTTTTAAAAACATATAACCTTAATTTGGATAAAAGGCACAATCAAACATTAATTAAGTCCATTATACTCTTTTACATTAAAACTACCATTTTTATCTTTTTAATTCATGACAAGATCATTAGGCCTAATTATCATCTTTGGTTCCTTCCGGATTAACAACTTATAGTTCATTATGATATAATTCACATATGAACTCTTATTTATCACAAAAGATCCTAAGATCATACTTTGGCAACATGAAACCCTAATTTTGGATTAAAATCACTTTTCTTCCCTTTTTCCCTTATTTAGGGTTTCTAAGGTTATTAACCACCATATTAGGTTTAAAACCCTAAATCTTGCAATTTCATCTTCAAAACAGGTTAAGATCCATCTTTAACATTAAACAAGTTAATAATGCTCGAATTAACATATTTGCAAGATTAAATCTATCTTTTATCAACAATTAGGGTTTCTAACCACAAATTAACACTTTTTCCATCAAAATATCCCCTTTTGTAAAAAGATACTGATTTAGGCTTTCAAACCATTTTTATCTTATTCTTCATATTTTTTTGATCAATTTTCATGTATAAACCTTTCTCATCCGAGTCTTCTAGCAAAAGATATGATTTTTGTAATGAAAATCCTTTTTATTGATTTATTTATTACTTTTAGAAAAATGAGGATCGTTCGATCCATGGCCCACTGGTCCACTCAGGATCCAACGACCTAGGATGTGCGCACCTTATTCTATGATCTGAAATACATGAAATACCAAACTAACCTTAACTCGACAGAAGGAGGCGAGGGGTACTCTGGTAATTCCACGGGGTCTCCTTCTTCTTCAACCTCACGACTCTCTTACTATTGCGATGGTCAACCTTGCAGTTGACTTCTTGATCCAATCCACCTGCGAGCACACCAATGGGTCAGGAAGCTTCACCTTCTATCGATGAATTCAACTAGGGGTTCAATTGTATGCCAAGAACACGCCGCGACCCTCTCCTACTCGCCGGACTCCATCGAGGTTTGCTAAGGTGACGAGAGTGCAGGTCAGGGTAGAAGGATCAATTGGAGGCACGATAGCACTCCTTGCAACTCTCCGCAGGTCTTGGGTTGGTAGGTTTGCATGTTGGCACCCTCACAAACCCTCCCCTATATATAGGGTTGGGGGCACGTCCCTGCTCGATTGGGGATTCTCCCAATCGATGATCAAACCCCTACAAAGTAGGGATGGTTCTCCTCGGTTTCCTCTCCTGAGTCCAAAGGAAACAACAACGGGCTTGCACACTCTCTGGATCGCAAGAAATCTGAGAGGGAAATTCCCTCTGCAACTTGATAGAGTCCAAGTCCTTGTGGGACTGGACAATGAGCGCCAAGCATTGGATCAAGATCTAACGGCTCTCATTGCACACGTTCATCCAAAAGGAAAACATATTCCTATTTACATAATAATGCTATATTTTGGAGATAATTTGAGAAAATCATATCTCCTAAACCATAGCTCCTTTTTATCTCAAATTTTAAGGAAAATTTCATCTTGACATTATCTAGCTATTTATGAGTTTGGGAAACAAATTCCAACGTATGAGAAGACTTCCTTCCCTCCCAACTTATCCTTCAATTAATCCAATTTTAATTAGTATTTCTTTTCCCTTTTCCATTATCTTATTATTTTGGGTCCCTTGGACCTCAAGAAATCCTAAAGGCATGGATTCCCATATTGGGGAATATCTATTTGCCTTTATCCTCTTATAAATTCTATTTCACATATTTTCCTTTTATTAATTTAATCTTTTTCCTTTTTATTTCTCTTTTCTTTTCAATTGGGCTCAATGGCCAACAAAGCCCATAAAACAACCAACAAGGCTATTGTAAACGAAATCCTTTTATTCAAAACAAATTATATCCTTGTTTTTTTCAAATATCTTTAGTAGAAGAAATTACATTTCTCACCAAAAGAACCCAAAAATTGGGGTTGTAACAGTGACTGTAGCAGTGTTCTCCCAAGCTCCTCAGGTGGAGCGGTGTCCTCCCAAGCTCCTCAGGAGGCGACATCCTCCCAAGCTACTGGAGCGAGAAGCAGAGTGACGGTGGATGATTGGAGGAAGAGAGGAGCAGAGTTGTGGCAGCGGACCTTTGAGCTAAGGAGGCGGTGCGCGCGAGCAGGGATAACAAATCGCCAGAGACCTAGGTGAATCACGATGAAATAGAGAATGTGGAAAAGTTTGTTTCATGCGGGTGCTATTAAGTTACCCATAGTCATCAATTATTTAGAAAAACAGATGCCTAACTCTTATAGTTGTCAGTTACTTGTGAAAAACAAACAACCAAGTGCAAATATAAACAAAAAAAATTGCACTCGGTTAGGATTTTAGTTGTCGGTTTCTAGAGATAAACCACAACTAACACCTAAGCCAAAAAAATAGTCTGACATAGTCGACGGTTACCAACGAAAAAACCGACATCTATATACATATCGAAACAATTTTTTTTGATCTTACTATTAGGGCATAGTTGTCGGTTGTCTAATAAAAAATGACGACGAAGGAGCAAATTGGGGGAGGGGGGGAATATTTTCACAGGGATAAGGCGCGAAAACACCTAGTTTTTAGTTTTTGGTAAACAACCAACGTTATAGACCCATCCCCTTAAAAAATTTTGACTCACAAAGGTTGATTTGTCTTCAGTTAGTTGACAGAGTTGAAGACTAATGAGGGGATAAATATTCCACTGGGATATGATGCAAAACATGTTCCATCTATTTTAACAAAAATAGACACTAGGTTGAACATTTTGGAGGCAAATTGATATCCTGAAAAATTGTATTTCACGGGTAATTTTAGACGTCATTTTTTTAAAACGAAGATGACGCTAAAGTTAAAGCGGTACCCGTGTCTTTTCTAAATCAACATGACTTCACATATGGTGACGGTTGTCTCAAATAACCGACATCATTATTCTTCGGCGTCAGTATTTTTGTGTAACCGACGCCATTAAAAGTGACATTATATGTCATTTATGTACTATTGAGCGTGCTAATAACCCTTTTCATGACACCCATGCTTTGAATCATCAAATGAAGGTGTTCTCGTCCATGAGAAATCCTAACAACAAGAGGGCCCCTAGGAAATCCCCATGAGTTTTGTATCCACAAAACCATGTTTCTATATCAAGGTTTGAACATAGACATACATCAGTCGAGTTGCTTCTAGCATATATCTTCTCATGAAAAACTACTTGTATCCAACAACTTCCCAAATAATCTACATTTAATGAATAGTGTGGCACAAAGAACCCAATGCTAAGCATGTGAGAACCACTATTTATGATCCAACCTGATTGGATAAAACCCAGACACATGTTCATGATGATGTACACTATACAAAAGAGTCAAAACTATATAGGAGACCCAGAGGAGGTGCAAACAATTTGGTTTCTCATCTAGACAAATTATTGTTGGATCACAAGTCTATCTTCAGTCATGAGAGGAAATTTCTAATGGGTATGTTGTGGGAGGATTCATGTACCGAATAGTAGTGAGAGACTATATATGATAACACTTATGCTAGAGGGTATTGATTAGTGAAGCTATTTTACAATGCAATACAATCTTGATATAAAAATATAAAAATAATCCCCTCCACCCACAATTATTATCCATTAAATGTAGGTGTTTACAACATCTAAACTCTACCACCCGTGTCCCCTTGCTCGGGAAAAAAAGATACACCGTTACATATCTACAACAAAGAGCCTTAAATTTTTAATTTACATATTATGATGTCCCATTCTTGTGATAGAAAATAGGTCTAATTGAGTTCAATTATAAAAATTATATCACCATCTTTTATAAGAACAAACTAACACAAAATAGGAATAAAACTTGTAGCATAAAATCCAAATAATACAAAACAAGTCATCTCTTAATATGATTGGGTGTCATCTTTATTCAGTTTGACATCATATTTGTAGCTCCATATAATATATGGAAACTAATACCACATGTACTCCTTGATATTCTATAGATGCATGGATATGATTCTACATTCAATACTGACAATCAAACCTACTAACCATGCAAGTTGTGCAAGACAAACACCAGTTTGTGGGAAGATCCCTCTACCAATGTGCCTACAACTTAGGTACTCCTCTACAACTAACAGAAATTGCTACTGAAGACTAACTTCTCAATAAGAAGCCCAATAAGGAGTTGGATCAATAAGTCTTGTTCACACTAGTGGTCGATTGAGCATGGAGTTGAAGCTGCAAGATGTACTCTATTCCAATGTAGGCATTAGATACACCTTATAAAGGACAAGTTATTCACATATAGATCCCATAAGTGGAATAATATGCTCAAAAATTCATTTCAAGGGGATTTAATGATAGGTCAAACATCCACAACACATGAAGCACTGACAACTGACCCTTGTCTTTATTAGACAAGCCACACTTATAGTTCCACAACACTACACTTTTGAAGAGATAAAGATGGAGATGGGATACCTCCATGAAGTACTTCATCTCAACCATGATGCCCTTAGAGAGGCTATAACTGTCTACAAGGAAGTTGAAACAAAGATGAATCAAAGAAACATTAATGAATTTTAGTAATTTGGTTTTAAATAAGAGAACTTTTTCTCTCTCATGTGTAATATCATTGATGCACTTTGGAAACATGATTCTTGGGGTTAAGGATGATCTAGGGGTCATGGATACCTTTATACAAGTGATTGAAATGGTGGGTGTACCTTTAACACACATCCACATAAAGGTTATTTTTATCACAATCTCTACTCTTGATCTGATAAAACCACCACCATATGAGGAAGGCATGGGTGTGCTCATGAAATGTACCCACCCCTTCTATAGGATTGGGTGTGTAACATCCACACATCTATAGGGGGTAATAAATTCATCTTCAAAACTCCAAAACTAGGGAAAATTTCTCATACAACCTATGCATAACAAAAATGTTCACATGGCTTTTTTTTAATTTGTAGAACATCGTCCAATTAGCCAAACTCAAATTCATATCCAACATCACGACTAATTGTAAAAGTTTTTGGACAAATGAATAAAAATATTACATCAGTGTCATCCAAGACTCACATTCCAATGTGATTTTAGAAAATGATAAATCTACATAGTAAGCCACATCTCTATACTACATCGGTGTTGACATGATTGATACATCAAGCAAATTCTCAATTTTTTTAATCAATAAAAAAAGATGACTAAAATTTCTAAATCTTAGCATTCATACAAAAAAGATTATTTTCCATCAGAGACTCAAATTCTATAGTTTATGTTCAATCACTATCAAACTCTAGACATACCCTCAATTATGCCGATTGCACATGCAAGAAATTCTACATCTCATTTTGGACCTTCATTCCACCAAAAGTGTGCCCATATTGATGTCAAAAATTGGAATTTTATGTATATTTTCGAGGAGGAATCAACAATGTGAAGGTTAAATCCACATATATGTTCTAAAAGATCTCAAAATGACATGTATTCCCTCAAAAGCATCAACATAGACAACAAGTTGAGAATTCCAATTTTGATGCTCCTTTAAAAACTGACCCACACCACGAAGCATGCCCCCTTGATTTGTGACAATGCCTTATTATGGATTTAATTCATTATTACCATGGTAAGACTTGAATGGTGCTTTCCACAATGAGGCTTCAAGTCGTGTACGTATTGCAATACAGACTGGAATTGAGTGTGTGTTGTGGTAAGGCTCCATAGTTGATAGAATGTGGTGCCAAACCTAGATGAAGTGGATGATTGGGTTAGTATCTAATCAATTTTAAAATATGTTGTGAAGATGAAATTACTCCTTGGAGAGCATTGAATATTGAGGTGTTGTGAGGGGACAAGGATAATTTTATGGAAAGACTATGCTAGGTTTTTCCCAAAGAAAGGTTGGCTTGATGGTCGTGGATGGACTCTTGGGTTTAGCTGAATCACTCTAAATAACTAGGCAAGCCATAGATTTATGCTCATGTTAGTAATACTTCAAATGGTTCTAACCATGGTAATACTTAAATTTGTTCTCAACATAGTGAGACTTGAAGGTCTTCTGAACTCGATGAGACTTAGAGCAATTCTTACCTTGGTATGTTTTGAAGTGGTTCCTAACTTGGTTTGGCTTTGAGTGATGCTTACCTTAATATGGTTTGGGTCATTCTCACCTAGTGAGGCTTAATTTTGTGCTCAACATGTTGAGATTAGAATGCTCATTGACAGAGAGTTGATGTCATTCTCATTTTAGTGAGGCTTCAGATGATGCTCACTGTAGTGATGAATTAATGTCATGCTAATTACCAAGGTGAGACTGAGAGTCGAGCTCATCACAATAAAACTTGAAGCCCTTATCACCTCTATGAGGCTTGGGGTCATTCTCATAATAGTAAGATTAAAATTTGGTTCTGACCATGGTGAGACTTAGAGTCATGCTCATCATAATGAGACTTGAGGTCTTGCTCATCTCAACATGGATTCAAATCACACTCACTACAACAAGACTTTGTATCAGTCTCACCTTAATGATTCTTGATGTTGTTTGTACTACTATAAGACTTAGAGTGATGCTTACCTTGGTTGAAGTGGTCCTCACCTCAATAAGGATTGGAGCGATGATTATATCAGTAGGGCATGTTTTCTCACCTTGATGAGGCTTTCAGTCATGTTCAACACAGTGATACTTGAATTTGTTTCCATCTTGGAGAGGCTTGAAGTTGTGATTATTGTGGTAAGGCATAGATCGACGATTACCTCAGTAAGTCTTGAAGTAGTGCTTAACTTGGTAAGGATTGGAGTGGTGATTACCTCAGTAAGACTTGGATCTATGCCTACATGGTAAGACTTATCCTGGTCATTACCATATAACATCTAGAGTGGAACTTCCCATAGTAACTCTAGGAGTTGTGTTCACCTTGATGAGGATTGAAGTCATGTTCACCAGGGTGAGACTCAAAATCATGCTCACCGTGGTGAGAGTTGGAGGTGTGATCACTGTGGTGAGACTTGGACCCGTGCTCACCCTAATGAGACATGGAGTGATGCTCACCTAAGTGAGTCTTGGAGTTGTTCTCACCCAGGTGAGGCTTAAAATTGTACCTACTATGGTAGGGACTAATATTATGCCTACCTTGGTAGGTCACAAGCCATTTTCAAGGGAAATGCCTATCCAAGTAGGATTTTTTTCCATTTGAAGTAATGACCCATTTGAGTTAATAAGCTAAAGTTGACCTCTAATGGTAGTTTTATAAAATGTATAACCTTTTTTGGACTTTATATACGTACATGTGCCTTTGTTAAGGACACAAAAAATGTGAAACAATATCAAATTTTAGATAATACCACATAGATAAGGGATATGGACCAACTTTAGACGGGACATGAAGATCCATGAATGTTTCCTAGGCAGAGACATTATTATGCTTGATTAAAATGTCTAGCCTTCATAAAGGATTTAATAGAAAATTTGTGGTGTCTCCTCTATAGTCTATGGAGATAACACAATGTTGAGTGTCCCATTCGATGTGAATCCTTGTTGGAGAAACACAAGATCGTTGGGTGCAATATTTGTCTCAATGCTCAAGGTCATGATCTCAATATTTAACAATAATTTTGTATTGATAATATTTCAAGCAATGGTAGATTAGAGTGGAGGTTTATGATATCTTGTCAAGACAAAACACAATATGTTATTTTTTATAAACATTATGTATCATGGTTCCAATAAGTGTAGAAGTTATTATTATGCCATCCTTTATATGGTTACTTGGATCGGTGGGGTGGATACAAGGTGTTTTGAATCAATATGATAACTGTTGGTATGTATGCCCTAAAAGACAATCATATGATGATTGCAATGACATGATTTGATTAATAATAAAGGCAATCTTTCTATTTATTCTATTTTATTTATTTATGATATAATGCTAGATCATAATAAATGTCCAAAGAATGATATTCATCAGTGACATATATCTTCAAGCTGATGACTTGAACAATGAGATCACACAGATGTCAAGAGTGTGTACATTCTTGTTATATCCCTAGTAACATTTTATTGTGGAAGGTTGATAGACAACAATAATACATAAGACTAGAGTGTGTGTTGGTTGATGACAAAATCTCATCAATCATGATAAGTGATATCAAACCAAACACATAGATACTTGTTGGAGAATAGTGTATCTGAAAAACCCACCTTGAGAGTGACACATGGAAACCTTGATTGGTAGTCAGAGTTATCTCTCATAGTGATGATGGTGATTTTGATTTTGGTTCTTAGACTCAAAATCACTACACTCATCACATGTCATTCGTTGCACTTGAATAAGGGTTTCCATAAAGGTGGTGCTCAGGTGCATCGTGACACGTGGGGATGAATGTGAGTGATGTAGATGGGATTTGTCTCTCCTACAAGAGTTTGATATCTAGGCTACATGATAAGAGACAATGATAAAAGCATCCACATGCAGATGTGAATCAATGTATGATATTGGGTTCACATATGTCTCAGACAGTCTACTCTAGTTCAAGGAACATGGATTGAATGTTGAGAGGATGACAATTCCACACCCGAAGTCCAATCAAGATGTCAGTGACAAAGGAATTATACAATTACTATAACACCTATTACAGATTGTAGGTTGAAGTTGTTCTCCAACTTTTTAATTACTTGGGTAGCAATGATGTGTTGGTAGATACCGATCATTGCTTGTGATGTCATATATTAGTTATGGACATTCACAGCCAATGTAACTTGGAACCTATTGGGTCACACACATAGGATACACTTGGAGTAGGAGTTTATTCATGAATGTTGTTTAAAATTGATTACTAAAGAGTTAGGTATTCAATTTAAACAACAATAGTTAAATGGTGACTGATTGGAGTGTGAACCAACCAGTTTATGAGTTGAACTGATCATTTTATAGTGTCAGGTCATTTGAACCAACACTGGCAATCTGGTCCATGAACTGATCGGTTCAAGAAGTGAACCAATCGGCTCAAGCCCATGAACTGACCGGTTTAGGTTGTGAACTGACTGGTTCAGGTTATGAACTGACCGTTTGGTTGATCAATTTGATTTGATGAAGATTAGTGCTGATGTCATGTTGTGCAGTCAGCAGATATTGATTGCCAATACAATTGCCATTGGGAAATATGATGAAACGACTTCTTTAAGGTTTGAATTGATCGGCTCATATGCCAACCGATTGGCCATTTCACAACTTCTAGTATGCAAAAATCATGAAAATTTGTCCCCTTCGACTGCCGCTCATACCAGGAACCTTGACCTTGACCCTCCTATAAATAGAGGGGTATTGATGTCTTATCAGACAAACAAATTAGATCTGATAATTGTTGTCTTCTCTGATTATGTTAGCCAAGAGAACTTGAGAAGGTCATACCGAAGAAAGGAAGGGATAGCAAGGGAGAACGATTGGGGAAGAGAAAATTGGTCCTAGCACACCGACTAGAAGGGATAACACCTTCTTATTTGTTCTTCTAGAATGATAGGAGTTCCCAGTGGTCTGTGTGGAATATTATAGAGGTGAGGAGGATGTTTCCTACTTCTAGGAGGAAAAGGTCATTTGCTGTCTGTAGTCATCGACTAGGAAGCTACTGCTGATGTTGTTTGAGTACAACTTGAAGAAAGGTGCCCACTGCTATGAGAGAATTGGCATTGGACTAGCTCCAAGACCAGGTATAATCTCGTAAACCATCTTTCCCATTACATAGTTCTTGATAAGATCTACTGTTAATAGGGGAATATGGTAGTTAATTTTTTTTTGTTTCTGCTGCATGTTGTGTTGCCATATTTTCATACAGCGGTATCAGATCCACACCAATTTACTATGCTTTGGGATTTAATCGATATGATCTAAATTTGGTTTTCATCTTTTATTTATTTATTGCATACAATGTGAATACATAAAATAACTAATGTGCATATCTGATTAAATACCACATATGATCCCAACTAATATATATATATATATAAATATATATATATATATATATATATATATATATATATATATATATATATACAATTAACACACGTCACCCTAAAAGTTGGTTTTGATGGGGATGTGTAGCATGGTTATAGATAATAACCCTAGTTTTCTGGGCTTGGTTGGTTGTAATTTTTTATTCTTATTTATGTCTTAGTTTGCATATCGAGCCTCTCTCTTCTCTTCCATATGTAAAAGTATTATTCTCTCTTTCCTATGCTCCTCTGAAATGTAACTCAAAGTTTCCCTTTTAACATGTAATAAATCTAATAGCATTAAGATAGCTTTAGTTCTTTTTATGACAAAGAAGACGTTTAGTACCAGATGAACTGCCCATCTCAGAAGACGAGATGATCGACTGGAGGACAAAGGAGGAAAGATACAAGAAGGATCCAAATTGAACGGCCAGTGGACCAACTAATTCACTGGAGGTGTCTAGAAGATGGTGGATTGGAGGCCAAATGCTCGTTCAAATGACCAACTTACCGACCAGGAGGAGAGCTGATCGGTTTAAGGGTTGAACCGATAAACCCGGATTGGTTAAAGCACAAATATTCCATAATAACATGTTGCTGCATGGAATGTAGACCGTAGGTGGTGAAAATTCCTTGTGGCTCCAATTAATTAGAATAGTATGGCCAAAACCATCTCTTATGTTTTAATTCCATGTTTTCATTTGTGGGATATATCATTTATATGATACATACTATAAGTATGTGTTGTTTGGATATGTATATGTATTTTTAATTATAAAACCCCTCAATCAAATATATTAAGTCTAAATGCTTTCCATTAGCAACACACATGAAAATCTTGATTGATTATACATGGGCACACCAAGCGTGGTATGTTGTCCATCTCATGGAAATGTGATGGTGGTTGTGTGAGCCTTCCAAGTTGGGTGCATTACTATCATGTTAACTTTTGGGTCTAACTTAACTAAGTGATATTAATGAGATTAAGCACTCAGAAGCATGCATATAACTATAGAAAAGAGTTATGCATACCATCTATCCAAGAATTATATAAGGTGCAATTGACAAAAGTTTCCTAACTTAATGATTGATTGGACGCTGGTGTTGACCGGATAATAAATCAATTGTTTTAGGTCTTGGCTCACTAGAAGATTGTACGTTGTGATCTTCAGAAGTGATATGTGATGGCTATTAATTTGAACAAAATAGTGGGAGTGATAATTAATTAAAAGCCTAATTTAACATCATCAAAAAATTATTTTAATCAAATCAAAAATATTTTTACAAAATTGCAAATTTCTCTTGTAGAATCAAATGACAACCAATGACACATTTTCTCTGTGATCAATCCTTGAGAAGGACAAGTTAAATGGGAATAGTTTCCATGACTAGTTTAGGGCGCTCAGAATTTTTCTCACACAAGAGCGCAAGCTCTATGTCTTGGAAACACCAGAGCCAGATAAAATTGCTCCCACTACACCTAGGGCTGACAATGATGCTTACAAGAAGCATATTGAAGATGTCGTTGATGTCAAATGCCTAATGATGTGATCCATGAACTATGAGTTGCAAACACATCATGAGAACATGGATGTTATTTAGATGGTAACACATCTTAAGAACATGTACCACAATCATACAAGATAAGAGAGATATGATGCCTCCAAGACAGTGTTCAAATGTAACATGGCAGAAGGAGATCCAATTTGTCCTCATGTACTCAAGTTCATTGGGTATCTGGAGAACCTTGCAAGACTGGGATTCCCCTTAGGTCAAGAGTTAACCACTGATGTGATTCTACGGTCACTGCTAGAGTCATACAATCAATTTGTCATGAACTACAACATGAATGACTTTGACAAGCCCTTGACAGAGTTACTTGGTATGTTGAGAACAGATGAGGCACAAAAGAAGAAAGACAAGAATAAGTTTGTGATGATGATCGACAGATCAAAGGGGAAGTCTAAAGTCAAAGGCAAATCTAAGTAGGGTTCTAAAGCTGGCTAGTATCCCAAGTCTTCAATGATTGAAGAAAAGGGAGGGGTGAATAAGGGAGGTAGTTGTCACCACTATCACCAGCCTAGAGACTAAAGAGCAATTGCACTCTCTACATGGAGGAACTAAAAAAGAAGAAGGAGGGGATAGAGATCTCTACTTTAGGTATATACTTTATGAGATAAAAATTAATTACTCCTTCAGTTTCGGTATATGATATTGGATGTAAATCTCACATATGTTTGAATATGAAAGATCTAAAAAGAAGTAAGCCTTTATGACAAGACAATTTTGGACTGTGCATCACAATGGATCAAGAGTTGTTTTCACTACAATTAGAACCTAGAATTTATCTCAGCCCAGTGGGCATGTAATAGAGTTAATGAACTGCTATTTTATATAAGCCAATAATAGAAACATTTTACTTTCTATATCTTGTATGGACAAGGATGATCATGAATAGAGAATAGTTAATGCTCTACTTTCAAGCTGTGATCTTATATGACAATGCCCCAAATATCTTATGATCTTTGTTTGCTGGATCCAAAGATAAACGTTTATAACATAATTTCCAAAATATTAAAATTTGATAACTCAAACAATGAATACCTATATCATTGTCATCTAGAGCACATAAATGAGATATGCATTTTTGGGATCCATAATGATGGTTATCTAGATGTTTTTGGTTGTTGAACCAATAGAGACTTGCAAAATTGTATTTATTGGGTGACATGACAAAAACACCTTTCACTAGATGTAGTGGGAGAGTGAACATTCTATTAAGGCTTGTATATGATGTATACAAACCTTTAGAATAAATGCTAGAGGTAGTACCTCATCATACTTACTGATGATCTTAGTAAATAAGGTAATTTATATTTAGTTAAATATGAACATGAATATCTTAAAGTGTTCAAGAAGATCATGAATGAAGTACATAATCACATTGGTAAATGTATTAAGAGACTTCTATATGATCGATGTTCAAATATTTTAAACCAAGAGTTTGAGGACCTTCCAAAGAGACGTTGACAATGTATCACAATGAACTCCACCTGAAACATAGGGATGTATCAGAAAGAAGGAATAACACCCTTATGAGTCATGGTATGATTATCAATAAATCTAACTAATCTTCCAAATTCCTTGTTGGGACATGCTTTACACTAAAAAAATGTACTGTCTAAATGGTTCAAAAGACACCATATCAGATATGGCATTGGATGTATCCCGATATGTTTTTATAAAGATTAGGATTAAAACTTATGTAAGAAATTATTTTTCTTGAAAAAGGTTTTATCCACAAATCACATGAATGTTAGTTTTTGAATACTGCCTTTTATCCCAATCTAATAACAAAAGAGTTTGTTACCAATATGGCTGCATTCCTTATGAGGAATCCAATTCCAATGGAATTAGTGGGAGTAAGGTAGAACTTGAAAAGTGTGATATCAACAAAGAACACATTGGACCTAAAGAGGTACAATAGGAATAATGAGAATCACAAATTGCTGTGGAATCTCAAATTCCTTAAGTAACATGAAGCCTCGCTGTTCTAGTAGAACACACCTTGAGATTAAAAGATTATGAATCTTATAACTCAAATAGGTAGTGTTTTGATTGTGATATGATGAGTCGACAACCTATCTAGAAGGAATTGAGGGCCAGAGTCTGAGAATTGGCTTGAGTCCAATCTATCCAAAATGGAATCCATGAACACCAAAAAGGTTTGAACTAGGTGGTACCACCTAAAGAGGTAAAATTCATAGGGTGTAGTTGGGTCTTCAAGAGAAGACCGACATGATAACCTATAAGAGCAGATTAGTTGCAAAAGGTTTTCTAACAAGTTCAAGGTGTTGAACATGGTGAAATATATTAACCAATTACCATGGTTAAGTCCATAAGGATCACGCATGCCATTACAACTTATTGAGACAATGCTATTTGGTGTATGGATGTTAAAACCACATCCTTAATAGGAACAATTTGAGAGGGTGTGTACATGACACAACCTAAAGGTTTTATAACTCCATTAATGCAAATAAAGTCTATAAGCTACAAAGATCGTTCCATAGATTGAAGCAGGCATCTCAGAGCTGGAATCTATGTTTTGACAAGGTAGTCAAAGAGTTTAACTTTAGTCAAAATAAGATGAAATTTGTGATTATAAAAGATTTAGTGGGAGCATGTTCATATTACACATAATGATGGGGAATAAATTCTTATACCATGAGTATTAAAACTTGGCATGAACAGTATCTTCTCTATGAAGGGTTTAGGTGAAGCATCCTATATGATAGGAATTGAGATCTATAGAGATAATTCTAGAAAGCTTCTTGACCTCAGTAATAGTACATACATTGGTAAGATGTTGAAAGGGTTCAACAAGAAAGACTCAATGTGAGAAAATCTATCCATGTTTCATAGAATTAATCTCTCAAGAGCCCAGTGTTACAATTCTTGTGAAGAATGGGAAGACATGAGTAAGATGCCAAACGCATTCACAATTGGATCTATCATGTATGCAATATAAAGTACTCATCCCATTATCTTGTATGTATTGACATGACAAGATGATATTAGTTTGATTCTAATGAAGATCATTGGAATATCAAAAAGAGCATCCTTAAGTACTTGAGAAGCACTAAGGATAAGTTCCTAATTTATGGAGATAAGGAAGTGTTGGGTGTAAAGGGTTACACTGATACATACTTCCAAAATGAAAAATAAAATTAATGATCACAATCTAAAATTTGTGTTTGACCACAAAATGAGAAAAATAAGTTGGAAATTTTTTGAGCAAGAGACAATTATTTAATTCTACATTAGAAATTGAATATCCTGGTGTTATGAACAAATCAAACGATAATGTATGGATCTAGAAGTTTGTATAGATGAACTTTTGAGATGTGCCAACCATTGATGTCATGTAGAAATACTATGAAAAAAATGGAGCTACTAATTAGGGAAGGAATATCAGATAGCTACTATAAAAATTGTCTCATATGAGAGGTCATATAGTGAGGAGATATGAAATATGAAATACACTGATTGAAGGCAAATGTTGCTAACCCGCTAGATTATCACTTACACAACAGAAACATGATGGGCATGTTAAAGATCACAAAGAATACGATTAATGGGTGATTGTATCTAAGTGCAAGTGGGAGTCTATTGGTATGTATGCCAAGTGAGCCAATCATATGATGATTGCAAAGGCATGATTTGATTAATAATAAAGGGAATCTTCTGATTTATTCTATTTTATTCAGTTATGAGATAATGATAAAACATTATGAATGTCTAAAGAATGATATTAGTCAATGACATATATCTTTGGGTTGATGACTTGAACAATGAGATCATACAGATATCAAGAGTATGTACATTCATGTTATGTCCCTAGCCGGATGTTATTGTGGAAGGAAGATAGACAACAATAACACATAAGACTAGAGTGTATGTTGGTTGATGACAAAATCTCATCATTCATGATATGTGATATCAAACCAAACACATAGATACTTGTTGGAGAACAATGTATCAGACAAACCCACCTTGAGAGTAACACATGTAAACCTTGATTGGCAGTTATAGTTATATCTCATAGTGATGGTGGTGATTGTGGTTCTTAGACCTAAAATCACTACACTCATCACATTACATTCGTTGTACTTTGACATCATCCAACATGACCTTAAATAAGGGTTGCTATAAATGTGGTGTTGGGGTGCACTGTGATATGTGGGGATGGCTTTGAGTGATGTAGATGAGATTTATTCCTCCAACATGAGTATGATATCCAGTTCACTTGATAAGTGAAACTTAGAAAAGCATGTACATGCTGATGTGAATCAATATATGATATTGGGTTCACATATAACTCAAACATTCTGCTCTAGCTCAAGGAACATGAACTGAACATTGAGAGGATGATGATTCCATGCCTCAAGTTCAATCAGGATGTCAGTGACAAAGGAATTATACAATCACTATAAAACCTATCAAAGATTATAGGTTGAAGTTGTTCTCCAACTTTCGGATTACTTGGGTAGCAATGATATGTTCCTAGATACCACTCATTTCGTGTGATGTCATAAGTTAGTTATGGACATTCACTGCCAATGTAACTTAAAACCTATAGGATCACACATATATGATACACTTGGAATAGGAGTTTATTCATGAATGTAGTTTAAATTTGATTATTAAAGAGTTAGGTATTCAATTTAAACAATAATGGTTAAATGATGACTGACTGGACTATGAATCAACCAGTTTAAGAGTTGAACCGATTTTTTTAGAGTGCAAGGTCAATTGAATCAACATTGGCAATTTGGTCCATGAACCAATCTATTCCGAAAGTGAACCAATCAGCTCAGGTCCATGAACTGACAGATTTAGGTTGTGAACCGATCATTTGGTTGATCAATTTGATTGGATCAAGATTAATGTTGATGTCATGTTGTGCAGTCATCAGATGTTAATTGCCAATATAAATGTGATTGGGAAACATGATGAAATTCCAGTTAAGGGTCGAACCAATTGGCTCACATGCCAACCGACCAATCACATGTAAAGCAACCTTTTTTGTTGATCGTAGGATGCCAAAATTTGTAAAAATCTATCCCCTTTAACTCCCGATCAAACTAGGAACCCTGATCCTGACCCTGACCCTCCTATAAATAGAGAGGTACTGGGGGCTTTTCAGACACCTCAATTGGCTCTAACAATTGTCATCTTCGCTGGTTGTGGTAACTGAGAGAACCAAAAGCAAGTCCTACCCAGTATAGGGAGGGATATCAAGGGAGAGCAATTTTGGGAGAACAAGTTGGTACTTATACACCAACTAGAAGGTACAACTCCTTCTTATCTATTCTTCTAAGAGGAAAGGAGTTCCTGATGGTCTGTGTTGACTACTATAGAGGCAAGGAGGTTGTTTCCTGTCGCTAGGAGGATAAGGTCATCTGTTGTCCATGGTGATCGACCATGAAGCTACTGCTGATGTTGTCTAAGTGCGACTTGAACAAAGTCACACACTACTGTGAGAGGATCGCTGTTATACTAGCTCTAGGACCAGGTATAATCTCACAAACCATCCTTCCCATTACATAGTTATTGACGTGATCTTCTGTTTATTAGGGGAATATGACAGTTAATTTATTTTTTATTTCTGTTGTCTATTGTGTCACCATATTTCCCTACAATAACAATTGAAGTGAGTTCATGTTTCAATAGATGTGGTGAGGTGGATGAATATGGTTGATCTACACAATAGTCTTTCCCTATCACAATTGAAGAGGACCTAGTCAACGTTTCAAGCATGTTTAAACATTGAAATAACCTCTCTTAACTAGTAGATGGCAGGAAGTCCTCACAAAGACATTCCCACATGACTCACTAAACTAGGGGACAAGTGTTGGTGATATGACCTGAGAGCCAATCAAGGCACATGTTGTAATTGCTTTGATTATTAAATAGGAAGTTTTGATTATTATGCTTGTTTGGATATGAGATAATGAAAAGACACAATAATGTCCTAAGAATGTATGACTCAACAACATGTGAATTCAGGTTGAGGACTAGAACATGACATCATGTATATCTTAAGAGTATTAATTATTGTCTTAGACCCTAGTTAGATATTATTATGGATTTTAGGACAACAATAATACATCAAGACTAGAGTGTGTTGATTGATGACTGCATCTCATTGGTCATGATATTGAATATCAAATCAAACACATATGTAATTGTTATGAATAAGTGTACTGGGAAGACCCACTTTGAGTGTCATACATGGAAGCCAAAAATGGCGGTACGAATCACATCTCAATGTGACAGTGATGATTTTGATCCTTAAACTAGAAGTCACTACAATGTTTATATGTTGCTCAATGTTCTTTAACACTACTCAATGTGACCTTAAAAAGGGTTGCTATACAAGTAGTGCTTAGGTGTTTGTGACATAGATGGAATTTGTCACTCCTATTGGAGTGATATCCTGGACACTTGATGAGTGTGACTTTGAAATGCATGGCCATACTCATGTGAATCAATATTTTGATATCATGAATATCTCAAATAGTCTACTCTAGATCAAGAAACAAAGATTGAACATTAATAAGATGACGTATCCATGGCTGAAATTCAATCTAGATATCAGAGGCAAATGGATTATACAATCAATGTAACACTGGTCACAACGCTAGGTTAAAGTTGTTCTCTAACTTCTCCAACTACTTGGGTGGTAATGAAGTCTTTCTAAATACAAATTATTGCTTGTGAAGTCACTATTTGATAATGAACACCATTACCAATGTAATGTGGAGCCTGTAGGGTCACGTACATAGGATGCATTAAATTGGAGTATAATTTTGGACATGATTGGAAATGTTCCAAGTCAAGCTTATTACTAAAATATTTAGACAATCAACTAGAATAATATTACAATATGATCCAAGATAATTAGTAAGAAGGATAAACCCAATTGATTGTATTTAACTTGTTGAATTATATGATAAGTTGACCAGCTAACCACGAGTGATCAGTTAGAGCTGACAACCAGGTGACAAAAAATAAATAAATTAGTTAATATGATGAATTGATTAATTAGTTAATGATATAATTCTAGAACATTTTAATTGCCTATTTGGCAGTCTACGAGAGGCCCATTTTAAACATAGCCACAATCTTTCATTTCACATGGATTTTGGGAAACCCTACTTTCTTTCCCCTCCTTTTAAAGGGGCTTGATAGCCAGATCATAAGACACACTCTAGGCATGAACCCTAGCCTCATCATCTCTGCGAGAGAGAAGGAGAATGACCACAACGTTAGCATGTCGAGGAGTTCTAGTCCATCAACGTGAATTTTGTAGAGACGTAGGCGTCGTGCAAATGTGTTCAGAGGACATATTTGAGAACCATCCATGCACGCAAGGAATGCCACACACCACCCCATGAGGAGGATGTTGTTGGTCCCGCTTCACAACAAGGTATACCTCATACACCCTCTTTCCATATATATTGTTATCAATGAGATCTTCTTGTAGGATAAAATCAGATTTTTTTGGTTTTCGCTACATCTTTCACCTCCATGATTCCTAACAAGAAGTAGGTATTGGTTCCCCACTATCTCTTGGCGACATGTCTATCTATACATATGGGACCACTTTTGTGTCTAATCAATGTAGTGCTATAAAAAATGTGGGTGACCTATCATAAGAACATATATTATATGTCTAATTTTGATTGGATATGGGATGTTGGTGCTCATGAACTTAGGTAGTGGACATGTAAGACTCACTAGTCATTGACATGTAGCCTTTCTAGAAACATGCTACATTATCAGATCGAGCAATTTTTCACATGCACATATTTGATCTACCCAGTTTGGTTGGATCAAGGGATATTGGATCTCAAAAATTTAGGATGAAGGCTTTTGAGCATTACTAGTTATTGACATCATGCTTTTGTAGATTTTAAGATTGGGTTGTGTGTCACATCACATATCCATTTTGGTGTAATTGTGTTTAGCATTGTAGGACATCAATGCTTAGAGCCTTATGATGGGTGATATCACATAACTATTTATCCGTCAATCCCAATCCCATTGTCATGGTAGACAATGTTAAAGGGATTAACATTTGCAAGTGGCCCAAAAATAGTACACACAACATATGTAGTAACTGAATAAAATCTCAGTTTATGAATTATGAGATATGCGTTTTTGGGATCCATAATGATGGTTATCTAGATTGTTTTGGTTGTTGAACCAATAGAGACTTGCAAAATCTTATTTATTGGGTGACATGAAAAAAGCACCTTTCACTAGATGTAGTGGGAGAGTGAGCATTCTATTAAAGCTTGTATATGATGTATACAGACCTTTAGAATAAATGTTAGAGGTAGTACCTCATCATACTTACTGATGATCTTAGTAAACATGGTAATTTATATTTAGTTAAATATGAACATGAATATCTTAAAGTGTTCAAGAAGATCACGAATGAAGTACATAATCACATTGGTAAAAGTATTAAGAGACTTCTATATGATCGATGTTCAAATATTTTTAACCAAGAGTTTGAGGACCTTCCAAAGAGACGTTGACAATGTATCACAATGAACTCCACCTGAAACATAGGGATGTATCAGAAAGAAGGAATAACACCCTTATGAGTCATTGTATGATTATCAATAAATCTAACTAATCTTCCAAATTCCTTGTTGGGACATACTTTACACTAAAAAGATGTACTGTATAAATGGTTCAAAAGAGACCATATCAGATATGGCATGGGATGTATACCAATATGTTTTTATAAAGATTAGGACTAAAACTTATGTAAGAAATTATTTTTCTTGAAAAAGGTTTTATCCACAAATCACATAAATGTTAGTTTTTGAATATTGCCTTTTATCCGAATCTAATAACAAAAGAGTTTGTTACCAATATGGCTGAATTCCTTATGAGGAATTTAATTCCAATGGAATTAGTGGGAGTAAGGTAGAACTTGAAAAGTTTGATATCAACAAAGAACACATTGGATCTGAAGAGGTACAATAGGAACAATGAGAATCACAAATTGCTGTGGAATCTCAAATTCCTTAAGTAACACGAAGCCCGCTATTCTAGTAGAACACACCTTGAGATTAAAAGATTATGAATCTTATAACTCAAATAGGCAGTGTGTTGATCGTGATATGATGAGTCGACAACCTATCTAGAAGTAATTGAGGGGCCAGAGTATGAGAATTGGCTTGAGTCCAATCTATCCAAAATGGAATCCATGAACACCAAAAAGGTTTGACCTAGGTGGTACCACCTAAAGAGGTAAAATCCATAAGGTGTAGTTGGGTCTTCAAAAGAAGACCGACATGATAACCTATAAGAGCAGATTAGTTGCAAAATGTTTTCTAACAAGTTCAAGGTGTTGAACATGTTGAAATATATTAACCAATTGCCATGGTTAAGTCCCTAAGGATCATGCATGCCATTACAACTTATTGAGACTATGATATTTGGTGTATGGATGTTAAAACCACATCCTTAATAGGAACAATTTGAGAGGGTGTGTACATGACACAACCTAAAGGTTTTATAACTACATTAATGCAAATAAAGTCTATAAGCTACAAAGATCGTTCCATAGATTGAAGCAAGCATCTCAGAGTTGGAATATTTGTTTTGACAAGGGAGTCAAAGAGTTTGGCTTTAGTCAAAATAAGATGAAATTTGTGATTATAAAAGATTTAGTGGGAGCATGTTCATATTCCACATAATGATAGGGAATAAATTCTTATACCATGAGTATTAAAACTTGGCATGAAAAGTACCTTCTCTATGAAGGGTTTAGGTGAAGCATACTATATGATAGGAATTGAGATTTATAGAGATAATTCTAGAAAGCTTCTTGACCTAAGTAATAGTACATACATTGGCAAGATGCTGAAAGGGTTCAACAAGAAAGACTCAATGTGAGAAAATCTGTCCATGTTTCATAGAATTAATCTCTCAAGAGCCCAATGTTCCGATTCTTGTGAACAATGGGAAGACATGAGTAAGATTCCATATGCATTCACAATTGGATCTATCATGTATGCAATATAAAGTACTCATCCCATTAACTTGTATGTATTGACATGACAAGATGATATTAGTCTGATTCCAATGAAGATCATTGGAATACCATAAAGAACATCCTTAAGTACTTGAGAAGCACTAAGTATAAGTTCCTAATTTATGGAGATAAGGAAGTGTTGGGTGTAAAGGGTTACACTGATACATACTTACAAAATGACAAAGAAAATTAATGATCACAATCTAAAATTTGTGTTTGACCACAAAATGAGAAAAACAAGTTGGAAATTTTTGAGCAAGAGACAATTATTTAATTCTACAATAGAAGCTTAGTATCCTGGTGTTATGAACAAATCAAAGGATATTGTATGGATCTAGAAGTTTGTATAGATGAACTTTTGAGATGTGCCAACCATTGATGACATGTAGAAATACTATGACAACAATGGAGCTACTAATTAGGGAAGGAATATCAGATAGCATACTATGAAAATTTTGTCTCATATGAGAGGTTGTACAGTGAGGAGATATAAAATATACAATACACCGATTGAAGGCAAATGTTGCTAACCCACTAGATTATCACTTACACATCAGAAACATGATGGGCATGTTAAAGATCACTAAGAATACGATTAATGGGTGATTGTATCTAAGTGCAAGTGGGAGTCTATTGGTATGTATGCCAAGGGAGCCAATCATATGATGATTGCAAAGGCATGATTTGATTAATAATAAAGGGAATCTTCTGATTTATTCTATTTTATTCAGTTATGAGATATGATAAACATTATGAATGTCTAAAGAATGATATTAGTCAATGACATATATCTTTGGATTGATGACTTGAACAATGAGATCATGCAGATGTCAAGAGTATGTACATTCCTATCATGTCCCTAGTCGGATGTTATTGTGGAAGGAAGATAGACAACAATAACACATACGACTAGAGTGTATGTTGGTTGATGACAAAATCTCATCATTCATGATATGTGATATCAAACCAAACACAGATACTTGTTGGAGAACAATGTATCCAACAAACCCACCTTGAGAGTGACACATGGAAACCTTGATTGGTAGTTATAGTTATATCTCATAGTGATGATGGTGATTGTGGTTCTTAGACCTAAAATCCCTACACTCATCACATGTCATTCGTTATACTTTGAATAAGGGTTGCTATAAATGTGGTGTTGAGGTGCACTGTGACACGTGGGGATGACTTTGAGTGATGTAGATGAGATTTATCCCTCCTACATGAGTATGATATCCAATCCACTTGATAAGCGAAACTTAGAAAAGCATGCACATGTTGATGTGAATCAATATATGATATTGGGTTCACATATAACTCAGACAGTCTTCTCTAGTTCAAGGAACATGAACTAAACATTGAGAGGATGATGATTCCATGCCTCGAGTTCAATCATGATATCAGTGACAAAGGAATTATACAATCACTATATAACCTATCACAGATTATAGGTTGAAGTTGTTCTCCAACTTTCGGATTACTTGGGTAGCAATGATATGTTCCTAGATACAACTCATTTCTTGTGATGTCATTAGTTATGGACATTCACTACCAACGTAACTTAGAACCTATAGTCTCACACACATATGATACACTTGGAATAAGAGTTTATTCATGAATGCAGTTTAAATTTGATTACTAAAGAGTTAGGTATTCAATTTAAACAATAATGGTTAAATGGTGACTAATTGGATTATAAACCAACCAGTTTAAGAGTTGAACCGATTGTTTTAGAGTGCAAGGTCAATTGAATCAACATTGGCAATCTGGTCCATGAACCAATCAGTTCCGAAAGTGAACCAATCAGCTCAGGTCCACGAACTGACCGGTTCAGGTTGTGAATCGATCATTTGGTTGATCAATTTGATTGGATCGAGATTAATGTTGATGTCATGTTGTGCAGTAATCAGATGTTAATTGCCAATATAATTGTGATTGGGAAACATGATGAAATGACCAGTTAAGGGTTGAACCAATTGGCTCACATGCCAACCGACCAATTCACATGTGAAGCAACCGCTTTTGCTGCTCGCAGGATGCCAAAATTTGTAAAAATTTGTCCCCTTCGACTCCCGATCAGACTAGGAACCCTGACCTTGACCGTGACCCCGACCCTCCTATAAATAGAGGGGTACTGGGGGCTTTTCAGACACCTCAATTGGATCTAAAAATTGTCATCTTCTCTAGTTGTGGTAACTGAGAGAACTAAAAGCAAGTCCTACCCGGTATAGGGAGGGATATCAAGGGAGTGCAATTTTGGGAGCGCAAGTTGGTGCTAACACACCAACTATAAGGGTCAACTCCTTCTTGTCTATTCTTCTAAGATGAAAGGAGTTCCTGATGGTCTTTGTCGACTACTATAGAGGTGAGGAGGTTGTTGCCTGTCGCTAGGAGGATAAGGTCATCTACTGTCCATAATGATCAACCATGAAGCTTTTGCTGATGTTTTCCAAGTGCGACTTGAAGAAAGGCACACACTACTGCGAGAGGATCGCTGTTATACTAGATCTAGGACTAGGTATAATCTCACAAATCATCCTTCCCATTACATAGTTATTGACATGATCTTCTGTTTATTAGGGGAGTCTGACAGTTAATTTTTTTTTGTTTCTGTTGCCTGTTGTGTCGCCATATTTCCCTACAATAACAACTAAAGTGAGTTCATGTTTCAATAGATGTGGTGAGGTGGATGAATATGGTTGATCTACACAATAGTCTTTCCCTATCACAATTGAAGAGGACCTAGTCAACATTTCAAGCATGTTTAAACATTGAAATAACCTCTCTTATCAAGTAGATGGCATGAAGTCCTCACAAACACATTCCCACATGATTCACTAAACTAGGGGACAAGTGTTGGTGATATGACATGAGAGCCAATCAAGGCACATGTTGTAATTGCTTTGATTATTAAATAGGCAATTTTGATTATTATGCTTGTTTGGATATGAGATAATGAAAAGACACAATAATGTCCTAAGAATGTCTGACTCAACAACATGTGAATTCAGGTTGAGGACCAGAACATGATGTCATGTATATCTTAAGAGTATTAATTATTGTCTTAGACCCTAGTCAAATATTATTATGGATTTTAGGACAACAATAATACATCAAGACTAGAGTGTGCTGATTGATGACACCATCTCATTGGTCATGATATTGAATATCAAATCAAACACATATGTAATTGTTATGAACAAGTGTACTGGGAAGACCCACTTTGAGTGTCATTCATGGAAGCCAAAAATGGCGGTAAGAATCACATCTCAATGTGGCAGTGATGATTTTGTTCCTTAAACCAGAAGTCACTACGATGTTTATATGTTGCTCAATGTTCTTTAACACTACTCAATGTGACCTTAAAAAGGGTTTCTATACAAGTAGTGCTTAGGTGCTTGTGACATAGATGGAATTTGTCCCTCCTGTTGGAGTGATATCCTGGATACTTGAGGAGTGTGATTTGAAATGCATGGCCATACTCATGTGAGTCAATATATTGATATCATGAATATCTCAAATAGTCTACTCTAGATCAACAAACAAAGAATGAACATTAATAAGATGACATATCCATGGCTGAAATTCAATCTAGATATCAGAGGCAAATGGATTATACAATCAATGTAACACTGGCATCAATGCTAGGTTAAAGTTGTTCTCCAACTTCTCCAACTACTTGGGTGATAATGAAGTCTTTCTAGATACAAATCATTGCTTGTGAAGTCACTATTTGATAATGAACACCATTACCAATGTAATGTGGAGCCTATAGGGTCACACACATAGGATGCATTAAATTGGAGTATAATTTTGGACATGATTGGAAAAGTTCCAAGTCAAGCTTATTACTAAAATATTTAGAAAATCAAATAGAATAATATTACAATATAATCCAAGATAATTAGTTTTTTTTTTGTGAACCCAGCGTGCCGCTCTCTTTTTATTTGATAATTAGTTAGAAGGATAAACCCAATTGATTGTATTTCAGTTGTTGACTTATATGATAAGTCGACCGGCTAACCATGAGTGATCAGTAAGAACTGACAACCAGGTGATAAAAAATCAATAAATTACTTAATATGATGAATTGATTAATTAATTAATGATATAATTCTAGAATATTTTAATTTCCTATTTGGCAGTCTACAAGAGGCCCATTTTAAACATAGCCATAATCTTTCATTTTGCATGGATTTTGGGAAACCCTACTTTCTTTCCTCTCCTTTTAAAGGGGCATGATAGCCAGATCATAAGACACACTCTATACATGAACCCTAGCCTCATCATCTCTAAGAGAGAGAAGGAGCATGACCACAACGTTAGCACGTCACCAAGTGAAAGGATTCTCTTTCCCACCAGCTCCCATATCATGTTGAGGAGTTCCAGTCCATCAACGTGAATTTTGTAGAGACGTTGGCGTCATGCAAATGTGATCAGAGGAAATATTTGAGAACCGTACATGCACACAAGGAACACCACACACCACCCCATGAGGAGGATGTTGCTGGTCCCACTTCACAATAAGGTATACCTCACACACCCTATTTCCATATATATTGTTATCAATGAGATCTTGTAGGATAAAATCAGTTTTTTTTTTGTTTTTGCTGCATCTTTCACCTCTGTGATTCCTAACAAG
Source organism: Alisma plantago-aquatica (assembly GCA_963693085.1). Lineage (NCBI taxonomy): Eukaryota > Viridiplantae > Streptophyta > Magnoliopsida > Alismatales > Alismataceae > Alisma > Alisma plantago-aquatica. Next base: position 410,208,087 of record OY856410.1, on the reverse strand, counting down.
AAGTAGGTATTGGTTCCCCACTATCTCTTGGTGACATGTCTGTATATACATATGGGACCACTTTTGTGTCTAATCAATGTAGTGCTATAAAAATGTGGGTGACCCGTCACAAGAATATATTTTATATGTCTAATTTTGATTGGATATGGGATGTTGGTGCTCATGAACTTAGGTAGTGGACATGTAAGACTCACTAGTCATTGACATCTAGCCTTTCTAGAAACATGCTACATTATCAGATCGAGCAATTTTTCACAAGCACATATCTTATCTGCCCACTTTGGTTGGATCAAGGGATATTGGCGCTAAAAAATTTAGGATGAAGGCTTTTGAGCATCACTAGTCATTGACATCATGCTTTTGTAGATTTTAAGATTGGGCTGTGTGTAACATCACATATCCATTTTGGTGTAATTGTGTTTAGCATTGTAGGACATCAATGCTTAGAGCCTTATGATGGGTGATATCACATAACCGTTATCCGTCAATCCCAATCCCATTGTCATGGTAGACAATGTTAAAGGGATTAACATTTGCAAGTGGCCGGAAAATAGTACACACAACATATGCAGTAATCGAATAAAATCTCAGTTTATGAATTATGAACTAAAAAGGTTTACGAGAGGGGGAGAAAGGAAACACGAAAGAAAATATTGCAAGATGATAAATACTAAACATGATTTTTAGTTACTAGTTATTTCCTCATTGAGTTTCAATGACGTGATGTTTGTTTCAAATTTCTATATCAATTAGTGAAAGCACAAATAAGGCAACTCTTCATCAATCAACATTCTTTAATCTAACGGGGAACGGCAAGACGTCAATGCAATGTTACATTACCGATAAAACAATGCGTATTTCATAAAAATATTAACAGTTGGCAATGACAAATAATTAAGAAAATATAATACAAGCAAGAGAAGATTCAAGATATCAGTGAAATTGAGGGAGAAATTAGGCTTTGCAATCTTATATTCTTTGTGTTTTTCTCATAAACACTGACTAGATGCATGTCATGTTTGAAGCAAGGATGTATTTACTATCATTTTCTGAAGATTGGGGTTGTTTGCAGAAAATGGCAGAGAGAATGAATAATTACCTAATCTGGAAAAAGTAGTTGTTGTTGGATCATTGATCAATGGTCTGGAAAACACCACGTATCTCCTAGAGATCGTCCTCTCCCTTGTACCCCCGCTGGGCCTGGCTACGGCCGACCCTTAACTGGATTATGGCCGGATCTGGGTCGTGGCATGGAAGGCCCTTGGCTGGCCACTTTTGGGCGGGGCTACAGCCCAAGTCCTACTCTAGCCTGCCTGGTCGAGTGGTCGGCCTATTATGAGCCGTGTTAGGGTCGACGGAGTCTCTGATTCCATCCTTGAGAAGACCGGAAAGAAAGTGGAAGAAAGGTTGCCCTTCCTCGTCTCTCTATACAACAAAAGCTCAGATGTATAGAGTGAATCGGGATTAGTTTCCAAAAGATCCCAAATTATCGCATTCAAAACTTACGAACGCTCCTTTCATTTATATTTCCCATTCACTTCTAGATCAATTCTTGCACACCATTATCGAAATAACTATAACTCTCAATAGGGAAGGTCTGGGTGTTATAATTTAAACAACGCTTAAAGAACGATAGCCGCAAAAAGTGTGTTCGTTGATTGATAAATCAATCACACAAAGTCTGGAATCAAACAAATAACTTGCCATATTTTCCAAAAAAGTCTTGAAAATCTAAAATTCAGGAACTGATGGTATTTAACAATTCCTTATCCGAATTTTACAACACCAACAACCTACCGATAATGCACATTATTTAGATACAAGTGTTCCTCGCTCCAAGTCTACGGTCAAATATGACCAATTTGTTGTAGCTATCCAAAATTCTCTCTTCTGGTGGGGTTGTAGAATATGATAATGTAACTCACTTGAACTGTGTTATAATGCAACTCGTATGGATCCCAAGTCAAAACATCCTCAACTTCTCTCATCTCGTAATATGATTAAAAATTCTACTTTGCCATTTAATAAATGAACTGCTTATGTATGTGATGGTCTCCGTGTGCAACACCTTCTTGACACTATGAGTGATGTAGCTACATCAGTCAAGGATGAGAACTGAATGCTATATTTGTTGTTGTCAATCTTTGGTTGGTAGGTCATTTTTCTATCTCATTGCCTCCTTACGTAGTTAGTGCTCCTCTAACTCCACTACTCAAGCCAGACAATGACATATGGCCCATTGCAATTGTCACTATTTGGCATAACCATTTTTCAAGATTGTAGCAAAGAAAGTCATGATCGATGTTGTCTCATATTTCTAAGATGACCAGTTTGGTATTCCAATTTCTAGGGGTGCTAAACCTAGAAAACTACGGATTTCTATTGGTGTCTTTGGTTGCCCCCAATCTGCAACTGATCTGATTCCCTTCGATCTGAGCTTTACCTTGGATTTTTTTTAAGGAAGATTGTGGTCAAATCTCTAGCTATGACCTCCTTGCTTTGCTAAATGATGCACAATGGGAGCCTCTTCTCCTTAGGTCATGTGTTGGGATGCAAAAGCTATTCTTTTCTCTTCAAACAACACCACAAATTCTATTAATTCATTCATTGACAACTTTAATTGTGTACTCTAACATTACAAACTCATAATCGACCTATATCTTCACAATGAGCAATGTCTTCTTTGCCATAATGAGGTTCTTACAGTGACGATGATGTACATTTCCGCACCCACCCAAGATTCAAATTCGATCATGATGTTGTTTGAGATTTCCTCTTTGATATTATTTATTGAGCTGAGATAAAAGTTATTAAAGAAGTTCATGCTGCTTTTTTGGCACCCTAAAAGATGGTTCACACTGTTAGCGACCGACAAACATCTTATTATTTAATTGAACTGGTGGAAAACACATATGTGTTGATCTTAGATGGTGTCTCCTTTGACTAGCATCATTTCTAATAACTTCATGGTAGGTTAGTCTGCCTCTGATGCAATCACAAAAGAAATCATAAGCATAGTGTAGAGTTTGAGGCATACATAATCCTTTCCTTTCCTTTGCATTTGATATCTTTGAGGTGCTAGCTGATGATTCTATTTTTCTCCTACAACATCACCAATAGAGATATGATGTTTACATCATCATCTTCCTCTATTTTTTAAGATATGTGGGGGTTTCTATACAAAAAAGGATTGTTAGCTCAATTTGTATCCAAGTTTTTATGTAGGTTTTGGCATGTAATTGTTCATTTTTGAACATGAAAGAAACAACTAACAAAAATGAAACAAGATTTCGAACTCTTTAAAAAAAGTGATATGCACTAGTATTATGAAAAAATGAACTTGCAAATCATCCATCCAATTATAGTGAAAATTTGACCTAAGATAATAAGTAAATTCATCCTTAACCAAAATAGTAGACAAAAAGGGAAATATTTGATGGTTTAATCAACTATCCCATCAAGCATATATTAAAGGTCATATTTCTCATTAATATACATGCATCTCTTCATATGACTTTTTTCATAATACATTTCTTTTTCTAATGTGTGTGATATCATTCCTTAGCTAATAAATACCTTTGAACTGAGAAAATACCAGAACAACAAACTACCCTTAAATACACAAATGGAACCATATAATATATTTGAAAACTTGATCACTCTTAAACTATTTTCAAAGTATCTTCACAATGATGCTATCATTAATTACCCATATCTAATCACTCTGAAAAGATATCTAACCAATATAAAAAATGAAGTATTAAAATTTCATTTCATCATAGGCGGGGTTATGTAGATTAAGAATGCATTGGGTTTCCCAAGGGTGAGCTATCCTTTCACTAGGACTGTCTAATGAGGACTAGACCTACTTTGGAAGAGAGGTGTAGATGTCACAGTAGGAGATGCTGACTAGTCACTCTCCCATCCACCTTCATTTTATATCACAATGGCAGAGCAATAAATGATTGTTATGATGATGGATAACATTTCTGCCTGACCTTGCAAGCATGTCAATATTGGACGAAAGCATTTCAATTAAAGTAAACATTTCTAGATGAACATTTAGAAAATGATGTTAGTATAGTCATAAAACATTGTTGATATATATCTAACTAAATCTTGATTTGTCTTATCAAATTTCTGCATGGATCCAAATCAAAATGTAGTGAGATTTGTTTATGTATGTGTAACGCTTGGGCCCACCAGCAAACTCTATAGTAGAGTTTAAAAAATGATGTTAGGTCCCATAGACTACCATTGGCCTTAACTATGTATTTTTTCCTCACTCACACACAAGCTGAGATCAACTTCCTGACTGATCATACATCCTAGTACTACTTTGGGCTAAGCACACTTAACCACATAGTTCTTTGTGGTAAACTCCCTGAAAGGGAGGTACACCTCATGATATGAGCAGCCAATCATTCCTTGTAATATTATTGTTATCTAAGGTTTCAAATCTTAAGACATTACAATCTCCCCCACTTAGACTCTTGATGTCCTCATCAAGGCTCAACTATATTCCCTCATAATATTTCCCCATTTCGATGTAAATAGAAAATTTCCCATTAGAACCTAACTCCTAATCATGGATACCAGAACAAAAGTGGATACATCACCATGGACAAACCTTTCCAACATGCCTGGACTGTAGGGATCAAGATTGGCATGATACATACCCATGTAGGCTCCACCTAGTGGAGGATTTATGCCTTTGGTATCATTTATAATGCCTAGGTCCCCTTCCCAAGGCTCTAATAGAAGTTTTAGGAATGACACTGACCCCACATACCACCACTAACCTTAAATGAACACATTCTTCTTACTCACACACAAGCCAAGATCAACTTCCCAACTTGTCACCCACCCTAGTACTACTCTAGGCTAAGCACACTTAATCAGAACGTTCCTAGTAAGATGATCTTTTAAAAAGTGGTGCACCTTGGTGATTTGGATAGTCTAATCATTCCGTTTAAGATCATTTTATTTAAGGGATCGAATCTTATGATATTAAAATATGAAATATGGTGAGAGAGCATGTTCTAGTTGAGAGGCCTCATGATGAGGAGATCTAAAAGACCATTGCCTTAGAGTCAATAATTTCATGAATATTATAGGGACCAACATAAAATCTTTGGATGGTGATGAAAAATATTTTCCCTTTACCTGGTGTGGGGGAAAAATTGATAAAACAACTTGATTATATATATATGTATATATATATATATATATATATATATATATATATATATATATATATATGACCCTTACTTCGAGAAATGAGATTCAACAATGATAATGACTGATTAGTTGAAACAAAATTCCCCCTTTTCTTATAAATGGGTCGTATGAGACCTATGTTAAGTTATCTTTCCAAAAGGGAGTGTAATGAAAAACTAAAAAGTGGAAAAGTGCCCCTCGTGAAGAAGGGGCTAAAGAGGGGTATAGAGAAATGGATCCTAGTCATGGATACTTTGTTGTTTTTCCATTTTTGGTTGAATAGTGAGAATAATGAGCATCATGCAAAGTAATCTATGATCCACCTAACAATTGCCTTAAAGAAAAGTTCTTCATCTATCAATATAGGCTAGTAGTGTTTCTGCATTGGTCTACTAACCTAAATATCATATGTTCACCTTATTATAATATAATCTTAATATAGGGGGATGAATGACCAGCCTAAATAACACATCCAAAAAGGAGCAGCTCCAGAGTAGTCAGACTCTTAAAATAGTAACTCAACACTTAAGCCCCCGCAACTATTATACGGGGTCTGATGTAGTAATCGAAGTCAAACCATAGGGACAAGGTTAGTAGGTGTTAATCACACAAGGTCTCACACTCATATACTCTGGATAACAGATGGTTTAAAAGGGTGTTCCCAAAGGAATGATGGTACTCAAACCAAGGTAAATTAATAAACCAAAGAGAAGAAAAACAAAGGGTAACAAAATAAGATGGAAACAAAGATATGGAAGGGAAACTTGGATTGGGTTTCACCTACTAAGACTTCTTACCAACATTAAAGCATTATCTCTCCCTCTCATATATTCTATCAAGATTACAAGAAATCATAAATATGTCCATTCCTCTCTCTCTCGAGATGAGGATAGATCTAAGTCAAGGGACCATCTCTCTCTTAAGATGACTATCCAAAAACTACAACAAGGAACATATGATCATAAGCTTCAACATTCCAACATTTCCATGCATTCATAATACTCGATAACACAATATATTAGTGATACTACTCTTGTGAGGCACTAATGATCAAACATCACAAGATGGTAGCTAAGTATACAAGTGAAGCATCAAAATCAATGCATGGAGATAATCTTGACGAGAGTATATGTATATGCAAAAAGGAGAGACAATATACATGTTGGGAGAGCCTTTGTGGCTAATCCCAACCCAAGTTAAGTGTTTAGACACACATGTTTACGGGCATTATAACGACGTTACAAAATGATAGATACATCAAGTTCCACAAAGACATGAGAGAAGTACAGTGAGATGGAAGTGATAGATCTAGATAGAGAGAGAAGAACGTGATACAACACAGTACTTCTTCAAATCCCAATCTAGGAGGTTGATGGCATGAATGTTCTCCTTCTCTCAAAGAAGATGGAGCCTTCAATCTTCTCTCTCCTCAGCTTCTACCTGTATAGATCTAAGACTGATTGGATGGATGGGAATGAGTCTAGAAAATGGCAGCACTGTGTGGTCCTCTCAAGTCTGATCCTTTGACTGGACATGTAGGTGGCCTATTTATAGGTATGTTCCACTCACTTAACCCCTTGACCACGATCAAGTTTGGCCTTGGTTGAAGCTTGACCTCAATCGAGGCTTCATTGCTATTTTCTCCGTGGTATCCTGGTTAAGCCACCTTGTCAGTCACGTCCTGATTGCCGCACCCTTCGGTCAAATCGTGGTCTAAGGCTCGGTCATGGTTTCATGTTGCGGGTGTGTAGACCGCAGGTGTGAGGGGCATGAGGCACTATGGGTGTGAGTGTCGCAAGTGCGAGGGGCATGAATCGATTCTGGGAGGCCTCGATCGTGGTGGGTGGCTCTAATGGTCAAATGGATTGTGGTCGATGTGTCGACTATGACCTTGTTTTGATTTGACCCTACAAATAAAGGAAAAGTGTGTAAGTGCGATACTTGACATAAAGTGCTAAAATAAGTGGTAAAATCTATTAAAGGTATGCTAGGGGAGGTAAAAAAATATATGCAAAAAGTGTATAAAATGAGGTGTTATCAACTCCCCCAAACTTAGAATCAAGCATGTCCTCAGGCTAAGTGTAGGCTCAAGAACATAGAGAGAATGAGAAAATTTGTGTGACAAAATCTTTGCAAAACTTTACACTACCGAATTATCTCATTCTTACATCAAGACTGTTGTGGTATGTTTTCTCAACCCTAAAGTCTCATTCCTCTCCCTTTACAACCAGAGTTGCATAACTTCAACTTCTTTCCATTCCCTTTGGTAGAAAAGGTCTATCCTTCTTAGCGTATCACCCGTTCCTGCGTTAGGTTACCAGCCATACCAATACAACATCTCCCTTAGGGGTATTTTTCACACTCTTTCTTTATTTTCTATTGGCCCTATGCTAATGTGTTCGGGTAAGCTTAAGGCTTTAAGTGTTTTCTTCCTCTCCTGAACTTTCTCTCCCACAACTGTTGTAGGGACAGTGTTGCCCTTCGGGATTCTGACATAGAGTCAGGGGGTTGTGTGAGTTTTGTTTAGGATTGGAGGTGGGTAAGTTTGGCTTCGAGCTTCCACTTACGAGCATGACATATCTGCATTCATGAGTGCATCAATACACCACCGTATGGAAACTTTTGCCATCTTTTGGGCACAACTCTCATTGTAATTTTTTTCTTTTGGCTTTTTATATCTCTTCTCTGGCTTGGGTTAGTGGTATTTATGCGATCTTCTTAGGAGGCCAAGCCTCTTTTAGTCCCAAAGCGGGGATAGATAGACTCAAAAGAGGTAGCTATTTCTACTCAACAAAGGTGAGGCTTTTCGGGTTGGAGCCGTCAGGTTAGGGTGGTTGGTCAGGAGTATGGCTTTGTGAAGTTCTCTAGTTTTCAAGGGTTTCATAAGCTTAAGGTTGTTAAATGCACAATGTCTTATTGCAAGAATGAGATAAAGCTATATTGTTATGCTTCTCGTTTTACTTTTATATGCATTAGTTGCTTGTATTTTTCTCTTTATGAGACGATAGCACAACTGTGGCATCCAACTCATAAAATAGAATTAAATAATGTGGAAGCATATTATTTGCAGTGAATTACTGAAAATCACTAAAAATTAAAACCATTTATCAAGAGATCCATTCACAGGAAAACTCTTTCATTCAGAACCAAAGTAAAACATTACATCTTGGTTCATATATACATAACATGCATCATTGCATCTCGAGGCATACATGCACTCACTACTCTGTCTCAACTGTACACAGGTAGTATAAAAACCTCGAGGCTAAAAGCCCAAAAATCTCAGTTTGAAGTATCAAAACACTAACTCCTAGGACACGAGAGTACATATATGACTCATAGGACTAACTATACAAAACCAGACAGACAATGTCTCCACCTGATGGATCACTGTTGTCTCTGTGGCTGCTGCTGCTGCTCTTCTCCTGTAGAAGAGTTTCTGCCTTGTCGTCTGTGTCTACCTAAAAACGTTGAATTCCACGGGGGTGAGACAATTATAAAATTGTCCCAGCGGGAGATATAACTCTCTGCCAAAACATTATCATTGCAGTTTAATAGAAATAAACTGAGCAGTGAGATAATATAAATCAGAAGCAGATGAATCAACATCTATGCAGATTAGAGCAACATTCTTACGCAAGTATTTCAGTTATAAACTGATAAAGTAGCATGTCTCATATTCAATATGAATTAAAGGAACATAAGTAACATTTATGTATCAAGGACATGCTAAGAAGTATAACATCAACCCGTGGTTCTCACATTTCAATCTTATGCAAATACGCTACACGCTTGATTATATTTTACAAATAGATTTAAGCTCTGAGGAGACGAGGTATACTGCTCATACTCCAACCGACCATTTCTAGAATCAAAATCGATACCATAATTAGGTCAATGGAAGAGCCAGATTCCCATGACCTCCCACATCCCGGTCAGTACGGGACCACAAGCAGGACTATGTCGACTACTCAAAATATCTTTCCAGGGTATACTGGAACTTCGCTATAGAGTTACAGCGTCAACTGCACTCTCATCGGCAATCGATAGCTTTAATGCTTATCTCCATCGACCCAACATAAAATATCATTGGGAGATTAATGATACATCTATCCCAACCATCAGGAGATTTATCTTACATCTGTCCCGACACATGTAAGATTAATAGGTTTAATGTTTACTCTCCCTCAATCTCTTCACGAGGACGTAAGGATATTTTCGCCCATTTACCCCTACATATTTAGAATATGTGAACTCCAGGAATTCTATAGGAAAACCTATTTCACCATCACCAATTTCTGACGATGATGGATCTATGGTCAGAGCACTACATGAATACATTTCACTTGATTAATTAAGTACATTTTCATATTCTTTTAGCATCAGGCAAGTTCTCAAACAAAACTTATTCTGACAATGCTATAAAGAAACATGTACTATTTTCATCAAATACTCAACTGTCTTTAAAGGATATTGGGAACTTAGTCCCTTATTTCAAAACTGGGAATTCTCATCCCTTCACAATTTCATCACCATAATCATATGGCCCTGGGTAATTAAACCCTTGATTCATCATTAACCATTGTTACCACTTTTCCAGGTAACCATCACCTTCAGGTCAATTGACCAAGGCAAACATGATACTTGCTATTACAAGCATCACACATGATACTTGAGGCCCATTAACTCTCTTGTTACCTCTTACCAGGCAACAAGGTATATTATGGCACACAAGGCCCAATTACAATAGTGAATTAAACATCATAGTTCATACCTGACTATGATCATCATTTCAGAATACCTGCATGGTCAACACAATGATAACAGTAATATCAATTGCATATCAATGCCATGTAAAACAAATACCAATTCATTATTCAAGGATAACACCACTATACCCTTACCAGGGTTAGGGTTTCCCATTGTATGTCTTTTGAGGACATTCACTATATTAACCACATCAAGGTTATGGTATATCACCATATTTCTCAGATTAGGGCTTCATAAAGCATTGCATAGTACTACCCTGGATTTGAGCTTCTTATTACATCAAACATCAGGGTTTCTCATGAAACCATTCTTAATTAGGGTTTCTCATAAATTCCATCCCATAATAGGGTCTACATTCAATAAACCATCATTAGGGTTTACTATTCATCCCAATTAGGGTTTCCTGTTCTATTTTCCATAATTAGGGTTTATCACTCTTCCCAATTAGGGTTTTGGATCACATTACCCTTAATTAGGTCTACATACATCATCACCTTGAATTAGGGTTACATCCATACCTCGGATTAGGGTTTAAACTATAATTGCCCTGAATTAGGGTTAAGGTTCAACATTCTTGTCAATTAGGGTTTATGTTCATGATTAGGGTTTCATGATCTCTTTACTTAAGGATCATACCCTTAATCACCACATGCATCATACTCATGTAAGAATTCCATATTATCACCCCCTCAACTTAATTAGGTTACTTCAACCCCTTTAGTCTAGTACATACAACTATGATTGACATAATGTACCAAGTCATTGTTTTTATAAGCAATTAGGGTTCATCCCTTAATTGACACTAAACACTTAGGTACTATTAGGGTTTCAACATTTGTACCTTCATTTATTACTATTACTAACAATCATTAGATCATTGGAACAATCATTACCTTCAATATCCAAGTGATTGAACCACATTGAACTCCATTTGGTTTTGAAGGTTTCACCACCAAACGGTTTTGAAACCGTTTGCCACCAAACGGTTTTGAAACCATTTGACCCCAAATGGTTTTGAAACCGTTTTCCCCCAAATGGTTTCAAGACCGTTTGGTCTCAAACGGTCTCAAGACCGTTTGGGCCAAATCAGTCCCAAAACCGCAAGGGCTCACTAGGTCATTCATTAATCCAATCGATTTCCAATTGCACCATTGAATTGACTATTAGTTATTCAATTGAAGGATTCATCAATCAAAACCATTAGACCATCATACATGGGTCAAGGATCTACCACTAACCCACCAAATGGTTTTGAAACCGTTTGGGCTCAAATGGTCTCAAGACCGTTTGACCCAAGTTATCTTGAAATCGTTAGGACCAATCAAGGATTCTTCAATCAACTTGATTAGGGTTTCCAAATGAAGGATGGTACACACATTGAATAAACCAATTGAATCCATTGGATCATCATCCAACATGTAAATAAGTTCAGACCTCAAATGGTCAACTAAACCAAATCGTCAACCCCTTCATTCGGTTTGGAGTCTAATTCACCAAACGGTTTGCAAACCGTTTGGTCTCAAACAGTTTAGGGAAACCATTTGGACCAAAGGTCCAAGACCGTTTGCTCATGTTCTTGGTTGAGGTGTGTGCTTGTGAACAAGTTATTATCTTCAACCTTTAGACTCATGAAAGCTATTGCCATTTCCATGGCAACTCCATCAATCAAACAAAGCTATTGCAATAATAACAATTAAATCAATTGTATGGAGAAATTGAATTCAATGACAAAGATTAAGGGTTCAAGTTATATAACCCGCCTTTAAATCTGATACCAAGCTCCAAGATTCACGGATCTAATGGTGATTGAAGCTCTAGCAACCTCCCAAGGTCGTTTCTCAAGCTTTTGGAGTGAAAGGATCGACTAGGTTTGAAGATGGAGTGAAGAAATGAAGGAATCATACATTGTTTTATGATTTTCACCATGAAATCAAGAAGAACGAAGGTCAAAGACTTACCAACAGGTTGGGGGCGTCCTTCCTGCTGTTCTTAGTTCTCTTGGTCGATTTTGCAAGCAAAGGAAAGAAGTAGGTCCGAAAAAGTCCTTAGTTTGGGTGGTAAAGGCTCTTTTATAAGAAAATCAATGAGAGAGAAAATGTTTTTATAAAAATAATTTAATTCCAAAATTTTTGCCACCTCCTCCTACTTGGTTTTCTTGCATGCAAAGGAAACTCTATCCCACCGAGCTCCCTTCCATTATCCATAGATTAAGGGAAAAGAAATTAAGCACCTTAATCCCTTATAATATTAATATATATTTTTGAGTGGGAATTTTTTTCCTTATAATAAGGTGAGTGGAATTTTCACCTCCTTAAGATATTTTGTGGTCCTTGAAAATATCAAGGACTTCCACACACATCTGAATCCAACCATTTTAATTTTGGTTGAAGGCCCTTTTATTGTTATATTTATTTTTGCATTAATTGGAATTAATGTTTCCATTATGCTTAGATCTTGATTATTTTAATATCAAGATTCTCTCTCCTTCAACTTAAATCAAATGAGGCGCCCCTCTCATTTTCTTTGCTCCACATGATGCCAAGAAACATTAGGGACCTTATTGAAGTGGTAATTTACATATTGCACCCTAGGTTTTGGGTAAATTGTACATTACACCAAAACTAGGTTTTCATGCACAAACATTGCTTTATCATCTCTTTCTTAGAATTCAGGCTATCACAAGCCATACCTATGCATCATCTTCACTATCATGATGCTTTAACACATGAGGAACATATTATCATGCACAATTTGCAAATAGACCCCTCAACTTGGGTAATTTGCACTTTAGTCCAAAATAGGCAAAATATTGATTTCAACAATATTCAAAAAGGACTAAAATTGTAATATAAGTTCCTCTTGAGCCTTAATTACTTTTCAAAAGATAAGAGCATGCATATAATCAATTTTATTAAGCAAAACACCTAGGGTTAATTCATAACCCAGGTCAGGGATGTTACAAGTTTATCCACCCCTTACAATGATTTCGTCCCTGAAATCATCAACGAAACATTAAGAGAAAAGAGTAGGATATTTCCTCCTCATCTCATCCTCTAATTCCCATGTAGATTCTTCAACGCCACGGTGATTCTAGAGAACTTTTACAAGACTAATGTCTTTCTTTTTCAACTTGTTGATTCTTCTATCAAGAATCAACACAGGTCCTTCAACATAAGATATGTCATCATTTAGTTCTACCTCCACAGGTTGTAGAACTAACTCAGTGTCAGGATGACACTTCTTCAACATAGAGATATGAAACACTGGGTGCAATCTATGCAACTCAGGTGGTAACTCCAGCTTATAGGCTACCTTTCCCATCCTTTCAATGATCGGATAAGGCCCCATAAATCTAGGAGCTAACATCCCTTTCTTTCCATATCTCAGGATACCCTTCCAAGGTGAAACCTTGAGGTACACCCTATCTCCAATTTGGAATTCTAAGGATCTACGATGCTTGTCAGCATAAGATTTCTATCTATCCTGGGATGCTTTCAACTGTTGTTGTATGACTTTAATCTTTTCAGTTGTTTGCTGAACCAGCTCAGGACCCAAAAGTAGATATTCACCAGTTTCATACCAACATAGGGGAGATCGACAACGTCTACCATACAAAGCCTCATATGGTGCCATGTCGATACTGTGTTGATAGCTGTTATTATAAGTAAACTCTATCAAGCTCAGATGTAGATCCCAACTTCCTACAAACTGAAGGACACATGCCCTAAGCAAGTCCTCTAAGGTTTGTATCGTCCTCTCAGACTGTCCATCTGTCTGAGGGTGAAAGGTTGTACTAAACCTTAATTGAGTGCCCAAAGCTTTATGGAGTCGCTCCCAAAAATGACTCATAAACTGAGGACCTCTATCAGAAACTATAGTAATTGGAACCCCGTGCAAACACACTATCTCATCTATGTATATCTGTGCCAACTTTTCAGCTGTATAGGTTGTTTTGACAGGTAAGAAATGTGTTGTCTTTGTCAACCTATCAACTATCACCCAAATGGAATCATGACTTTTGGCTGTTCTAGGCAAACCAACCACAAAGTCCATGGTTACATGATCCCATTTCCACTGCGGTATAGGCAGAGGTTGCATTGTTCCTGCGGGCTTCTGATGTTCAGCTTTAACCTGCTGACACACCGGACACCACATAACAAACTCAGCTACATCTTTCTTCAATCCAGGCCACCAATACATATCTTTTAAATTATGATACATCTTGGTGCTCCCTGGATGCATAACATACATTAAAGAATGAGCTTCTTCCAGAACTAAATTTCTTAAGTTGTCAATATCAGGTACTACCATCCTACCATGGTAACAGGCTACCTGATCATCAGAATCATGGAAACCATCCCGTTTCTCACTGCCATATTCTGACCTGATTTGTTGAATCATAGAATTAGTCTGCTGTGCTTCTTTAATCTGGTGTCTCAGAGTTAGTTTTATGTGCATCTCAGCTAACAACCTGGCTAATAATGACATTTTAAGCTATACATTACCTTGCCTTAAGGAGATAAACATATCTCTCTTAGAGCACACTAAGGAGTTTAGCTATGCTTTATCTAGGGCTGGTGTTGCTGATTTTCTACTTAGTGCATCAGCAACCACATTGTCTTTCCCTGGATGATAATTAATTGTACAATCGTAGTCCTTGATTAACTCCATCCAACGGCATTGCCTCATATTTATCTTGTGCTGAGAAAAGATATACTTTAGGTTTTTATGGTCTGTGAAAATCTGGAATGTTTCTCCATAGAGATAATGTCTCCAGATTTTCAAGGCATGGACCACAGTAGCTAGCTCTAGATCATGTGTCGGATAATTCTCCTCGTGTTTCTTAAGCTGTCGAGAAGAAAAAGAAATCACTTGCTTATCCTGCATAAACACACATCCTAGACCATTCTTAGATATGTCACAGAAGACTATGTACCCCTTTCCTTACTCAGGTAGCACTAACACAGGTGCACTGGTTAACCTTTACTTCAACAACTGGAAAGATTGTTGACACTTGTCATTCCAGACAAAAGGAATCTCCTTCCTTGTCAACTTGGTCAGGGGTAAAGCTATCGAACTGAAGTTCTTAATGAACCTCCTGTAATAGCCTGCCAGTCCTAGGAAACTCCTTATCTATGTCGATGTCTTCGGCTGTTCCCATTGCAGGACATATTCTACTTTCTTAGGATCAACACGAATACCTGAGGCAGATATTACGTGTCCAAGAAAAGAAACTTCTGGTAACCAGAACTCACATTTGCTAAACTTAGCATACAACTTATGCTCTCTTAGCAAAGTCAAAGCTTGGCGAAGATGCTGTTCATGTTGTTGAGAATCTCTACTATAGATCCAGATATCATCTATGAAGACGACAACACACAAATCAAGAAAAGGTCAAAAGATTCTATTCATGAGTTCCATAAATGCAGCTGGTGCATTAGTTAGTCCAAACAACATAACTGTGAACTCATAGTGACCATACCTTGTCCTAAAGGAAGACTTAGGTATGTCACCATCCTTGATACGCAACTGATGGTATCCCGACCTCAAATCTATCTTAGAAAAGATAGTCGCACCACGCAACTGGTCAAACAAGTCATCAATCCTTGGTAGAGGATACTTGTTCTTTATAGTTACTTTATTTAACTATCTATAGTCGATGCATAATCACATAGACCCATCCTTTTTCTTAACAAAAAGGAACAGAGCACCCCAAGGTGAAGTACTCGGTCGGATAAAACCCTTCTCAAGCAACTCTTGCAGTTGTTTCTTGAGCTCTGCCATTTCAGCAGGCGCCATCCTATACGGCGTTTGTGCTATTGGTTGCATGCCCGAGATTAGATTTATTTCAAAATCAATCTCTCGGGGTAACAAAACACCTGGAAGTTCTTCAGGAAATACATCTTCAAATTCCCTGACTACCGAAACTTTAGAAGGATGAGGACTCTCTATTGTGGTATCAACCACATGGGCTAAGAATGCAAGGCATCCTTGTCTCATCAACCTCTCAGCTACCATAGATGACACAAGACATGTTGGAAGAATCTTTCTATCTCCCTAAAAGATCCATGTGTCACCATTATCTGTGAACACAACCTGCTTGGAACTGCAATCCAAGACAACCTTATACTTCTCTAAGGTGTCCATCCCAAGGATTATATCAAAACCCTGCATCTGAAGTGGTGTAAGATCCACTTGAATGCGGTGATCAGAAAAGAAAAGATTGCAGGGAGAACACACTTCCCACAACACTACAGATCCCAGCAAAGGTGTTTCTAATAACAAGCTATCTGCTCTATGACTGATAATCATGTTGTAGTCATCAATCACTCCTCGAGTGATAAAAGAGTGTGTAGAACCTAGATCAATTAACACAGATACAAAGCATGATGAAGACATATCAGAATAAAACAATTCCATCTGACCTATCACAACCCGAGGGTTTACTACTGCTTCAGGCTGGTTCATAGCATAGAACCTAGCTGTTGCTTGCTGTTGACCCTGTGCTCAATTATTGGATGCAGACGAACCGGATTGGGATGCTTATCCACACCCTCTAGCACCACTACCAGGTTGTTGTCTCTGAGAGCCTTGCTGACTCTACCTCAGTTGCTGGGTCACATTCCTGACTTTCTTAGGACAGTCCCTCACCACATGGCCTTCTCTCCCGCATCTATAATAGGTTACATTCCCCCTCGGTGGTCTGGGTTGTCCTGTTACTGACATTGAGGCTGAGCTGTGAGCTCCCTTCAGTGGTTAACTACGGTCTTTACCCTTACTTGACGTCCACTATGTCTGGGTATTGAACCTTGGTGGTGGTGTAGGCACAGAATACCTTGGTTTCTTGAAACTTCCAGTACTCTATCCTTGAAACTGTGGGTATTCCTTCTTACCCTTAGTCTGTCGCTTCTCAACTATATACCTCTCTATACGCCTTACTGACTCCACAAAAGTGGAAAAACTCTCCCGATTCTCCAAAGCAGACACCAGAGTGGTTAATTTAGCGTTCAACCCCTTCTCGAACCGATGAATTCTCTCCTCATCATTAAATGCCATGTGCGGATAGAACCACAAAAACTCCATGAACCTAGCTTCATACTCGCTAATGTTCATTGGTCCTTGTTTAATCCTCTCAAACTGAGAGATCTTCTCATCTAAATATGTCTTGGGAAAGTATCTAGCGACGAATTCACGCCTGAATTCATCCCATCCAATCACAACTCCAGGTCTTTTGCCTTCCTCGATGGTCCACTAGTGGACAACACTCCCTTTTAAGAAATATACAGCATGCCTAACCCTCTCATCATCAGGAATCATGAGGATTCTGAAGGCTTTCTCCAACTCAGTCAACCATAGATCAACATCTTCTGGATCGGCTGTACCAGCATACTCTAAGGCTCCTACCCTCTTAAGCCTTTCAAAGGTCTTACCGGCACCATGTCTTTCATCATGAGCTGGCGCCCTGGGTGCAGGTAATGGCATTCTATCCGTCATATGGGTCATAGCTGCCATAAACTGTTCGAACATAGCCTGGAAGGCTGGGTTCCCCATATCAGCTTGGTTGAATTGGGGTTGTTTAGGGACAGACTCCTCCCTATTTTGGTCTCTTGCACCTCCTCCTGGTGCAGCAACACTACTCTCAACAGCGTGTTCATCATGTGATCCAGACATCTTTAGTTCTTCTTCTCCTCCTATATGAGCAGAAGACACTATCAGATAACTGGATGACACTAGAACATACTCAACAACCTTAATCCTATGTCTCTATAGACTCAGCGAACCTAGAGCTATGATACCACTTAATTTGTGGCATCCAACTCATAAAACAGAATTAACTAATGCGGAAGCGTATTATTTGCAGCGGATTACTAAAAATCACTAAAAACTAAAACCATTTATCAAGAGATCCATTCACAGGAAAACTCTTTCATTCAGAACCAAAGTAAAACATTACATCCTGGTTCATATATACATAACATACATCATTGCATCTCGAGGCATACATGCACTCACTACTCTATCTCAACTGTACATAGGTAGTATAAAAACCTCGAGGATAAAAGCCCAAAAATCTCAGTTTGAAGTATCAAAACACTAACTCCTAGGACCTAAGAGTACAGAGATGACTCATAGGACTAACTATACAAAACCAGACAACCAATGTCTCCACCTGATGGATCACTATTGTCCCTGTGGCTACTTCTGATGCTCTTCTCCTGCAGAAGAGTTTCTGCCTTGCCGTCTGCGTCTACCTAAAAACGTTGAATTCCACGGGGGTGAGACAATTATAAAAATTGTCCCAACGGGAGATATAACTCTCTATCAAAACATTATCATTGCAGTTTAATACAAATAAACTGAGAAATGAGATAATATAAATCAGAAGTAGATGAATCAACATCTATGCAGATTAGAGTAACATTCTTATGCAAGTATTTCAGTTATAAAGTGATAAAGTAGCATGTCTCATATTCAATATGAATCAAAGGAACATAAGTAACATTTATATATCAAGGACATGCTAAGAAGTATAACATCAACAAGTGGTTCTTGCATTTCAATCTTATGCAAATACGCTACACGGCTGATTATATTTTACAAATAAATTTAAGCTCTGAGGAGATGAGGTATACTGCTCATACTCCAACTGACCATTTCTAGAATCAAAATCGGTACCATAATTAGGTCAATGGAAGAGCCAGATTCCCATGACCTCCCACATCCCGGTCAGGACGGGACCACAAGCAGGACTATGTCGACTACTAAAAATAGCTTTCCAGGGTATACTGGAACTTCACTATAGAGTTACGGCATCAACTACACTCTCATCAGCAATCGATAGCTTTAATGCTTATCTCCATCGACCTGACATAAAATATCATTGGGATATTAATGATACATCTATCCCAACCATCGAGAGATTTATGTTACATCTATCCCGAAAAATGAAGGATTGAGAGGTTTAATGTTTACCCTCCCTCAATCTCTTCACAAGGACGTAAGGATATTTTCACCCATTTACCCCCACATATTCAGAATATGTGAACTCCAAGAATTCTATAGGAAAACCTGTTTCACCATCACCAATTTCTGACAATGATGGATCTATGGTCAGAGCACTACATGAATAGATTTCACTTGATTAATTAAGTACATTTTCATATTCTTTTAGCATTAGGAAAGTTCTTAAACAAAACTTATTATGACAATGCTATAAAAACATGTACTATTTTCATCAAATACTCAACTGTCTTTAAAGGATATTGGGAACTTAGTCCCTTATTTCAAAACTGGGAATTCTCATCCCTTCACAATTTCATCACCATAATCATATGGCCCTGGGTAATTAAACCCTTGATTCATCATTAAGCATTGTTAGCACTTTTCCAGGTAACCATCACCTTCAGGTCAATTAACCAAGGCAAACATGATACTTGCTATTACAAGCATCACACATGGTACTTGAGGCCCATTAACTCTCTTGTTACCTCTTACCAGGCAACAAGGTATATTATGGCACACAAGGCCCAATTACAATAGTGAATTAAACATCATAGTTCATACCTGACTATGATCATCATTTCAGAATACCTGCATGGTCAACACAATGATAACAATAATATAAATTGCATATCAATGCCATGTAAAACAAATATCAATTCACTATTCAAGGATAACAACACTATACCCTTACCAGGGTTAGGGTTTCCCATTGTATGTCTTTTGAGGACATTCACTATATTAACCACATCAAGGTTATGGTATATCATCATATTTCTCAGATTAGGGCTTCATAAATCATTGCATAGTACTACCCTGGATTTGAGCTTCTTATTTCATCAAACATTAGGGTTTCTCATGAAACCATTCTTAATTAGGGTTTCTCATAAATTTCACCCCATAATAGGGTCTACATTCAATAAACCATCATTAGGGTTTACTATTCATCCCAATTAGGGTTTCCTGTTCCATTTTACATAATTAGGGTTTATCACTCTTCCCAATTAGGGTTTTGGATCACATTACCCTTAATTAGGTTTACATGCATCATCACCTTGAATTAGGGTTACATCAATACCTTGGATTAGGGTTTCAACTATAATTGCCCTGAATTAGGGTTAAGGTTCAACATTCTTGTCAATTAGGGTTTATGTTCATGATTAGGGTTTCATGATCTCTTTACTTAAGGATCATACCCTTAATCACCGCATGCATCATACTCATGTAAGAATTCCATATTATCACCCCCTCAACTTAGTTAGGTTACAACAACCCCTTTAGTCAAGTACATACAACTATGATTGACATAATGTACCAAGTCATTGTTTTTATAAGCAATATGGGTTCATCCCTTAATTGACACTAATCACTTAGGTACTATTAGGGTTTCAACCTTTGTACCTTCATTGATTACTATTACTAACAATCATTGGATCATTGGAACAATCATTACCTTCAATATCCAAGTGATTGAACCACATTAAACTCCATTCGATTTTGAAGGTTTCACCACCAAATGGTTTTGAAACCGTTTGCCACCAAACGGGTTTGAAACCGTTTGACCCCAAATGGTTTTGAAACTATTTTCCCCCAAATGGTTTCAAGACCATTTGGTCTCAAACGGTCTCAAGACCGTTTGGGCCAAATCAGTCCCAAAACCACAGCTCACTAGGTCATTCATCAATCCAATCGATTTCCAATTGCACCATTGAATTGACTATTTGTTATTCAATTGAAGGATTCATCAATCAAAACCATTATATCAGCATCCATGGGTCAAGGATCAACCACTAACCCACCAAATGGTTTTGAAACCGTTTGACCCAAGTTGTCTTGAAATCATTAGGACCAATCAAGGATTCTTCAATCAACTTGATTAGGGTTTCCAAATGAAGGATGGTACACACATTGAATCAACCAATTGAATCCATTGGATCATCATCCAACATGTAAATAAGTTCAGACCTCAAATGGTCAACTAAACCAAATGGTCAACCCCTTCATTTGGTTTGAAGTCTAATTCACCAAATGGTTTGCAAACTGTTTGGTCTCAAACGGTTTGGGGAAACCGTTTGGACCAAAGGTCCAAGACCGTTTGCTCATGTTCTTGGTTGAGGTGTGTTCTTGTGAACAGATTATTATCTTCAACCTTTAGACTCATGAAAGCTACTGCCATTTCCATGGAAACTCTATCAATCAAGCAAAGCTATTGCAATAATAACAATTAAATCAATTGTATGGAGAAATCGAATTCAATGACAAATATTAAGGGTTCAAGTTATATAACCCGCCTTTAAATCTGATCCCAAGCTCCAAGATTCACGTCTCCAATTGTGATTGAATCTCTAGCAACCTCCCAAGGTCGTTTCTCAAGCTTTTGGAGTGAAAGGATCGGCTAGGGTTGAAGATGGAGTGAAGAAATGAAGGAATCATACATTGTTTTATGATTTTCACCATGAAATAAAGAATAACGAAGGTCAAAGACTTACCAACAGGTTGGGAGCGTCCTTCCTGCTGTTATTAGCTCTCTTGGTCGATTTTGCAAGCAAAGGAAAGAAGTAGGTCCGAAAAATCCTTAGTTTGTGTGGTAAAGGCTCTTTTATAAGAAAATCAATGAGAGAGAAAATGTTTTTATAAAAAAATCATTTAATTCCAAAATTGTTGCCACCTCCTCCTCCTTGGTTTTCTTGAATGCAAATGCAACTATATCCCACCGAGATCCCTTCCATTATCCATGGATTAAGGGAAAAGAAATTAAGCACCTTAATCCCTTATAATATTAATATATATTTTTGAGTGGGAATTCTTTTCCTTATAATAAAGTGAGTGGAATTTTCACCTCCTTAAGATATTTTGTGGTCCTTGCAAAGCTCAAGGAAGTCCACACACATCTGAATCCAACCATTTTAATTTTGTTTGAAGGC
Source organism: Alisma plantago-aquatica (assembly GCA_963693085.1). Lineage (NCBI taxonomy): Eukaryota > Viridiplantae > Streptophyta > Magnoliopsida > Alismatales > Alismataceae > Alisma > Alisma plantago-aquatica. Next base: position 410,186,173 of record OY856410.1, on the reverse strand, counting down.
CCTTTTATTGTTTTATTTATTTTATATTGGAATTAATGTTTCCATTATGCTTAGATCTTGATTATTTTAATATCAAGATTCTCTCTCCTTCAACTTAAATCAAATGAGATGCCCCTCTCATTTTATTTGCTCCACATGATGCCAAGAAACATTAGGGACCTTATTGAAGTGATAATTTACATATTGCACCCTAGGTTTTGGGTAAATTGCACATTACACCAAAACTAGGTTTTCATGCACATACATTGCTTTATCAGCTCTTTCTTGGAATTCAGGCTATCACAAGCCATACATCTGCATCATCTTTACTGTCATGATGCTTTAACACATGAGGAACATATTATCATGCACAATTTGCAAATAGACCCCTCAACTTGGGTAATTTGCACTTTTGTCCAAAATAGACAAAATATTGATTTCAACAATATTCAAAAAGGACTAAAATTGTAATATAAGTTCCTCTTGAGCCTTGATTACTTTTCAAAAGATAATAGCATGCATATAATCACTTTTATTAAGAAAAACACCTAGGGTTAATTCATAACCCAGGTCAGGGATGTTACAACTACAACCATTAGTAAGAAAATAGACAAATTTCTAAGGTAGCTACATAAAACTATGGCTTATAGCCAGATTTCATTAAGTTAAAAGCAAGAGAAGTTTGGCTAGAGCTAAAATATGTACAAGTAAAGTTTAAAAAAAAATTAATGGCAAAATGGAGACAAAATTGTACCTCTCTAGCCCGTTTATGACTACTCCCCAAAACTTATCCTTCACCCAGGCCTGGGGTGTCAAAATTTGAATGAGTTGTATAAATGGGCTTTCTTCATTCTTGTTTGTCATTTTTGGAGGCTTACTTGGACTTGAGGAGCATGCTTGTGTACACTCCTCATAGTGGATGATATTGTTTGTATTGTATCCCCTCCACTTTTGTATCTAGATTGGCTAGGGCCATCATCCAGACTAAACAGAAGAAGCTGCAGTCATTTGACAGAGGTGCATGGTGAGGGCTCCAGTGGTAGAACTGCATCTTCTTGAAGTCTTTACCCATTGTGTGCTTGTACCCTTTGTCGTTGTTTTTCATCATCTCAACAATTGCTACAATGCATGTGGCAACCTTTTATTCAGTTGGTGTCTTTGTAGTAGTCATGTTTGTCTTTTTATTTAGTGTAATGGCTGTGTCTGAGCAGTTGTCTAACAATGTAGTCCTTTTGATGATGTTGACTACCAGTAGAGTCCAATGATTGTCGTGCAGAATAGGCAAAAATATGTTGTCCAGGAGGGATGTCGCTAAGCATTATTGTAGGCGCTCTTTTTCGCCTGATCTCTTGTCTTTCATAATGTCATCCACCAGTAGGAAGTATGCCATATATGCATTTGGCATGTTGTCGCCTAATAGAGCCTGGTAGGCTGAAATCATACTGACTGATAGGTACCCTCATATTTTCAGTGTATCGCGGAGGTCATCCTTCAGCACATAGATCCCATCCCGTTCGAATATAACTTCTACCAATGTATCATCTTCTTTCAAGGACTTCATTATCATTGTTAGGGACTCTGCAGATAGTCTTACACAAATCCACCTGTCAAAGTCCTTGAAAGTAGGTACTATCTCTCCATCCGGTCCATCTAGTTTCTCTTCAGGCAAATCATCTTCTTCTACTTCACCTTCCTCTGGTTGCTCTGCTACAAGTTATTCATCTTTATCTTTTACCACTGGAGGCTATTCAAGTTTTGTTTCTGGCATGCTTTCTACAACTACTCCAGTGTCACTTTTCCAGCCTTGTTTCTATGCCGCTGCTCTGGTGGTTCTGTCGGGTCAATCCACATGGTCTTGATTTTTTCCCTCCAGGTTACCTTTTCAGGTAGAGGGATCTCTTCATGAAGTCTCTATGTATTGCATATGGAGGCATCGTCGAGTCGTTGAAGAAATGACAGTCATAGATAACCTCCATCACATACATACCACACAACCCATACTGATCTTTAGTGCATAAGACTTCCAGTGGGATGCCCTTATTGATGGATTCCATCATTCATAGTATGATGAAGGTGCAATCCCCTGTTCCAGCCTCTTCTTATGGGACCTTCTTGTAGATTGAGAATAGTTTCCATATTCCCTTAAATCTATCGTCTGCTGATTGTATCGCTTTATGTTGACGTAGCGACACTTTTAGAATATCCCTAGCTTCCTTATTTTTGTATATTAGAGCAGTTTTGTCCAGCTTGGCTGCATGTAGTTGAACACCGTCGTCCTTTGCTCATATAAATCAATGACGATTAGTGCCTAGTGCTCCACATTCCTTATGGGTAGGACCACAAACTTTGTTTCTTTCCTACTCACTGCCTATTTTATCTCAGTCACATCAACAACATTATAGTCTTTGTTGTATAATGTCCTACTAAATGTGTGGTTTCGTTAAACACTAGTTGCACCTTGTCTGGATGTAATAACTCTTCGAGGAGGGTGGCGTACAAAATTTTTGACATCTTCTTGTGGATACCTACCCTTTTCTTAATATCCCTCTGAAGTGTTCCCTGATGAGGTGTTTGACCTTGTTGTAATATACAATGTCGGTCCCGGGCAAGCTGTCATCTAGAATATCTGCCAAGATATGGACATCTCTGTATGTTATTATGGATAGTGTAGTCATGTCTATATCTACCATTTTGCAAGGCAGTGGAGGAGCCACACCTAATTCTGCTTTCTCATCGTCTGAGGTGCCGTCCTGTGCTGCCTTTAGGAGTGCTTCCTCGGTTGGATGCATTGTTTCTGTATTCATTGGCATCTAGGAAGTTACCTTATCTACAATGCTCATGGAAGCATCCACAACTAAATTGTCTTTGACGTTGCTTTCCTCAGACAGCTTCCCTAGTTTGGCAACATTCAGAGCTGCTAGCGTTGCCTCCATCTTTCCATCATAACAATGGTCATTCTGTTCATTGTAGATTGGGGATTGCAGGATGCCACTGCACATGTCCATCCCAGATGTCAGATCGTCCAACAACTTATTTATATCTTTAATTTCTCTAGATGTGAGATCTTTTATCACTATGCTCTCTGCTTTGGCAGCGACTGCCTATGTGGGTTCTTCTAATGCAACATTTCTTATGGTCGGGGCAGTTTGGTCATCTTCTAGTTTCCCCTCCCCCTTATCAAATTTTGCTTTATCCTCTTCGGGACTGTTTTTCAAATCGAGCTCCCCTGACAACGTAGTAGTTTTCTTTGTTTCGTTGTCTTTGAGAGCGTCCAACGACGGTGGTGCTTCCTTTGCTTGAGGTGTAGTTGTCGTAGTAGTTTTTACATTGGCACTTTCTTCTTTTTGCGCTAAACCTACACCTATCCCTCCCACATTGTCTTCATCATCATCGGGGTTTGGAGGGATTAATGAAACTTGTGATGTCGAAGGAACTGCCACACGCTTTCTCTTCTTCTTCCGCCGCTAGCTTTTGAGCTCTTTACATTTGGCTTCCAGCTACTGGCGGTCTTCTTCCAGACGCTGGTGCTCCCTTTCGAGGTCATTCATTTCTGCCGCATACCCACTTGTTAAGTAGTCCTTATCAGCCCGTAGAGCGTCCCTCTCTCTCCTGAGGGCTTCCATTTCCTCCATGAGGGTCTTCATCACTCCCATCATCGCGTTCTGGGTGTTTAGCACCCCTTGCATGAACTGGGGTAGCACTTTGGTCCTCTCGTTCAGTGATTGCACCTGCGTGGTTAATGTACACAAGGTGGAGGTTATATTTGAATTAAACTCAGATGTTTGATGCATGTGTTTCCACAATACATCAAACTTGTTACCCAATATATCTCTGAAGGTTGGAGGGTGTTGTGGTTGTGACTCCACATATGTAGTAGATGCTCTTGGTTCCTCTGATTGTGGAGTTGGTAATGTCAGGATGGGCACTCTATGCTCTGGCTATCCCGACATTTGAAGGATCACTTCTAGAATTGTCAGCTCAGGTACAACTTCAGAGTCTTTGCCTTGCTGGTTGGGGTCTTTTTCGCCCGTCGCCTGTTGTTCTGCGATTTCCGTCTCAAGGCATGGACTTTTTCTTATCATGTCATCCAGATTTTCCTGGATTTATTGCTCTTTTATTTTTTCATGAGGTTGACATTCCTCACTCACTATTGTTTCCACAACTATGGGTGGTGATGTTGCCTTTAGAGTAGTGGGCTCGTCTACCACTTCCTTCTTTTTCTTGCTTACTGCCAGCTTTTTCTTTTCCTCTGGCTTCTTCTTCTCTATCTCAGTAGATTTGTCTTTATTGCCCTCTTCATCAGCTGTTGATGGATTTTTTGCAATATTACAAATGGCCCGTGAGTACATCTTGTCGATGTCTTCTTGGGTGGGCTATAGCTTGTGGGCATCATAATAAGCCATCTCTGGGAGGGGAAGGAGTTTCTTGGAGCCGCTTTGCTTGTAGTAGATCGAGTTTATCACCTTTCTGTGCCAAGATTCCCGTGTTGATGAGGGACTTGATGTTGATCTTTTCTTTCCCTTTTGCTACTTTGTACTTCATCAACACGTCTCCACTCATGAAGTGGGTGGCTATCTTCGCAATCTGGCCTCCCATGTAAAATTCCTTGGTTTGTTTGGATTCTTCTCCCATGGCTACTGATAGCCTTTCAATTAGGATTTTTCCAATGTTTACTGGATTCTTGTTCAACATAGACCATATCATGAAGAGGTCTCCCTTGGTTACTCCCTCTGTCTCTGACCTCATATATATCATGTTAGCTGTTATCTTCTGTATCACCCTGATGAAGCATGAGGTGATCAGGGTAGCCTTGGAGTTCTTAGAGTGATGTTCGTCTTCCCCTGTCAGCTCCTTTCAAATCTTATGGCTAATGTATCTGACCGTTTCTTTTTCTCCAAGGGTGGCAGAGCATGCTTATGCTTCTTCTGTTGTCTGTGTAAATATGGTGTTAAGCATAACCTCTGTAACTATATGAGACTTTCCTCTAAGTCTCACCTCTAGTTTAAAGTCTCTACCCCCCCCCCTTTTGTGCTCCTCTTCATTACTGTGTTTCTCTCTAAGGAGGATAGAAATTCTACAGTTAGTTGCTTCACGGAGGGGGTTTCTGAGGTGTACAGGGTGTGTAGGTTTGTACCTTCTAGGAATTGAATAACTCTATCATAGACTCCCATTTTCTTGAATTCGTTGATGTCGATATACCTCGTAGGTCTGAACGTCTTGACTTGTAGCATCCAATCATAGTTTGATTGGTGCAAGTGTTCCTTAGCACAAATGCTGGCCCATTCTGGTTTAGCGTTGATCCCTTGCTCTCTTCTTCCCTTGTGCAGACCGTTTCTTTTTCCTGTCCTTTTAATTCCTTTGCGACAGTCATCTTTATCTTTTTGTGGTAGTTGACCTCCTTGGGCTGATCCTTCCTTTTCCCCATGCTCTTTAGTTTGGCCTCTATAGGCTGGTACTCTGAGGTCTCTGTCTGAGACGTACCCAATGATTTCTCTGATTCTTCTGGTGTATGACGACCCAGGATGTACTGATACTTTTCCATTGTTAGTTGTAGTTGCAATCTCCTAGCTACTGGAAGGGTTGTATGGATCTTTAAAGTTGTCTTTATCTTATCCACAATCTGTTCTATTTCCTTCAAGGATGTTGCCCTTCTAAGCATTGAGTCGCCACTTGAGCCTGACATTTTGAAAAGTTTCAAATTATATCATCAACATGGGGATATTAACCTTTAACCCACCTTCATTAATTATTTTATTCTATTATAAGGTGTATGTATGATTATGTTTTCTCTTAATTCCATGATCATGACCTTTAAACAAAAGGAGCAGATCTGGAGTAGTCAGACTCTTAAAATAGTAACCTGGCACTTAAGCCCCTACAACTATTATACGGGGTCTAATGTAGTAATGGGGGTCAAACCATATGGACAAGGTTAGAATGTGTTAAGCACACAAGGTCTCACACTCATATAGTCCGGATAACAGATGGTTTATAAGGGTGTTCCCAAAGGAACGATGGAACTCAAACCAAGGTAAAAGAAATAAACCAAAGAGAAGAAAAATAAAGCATAAAAAATAAGATGGAAACAAAGATATGGAAGGGAAACTTGGATTGGGTTTTACCTACTAAGACTTCTCACCAACAGGCAAGCATTATCTCTCCCTCTCATATACTCTATCAAGATTATAGGCGATCATAAAGATGTCCATTCCTCTCTCTCTCGAGATGAGTATAGATCTAAGTTAAGGGACAACCTCCTCTCTCGAGATGACTATCCAAAACTACAAGGAAGAACATATGATCATAAGCTTCAGCATTCCAACATTTTCATGCATTCATACTACTCCATAACACAAGATATTAGTGATACTACTCTTTTGAGGCACCAACGATCAAACCTCACAAGATGGTAGCTAAGAATACAAGTGAGGCATTAAAACCGGTGCATGGAGATAATCTTGATGAAAGTATATATATATATATATATATATATATATATATATATATTTATATATATGCAAAAAGGAGAGACAATATACATGTTGGGAGAGCCTTAGTGGCTACTCGCAACCCAAGTTAAGTGTTTAGCCACACATGTTTATGGGCAGCATAACGACGTTACAAAATGATAGATACGTCAAGTTCCCTAAAGTGATGAGGGAAGTACAACGAGATGGAAGTGATAGATCTAGATAGAGAGAGAAGAACATGATACAACACAATACTTCTTTAGATCCAGATCCAGGAGGTTGTTGGCATGGACGTTCTCCTTCTCTCAAAGAAGACGGAGCCTTCAATATTCTCTCTCCTCAACTTCTGCCTTTGGAGATCTAAGACTGATTGGATGGATGGGAATGAGTCTGGAAAATGGCAGCACTTCGTGGTCCTCTCAGATCTGTTCCTTTGGTAGGATGTGTAGGTGGCCTATTTATAGGCATGCTCCACCGACTTAACCCCTCAACCGCGGTCGAGTTTGGTCTTGATCGAAGGTTGACCTCATTCGAGGCTTCATTGTCGTCTTTTCCTCGGTTGTTGCCTGGTTAAGCCACCTTTTCATTCGCGGCCTAATTGTCACACCCTTCGATCGAACCACGGTCCAAGGCTCAGTCGTGGCTTCATGCCATGGGTGCGTAGATCGTGAGTGAGAGGGGCATGATGCACCGTGGGTGTGAGGGTCATAGGTGTGAGGGGCATGAGGCGTTTCTGGGAGGCCTCGACCGCGGTGGGGTGGCTCTAATGGTCGGATGGGTCGCGGTCGAGGTGTCGACCGCGACCTTGACTCATTTGAACCCGCAAACAAAGGAAAAGTTTATAAGTGAGATACTTGACATAAAGTGCTAAAATAAGTGGTAAAATTTATAAAAGGTATGCTAGAGGAGGTATAAAATATATGCAAAAAGTGTATAAAATGAGGTGTTATCAACGACCCATTTTTAAGAATCAGGTAAGTTTGACCTCTAATTATTTCATTAGATTGGAAGGGTATGTCATATTATTTTCAGTTAGGAGCCTCAAATTTAGTTCAAATCAAGGGATTATGTTGTGGAAAAAAGATAAAAATAGTTCCAAGTGGATAAATCAATGGAATGTCAATGTGATGTGTTGGATGAGAAACATCTTGACGATGTACACTAAGTGTGTAGAGTTGATTTCAAGGCTTGGAAATGGTATCCATGTTTGGTCAAACTTTAGTAAAAGTTAATTGAGTTTTGATAATATTGATTTGTACCTAGTCAAACTTTAATTCGAATTTTAATGTAGATTGCATTTCTTAGGAAGTGATTTACCAAGTTGAAACTTGGATAGAGTTTTCACACTACTTGAGATTTGAGGAAAATTAATTTTACTAGATGAAATTTAGGTAGGGTTTCAATGTGATCTTGGTTGTGAATTAGAGATGGTTTGGAACTAATCTTACACTCTTGATGAGTAGTCAAGGTGTTTAGTAAACCCATATTGGATGATAGGGCCATTGAGGTTGTGAGGGACCACTGAGGAATGGACTCTTCAATTTCTGGTAGGGTTTGTTCTAGGTAAGTCCTTGATCTGAGGATATACTCACTGTGTTGTGGGGAGTGCTACTGGTGGCAGGCCCTTTGATGGAGATTCCTACAACACTATGTACATTAGTATTATGGTTCACAAATTATAGGAAAATGGCATACCCACAGATGATGTTAAAAATGTTTCATAGGAAACTTACACCTTATGTAGGAAGGGACTTTTCAACCTATAATGAAAATATTAAAAAGTCCCCCCTTGCATGACAAGGGGTTAATGTTACCAATATGCCTAAAAAATAAGGAGGAGAATACATTTCCTCTTATTTTGCAATGTTTGGGATCAACATGATTGGATACTCCCATGAGGTAAGATGAATAGAGCTTCATCACTTAGTCCCAATGAGATTGGATGAATGGAGAAATCATCCCCATGGAAAAATTATGAATATTTCATTGAAAATCACACCAGGGGAGAACACAGTAGCAAACCATTTATCCTACTATGGATGTTGCAAGTTGTGATTATTATACCACGATAAAAAATCTAAATGATTTGGTTAAGTGGTTTGACACAAGTAGATAATACAAAAGAGGGTTGAGGTTCCCTTTGAAGAAATTGGTTCCATCCACCTCTAGTCATATTTGGAGATATGTATGGTTAGATTGCATTTGAACAATTTCTTTCATGTATTCTCTAAAGATATTCAGGGCTTATGGTAAGTTCACACTCATAAGTGATATGAGGTTTATTGTATTAAGTTTGCATGTGGTTATGTGCTCCTTATATATCATGCTAAAAAATATTATGCACAAAATCTTATATGATTTCCTATATATGAGAAAATGTTTGTCGAGATTATTTTTCTTAAAAAATTGATGCAAATTTAGTTTTAAGAAAAAGTTGTACCAAAAGTTTGACTTTTTTTTGTAACATCCCTGACCTAGGTTATGAATTAACCCTAGAGGTTTTGCCTAATAAGGTTGATTAGATTCTTAATCTTATCCTGTGAAAAGTAATTAGGCCTCAAGAGGAACCTATGTTGCAATTCTAGTCCCTTTTGAACATTGTTGAAATCAATGTTTTGTTTGTTTTGGACTAAAGTGCAAATTACCCAAGTTGAGAGGTTTAAGTGAAAATTGTGCATGATAATATGTTCCTCATGTGTTGAATCATCATGATAATGAAGATGATACAAAGGTATGGCTTATGGTAGCCTGAGTACCAAGAAAGAGCTAATAAAGCAAGGTTTGTGCATTAAAACCTAGTTTTGGTGTAAAGTGCAATTTACCCAAAACCTAGGGTTCAATATGTAAATTACCACTTCAATAAGGTCCCCAATTCTTCTTGGCATCAAGTAAAGAAAATAAAATGAGAGGGGCGCCTCATTTGAATTAAGTTGGAGGAGAGAGAATCTTGATATTAAAATAATCAAGATTTAATCTTAAGTGAAACCCTAATTCAATTTAGGGCAAAAATGAATGTATTAATTAAATGGCCTTCAACCAAAATGTTATTGGTTGATTTTGAATAAGGATGGGCGTTCTTTTTCCAAGATAAGGAACGAAAATATCCTAAGTAGGTGAAATTCTACTCACCTTATTATAAAGGAAAGTAATTTCCACTCACATATGGGATATTAATATAATAAGCATTGAGGTGCTTATTTTATTTTACCTTAATCAATGGATAATGGAAGGGAGTTCGGTGGCTTTGAGTTTCCTTTGTACACAAGCAAACCAAGGAGGAAGAGGGGTACTATTTTTTGGATTAAATGCATTTTAATAAGGCATATTCTCTCTCATCAATTTCCTTATAAAAGTGACATTTCCAAGCCCAAACCAAGGCCTTTTCGGATTTCCTTCTTCCCCTTGCTTGCAAAACCGACCAAGGAGCTAGGGAGGAGCAGGAGGACTACTCTCAACCTGTTGGTAAGGTTCTTGATTCATTTCTCCTTGATTCCATGGTGGAAATCAAAAATAAATTATGGATTCCTTCCTATTTCGATCTCCTCTTCAATCCTAACCAATTCTTTTCACTCAAAGCTTGAGGACGACCCTTGGAATAGTGAAGGGAGCTTCATTCACCATTGTTTCCGTGATCTTGGAGCTTTGGAGCTCAATTGGAGGTGGGTTTTATAACTTGAGCCCTTAATCTTATTATTGTAATCAATTCTTTATCAATTGGTGAATATTTCTACATTTCCGAAATTAACTTTGGTTGATTGATGCAATTTCCATGGAAATCACAGTACATTTCGTGAGTTTGGAGCTTGATGATGATGACATCATCATAAGCATACACCTCCCCAAATATCTTGGGCAAACGGTTTCAAAGTTTGGTTGGACCAAACAGTTTCACCAAACCATTTGGTGACTAAACGGTTTGTAAACCGTTTGGGAGAAAACGGTTTCAAAACCGTTTGAGATGGTTGACCAAGGGTTAACCGTTTGGGATTCCTGTTCATAATTATGTTGGTTGATAACCCTCAAAGTGTGAGTGATTAACTCCAACGGAATCGTGAGTTGAAGGCAAATCAATTAGGTAAACCTAATTGGATTAAGTGCTGATTTTCAACCTGATTAATTTGACCTTTTTGGGAAAACGGTTTCAAAACCGTTTGAGAGCGTTGACCAAGGGTTCACCGTTTGATATTACTGTTCCTAATTATGTTGGTTAATGACTCACCAAATTTGAGGGGTTAATTCCCAAGGAATCATGAGTTGAAGGCTAATCAATTAGGCAAACCCTAATTGGAATTAGTGCTGAAATTCCAATGAGTTGATTTGAGATTTTGGGTTGATTAGCCCAAACGGTTTCAAAACCATTTTGGGATCACCCAAAAGGTCTCAAGACCGTTTGGGGGTCACCCAAGACTGTTTGGAGGTCTAGGGTCAAGTATGGATATGTGTTTGAAGATCCAAAGATATGGTATGAACCCTAATCGGCTAAGTGCTGATTTTGCAAGTGATTGAGATGATGTTTTGGGTCGATTGGCCCAAACAGTTTCAAAACCGTTTGGGGATCACCCAAACGGTTTAAAGACTGTTTGGGGGTCACCCAAGACCGTTTGGAGGTCTGGTGTTAAGTATAGTTGACCAATTGAAGGTCCAAAGGTACCAAATCATATTGCAATTAAGTGCTGATTTGTTGATCAACTCAATACACTAAACCTTGATGGAATCTCACTAGAATCCAAGGTTTGGATGAGCCAAACGGTCTCAAGACCGTTTGGGACTCATCCAAATGGTTTCAAGACCATTTGGGGGTCATCCAATACCGTTTGGAGGTCTAGGGTTGAATATGGCTGAGCAATTGAAGGTCCAATGTCACTAAGTTGAAGTGTAATCAATTGCTGATTTGATGATTAATCCAATGATCCAAACCTTAATTGGTTGACTTGTATTTTGATGATATGATGGGAAAACGGTCTCAAGACCGTTTGGAGGGCATCCAAATGACCTCAAGACCGTTTGGGGTCAGGTCATGCCCAATTTGGATGAAGGCTCAATGGTTTCAAAATATCTAATGTTGCATTGATTAGTGTTGATGGATCATCGATTCCAAACCCTAATTCAATTGAATCAGACCCTAATTGATGACCAATTGAGGGTCAATTGAGGGTCAAATCAGTTGAAGGTTGACCTATTAAACTCAATTGAAGTATGAGTATAGGTCCAATTGATGATTGGTTCCATGAATTCAATGATTGAAGGAATCAACATTGGAAACCCTAATTCAATTGGATACCTTATGTAGTGGAGGTCCAATGTGATTGAATCTTTGAGAATTAAGATGATGAATGTTCTATTGATCCAATGATGATTAGTAATGATAATCAATGAAGGTACAAAGGTTGAAACCCTAATAGTACCTAAGTGATTAGTGTCAATTAAGGGATGAATAGCTAATTGCTTATAGGATCAATAACTTGATACACTATGTTAATCATAGTTGTATGAACTTGATTGAAGGGTTGATGTGACATAATCAAGTTGAAAGGATAAAAGAATAAAATTCATACATGAATATGATTCCTGTGATGGTCTTCTGTAGCACGACCGTGTAAGCTAGCACGGTCGTGGTGGATTCACTTTGCACGACCGTGCAAGGTAGCACGGCCGTGGTGACTTTCTTTGCACGGACATTCCTGGTTGCACGGCCGTGGTGCTCTATGATTGACATAGAGATGATTTGAAAGTGACCTATCATGGTCGTTTTGTTGATTCCCAACTTAAGTATGAGAGAGAAACTCATACCTTGTGTTGATGATCATTTAATGGTAAATGATGAGAATAAATAAGTATGATTGAATACTTATGGTATAAATGTTGGCTCCTAGATGTGTGGAGCAATGAATTAGAGTTTGATCATTGATAATATGATCTTGAAAACCTAAATGGTTAATAGTGGAAAACCCTAACCCTAATGAAGGGTAATGATATGTGAAGGAAACCGTAATCCTGGTAAAGGAATAAGGGTGATACCCTTAAATTAATGATACATTTGTTTCTGCATGGTGTTGATAGATAATTGATGTACTGCTATCATATGTGCTAACCATGCAGGTATCATGAGATGATGGGCATAGCCAGGTATGAGCTATGATGTGTTATTAATTTGAATTTCTTTATTGAGCCTTGTGTGCCATAATATACCTTGTTGCTTGGTAAGAGGTAGCAAGAGATTTAATGGGCCCCAAGTGCCATGATGGATGCTTGTGTAACAAGTATCATACTTATCTTGGTCAGATGACCTAAAGGTGTTAGTTACCTGAGAATGTGGTAACAATGCTCAGGTGATGAGCTAAGGGTTTGAATACCCAGGATCACATGTTTATGGTATTGAAATTGTGAAAGGATGAGAATTCCCAGTGGTGAATTGAGGGATTAAGATCCCAACACTTTATGAAAAGAGTATGGCTATGGGCCATGACTCCACAATGATAATGCCAGGATTTAGATATATGATCTAAGACTGAAGAGATTTAATGCAGTGGTAATGATTCTATAGTTTAAATAGATGTTATACATGTTCTTCATACTCATTAAAGGATAAGTGACATGTTGATTTTATCAAGTTATAGTTGCAATGCTTTTGATATAGAATAATGTTCTAATCTGTTAGACATTAAAATATATGCTGTCAAATAAATATGATTCCTCTATTCATATTTATCTTCTTAAGATGCAATAATAATGTTACTGGCGAAGAGTTATATCTCTCGCTGGGGCAATTTACAATTGTCTCACCCCCGTGGGAACTACATTTTTAGGTGGACGCGGACGAGGAGGCAGGAACCCTTCAGTAAGGAAAGGACAACAGCAGCAGCAGGGACAGCAGTGAAGTCTCAGGTGGAGACACTGGCTGTTATGTCTTGTATAGATGAATATAGAGTCCTATGTGTCGTCTCTGTACTCTCAGGTCCTCGGAGTAGTAGTTAGTGCTTTCGAGATTTTGGCTCAATGCCTCGATATTTTATACTGCTTGTGTTTAGCCTGACAGGACAGTTAATGCTTGTAATTCTCAGAAAGAGATGATACAGAATATGTACCTTCGAACAAGAATGTAAATGTGTTACTTTGGTTCTATGTGAGAAAGTTTTCATTTGATGGATCTCTTGATAAAAAGTTTTAATTTTTAGTGATTTTTGCTAATCCGCTGCTTGATGAACACTTCCGCATTAGTTAATCTTATTTTCGTGAGACAGTCGTCACATTTTTAGTAACATTAAACGTATTGGTTTTGTATGGATCTTATTAAAATTTGAAATTTTAGTAGAGACATTAATTTGGCTTTGAAGAAAGATGGTTTAATGAAATAAAAATCTTGTGAAGTTCTTGTGTGTTTTAGGTTTTGAGCATAAGATTCTACCAAAAAGTTAAAATGTATGAAATTTCACACATTCTTGACTTTGAAAAGATTATTACTAAAATTAGAAAATTGACAACATTTGAATGCTATTTTGGTATTTGGAAAGTTAATTTTCCAAATTTAAAATCTTTTGAAGTTTTGATGTGTTGTGCATTTTGAAAAAAGGTTGTACGGGAGGGTTAAAATTTAAATTTCAAACCTATTTGGGGTTGAGAAGATTGTTACGAAAAAAATTTGAATTTTAGAAATTTGATGTTATGTTAGGATCTTAGAAAGTTGGTTTAATGAAATCTAAATCTGGTGAAGTTTAACGTATTAAAAGTTTTCTAGAAAGGTTGTAACAAAATATTTTAATGTTTGGAATTTTGTACCTATTTGTTTTTAAAAATATTGCTACCCAAGGTTGACACTTCAACAACAGTTTAAAAACTATTTTCAACCTTAACCAAAATTTTAACAAAATATTGTGAAGTTTTGATAGGTTTTTAGAAAAGTTATGCCGTATGGTTGAAATTTTCAATATCTCAAACTTTTTTGGTTACTAAAAGACCGTTACAAAAAGTTGGAATTTTGGTAGGATTTTGATGCTATTTTAGGTTGTGAAAAAATATTGGTACATTATTCACATATATAAAAAACTCCAATTTTATCCCAAAAGAATTTTAATAGATACTTCAAAAAATTATGACACATGCACCTATAACGGGTGAACATAGGGTTCTTATGTTCATTAGGTTTGGAATTTATCTCACACGATTTAGGTCTTTTAATTCAACAAATTAGGGTAGTATCTATAATTGACCTTCTTATCATGACAACCATGATATTCTTAAAAACACAAGAATGGGTACGATTAGGGCTAAGGATGGCCAGCTTACATGGTGTCCCTGCGAATACTAATGATCATATGTTTTTGCTGACCAGGCAGTGTGAGTTTTACTATTCCCTATTACACCTTAGGAAAAGGAAGGTGTGGAGTATTGGTAATTTTTTTATCTGAAATATCTTTTGATATATTATGAGGAATTAGGGAGGTTCAGATTTAGTAAGAAAGTTTGAATGGAAATGCATGAAATAAAGTAGACAATCTAGGAAATCATCATTGAATTGATTCGTATATTTCATGTTCAACATTCTACAAATAGATCAAAGACGAATGCACAATGGGTGCATCCTCACTAGGCATCCATGTCATTCAAGATTGAGAAAATAAATAAAAAATGCATAACCCTCTATCAAAGTGATAATATAAAAATGCAAAAAAGGTGATAATTGAAAAATGAAACAAAGTGGGTGCATCCTTACTAGAGCAACATTGTTAGAGATGCATAAATACCAATCATTATGAGAAAAGAAAATGGAGATAAAATCGGGACACCCTTGGATAATGCTTCTATAGGGAAATATGGAGACTAAATAGGCAGCAGAAACATAAATTAACTTCCATATTCCCCTATGTACAGTAGATCGTGCCAATAATTATATAATGGGAAGGATGGTTTGTAAGGTTATACCTGGTCCTAGAGCAAGTCCATCGACAACCCCATTGCAGTAATGTGAGCTTTTGTTTAAGTTGCACTCAGATAGTATCAACATCAACTTCTTGGTTGATCACCACAGACATTAGTTGACCTCATCCTCCTAGAGGCAGTCAACAACTTCCTCGCCTCTATAGTAGTCCACACACACCACAGGGAACTCCTGTTGTTCTAGAATAACAGACAAGAGGGACTTGTCCCTTCTAGTCAGTGTGCTAGCACCAACTTGCACTCCCAATTGTCTCTCCCTTAATATCCCTGCCTTTGATGGGTAGGACTTTCTCAAGTTCTCTCAGTTACCACAACCAAAGGAGAGAACACTTTTCAAAATGATTGATGTGTATCTAGAAAGCCTCGACTACCCCTCTATTTATAGAAGGGTCAAGGCCAAGAGTTCTAGTCTATGTGGGAGTCAAAGGGGACATGATTTCATGAATTATCATAACCTACAAGCGACAAAATAGTCAGTTCATAGGTGAACTGATTTGTTTGAACATGAGCCAATTGATTCAGCCCTTGAAACTGTCATTTCAACATGTTTCCCAATCGTAATTATTTGGCAATTCATATTTGGTTCATGCACAACATGACGTCAACACTAATTCTTGATCCAATCTAGTTGATTAACCAAACGGTTAGTTCACAATCTGAACCGATCAGTTCATGGGCCTGAGCCGATCATTTCACTTCCTGAATCGGTCATCTCATGGACCAGATTGCCAATGTTGGTTCAATTGACGTGACACTTTGAAACGATCGGTTCAACACTTGAACCAGTCAGTTTTCACAGTCCATTTAGTCAACTTTTAACCATTGTTGTTTAAATGGAATACCTAACACCTTAGCAATAAAGTTTAAACTACATTCATAAATAAGCTCATATTCTAAGTGTATCCTATGTGTGTGACCCTATAGGTTCCAAGTTACATTGGTAATGAATGTCGACAACTAGTTTATGACATCACAAACAATGATTGGTATCTAGCAAGACATCATTTCTACCCAATTAATCCAAAAAGTTGGAGATCGACTTCAACCTACAATCTATGGTTGGTGTTATAGTGATTGTATAATTCCTTTGTCACTGATATTCTGATTGAACTTGGGGCATGGAATTGTCATCCTCTCAATATTGAATTTGTGTTCCTTGAAGTAGAGAAGACTATCTTAGATATATGTGAAATTAACTATCATATATTGATCCACATGTGTATGGACATGCTTTTCTCAGTCTCTCTAATCAAGTGCCCTGGATATCAAACTCCTGTAGGTGGTAAAAATCCCATATACATAACTCACAGTCATCCCCATGTGTCATAATGCATTTGAGCACCACCTTTATGACAACCCTTATATAAGGCCATGGGGGATGATGTCTAAGTACATCAAACGACATGTGGTGAGTTTAGTGATTTCAGGTCTAAGAACCTTAATCACTACCATCACTACGAGAGATGATTTTGACTACCAATTATGGTTTCCATGCGCCACTCTTAAGGTGGGTGTGTCTAATACATTATTCTCCAACAAGTATCTATGTGTTAGGTTTGATAACACATATCATGACTAATGAGATTTTGTCATCAACCAACACAGACTCTAGTTTTATGTGTTATTGTTATCTATCAACATTTCACAATAACATCTGACTAGGGACATCACAAGATTGTATCTAGATTCTATCATCAACCAACACAGACTCTAGTCTTATGGGTTATTGTTGTCTATTAGCCTTTCACAATAACATCCAACTAGGGACATCGCAAGATTGCATCTACTCTTGACATCAATATGATCTCATTATCAAATTTTCAACATGAAGACATACATAATTGAGTAATATCATTCTTTGGACATTCACTATGTTTTATCATTATCTCATAACTGAATAAAATATAATAAGTCATAAGATTGCCTTTATTATTAATCAAACATTTTATAATATATGCAATTGCAATCATCATATGATTGGCTCGCTTTGGCATACCAACAGACTCCCACTTGCACTTATATCCAATCACCCACAAATCTTATTCTAAATGATCTTAAACAAGTCCATCATGTTTATGTTGCGCAAGTGCTTATCCAGCGGGTTAGTAACATTTTCCCTCTGTTGGTATATTCCAAGTTTCACATCTCTTTGTTGTACAACCTCTTGTTTGATATGTAATTTCCGTAGTATGCTATCTAGGATCCCTTGCCTATCCAGTAGCTCCATTTTTGTCATAGTATTATCTCTACTATGTCATCAATGGTTGGAACCTCCATCAAGTTCATCTATATGAACTTCTTGATTCATACAGTATCCTCTACTATGTTCATAACACCAGGATGCTCAACTTCTATTGTAGAATTTAATAAGTGTCTCTTGCTCATAACTTCTCCAACTTACAGTTCTTATTTTAAGGTCAAACAAAAATGTTAGATTATGATCATTCATTTTCTTTGTCAATCTAGAAGCATGCAGTGGTGTAATCTTTTAAACCCAACTCTTTGTAATTGCTACAACTAAGGAAAAAATCCTTTTAGTGCTTCTTCAATACTTAAGGATGATCTTTATGGTAGTCTAGTGTCATTCACCAGGATTTGATAGATATCCTCTCATCATGTTCAATACATACAAGATAATGAAATAAGTACATTATAATACATACATGATAGATCCAAATGTGAACATATATGACATCAAACTCACGTTTTCCCATTCTTTACAAGAATCAGGATACTAGACTATTGAGAGACCCATCCCATGGAACATGGATAGATTTTCTCGCATTGACTCCTTCATGTTGAACCCCTTCAACATCTTGCCATTGTATGTACTCTTATTTAGGTCAAGAAGCTTTCCTAACCTATCTCTATATACCTCAATTATTATCACATAAGGTGCTTCATCTAAATCCTTCATAATAAGGTATTTTCCATGCCGGGTAGTATAAGGATGTTATTCCCCATCAATTTGAGGAATACGAATATGATCCCACTTCACTTTTTTATCACATTTCTAATATTTATTTTTACTGAAGTAAAACTCTTTGAATATCTTGTCAAATCAAAAATTTTAGGTCTTAGATGCTTGCATCAATCCCATGATTGGCCTTTACAACTTATATACTTTATTAGCATTAATTGAGTTATTAAACCTTCAGGTTGTGTCATGTACACATACTCTTAAGTATCCTTATTAAGGAATGTGGTTTCAATATCCATATGCCAAATATCATAGTGGTAATGAGCTACAATGGAAAGCATGAACCTGATGGATTTAACCATGGCAACTTGTGAAGAGATTTCACATGTTCAACACTTTGAACTTGTTTGAAATCCTTTGTAACCAATATGATCTTACATGTTTGTACATATACTATCCATATCAGTCTTCTTCTTCAAGGCCCAATTACACCCAATGAGTTTTACCCCTTTAGGTGGCTCCATCAAGGTAATACCTTGTTGGTGTACATGGACTCCATTTTTTTTGGAAAATTGGGTAAGTATATTCCAAAAACCCTAGGAAGGGGACAAAATTACAAGACACACCCTCACATGTGACTACATGCTCCTAAGAATTGGTTACAATAGATCCCAATTCCTAGCAATAGTAGGAGGCATATCAAGACATGATTTAAAAGTAAAGTACATTCTCTTGATCTCTAGAGCGAGCTGATTGAAGATGACTACAAAATATGAAGCACCACCATTGTGCAGCCATTTATTGCGTTCCGCCCAAACAAAGTGGACAACACCAATGATAGCCCAAAGTTCAATGATTTTGAAATATTTAGACCTCTTAACAAGGTCATCTAGGCAGCCATATAGAGAATAAAAGGACCTGATGTTGAGTTTAAGTTGTGGTCGACCCCAAATATATCTCCAGAACTTGCAACCTTTGAAAAAATGAGCAACCGAGTCATTGTGCTAGCCACACAATAAGCATGTTGGGATAGGAGAACCTGACCCGGAGCTAATCTTTTCCAGTGTGGGAAGGACATTAGTGAGAGCTCTAAAGCTAGTGAGGCTCCACCTAGGATAGTGCATGGAGGACCAGAGACTTACATAAGCCTTGTCGGGTGGACATTTTTGTCTGACATTGTCCCAAAGATCCCTGTATGCCCACATTGAGAAAGAAGGCCAAAGATCCCTGTCTGACATGGAATCCATTTAGGATATAATGGCCTTAAGCCAATTCTCAAACTCTGGTCCCTCAATATCTTCTAAATTGGTTTTTAGCTCATGATCTTATGACCAACTCTACCCCATTCTGAGTTATAAGATATCATGTTTTTTCAATCTCAAGGTGTGCTCTACTAGATTTATGAGTTCTATGTTACATTAGGGATTTGAGATTCCTCAACAATTTGTGATTCTCCTTATTCCTGTTGTACTTCTTTAGGTTCTATGTTTTCTTGTTGGGCTCAAACCTTTTGAGTATTACTATTCTCCCATTGATTCCATTGGAATTGAATTCCTCTCACGAAATTCATCCATCTTGGTAACAAACTCTTTTTTTGTTGGATTAGGATAAAAGTAATATTCAAAAAACTAATATTTATGTGATTTGTGGATAAAGCCTTTTTTAAGAAACTATTTTCTTGTATAAGTTTTAATCCTAATCTTTGTAAAAGACATATCGGGACAATTCCCATGCCATATCTCATATGGCGCCTTCTAAACCATGTTAGGCAGTACATTGTTTCAGTGTAAAGCATGTCCCCAAAAGGAATTTGGAAGATTAGTTAGATTTATTGATTATTTCACCATGACTCATCAAGGTGTGATTCCTTATTTCTGATACATCATTATGTTTCAGTTTGAGTTCATTGTGATATACTATCACTATCTCTCCAGAGGTTCCTTAAACTCTTGGCATAAAATATTTCATCTTTGATCATTATCAAAGTATCTTAATACTTTTACCAAGGTGGTTGTGTACTTTATTCATGATCTTCTTGAACCTTTCAAGAGATTCATATTTGCATTTCACTAGGTACAAATTACTATATCTACTAAAATCATCAATAAATATAATGAGGTACTAGTAACTACCTCTAGCATTTATTCTATAAGGTTTACATACATCAATAAGTATAACCCCTAATAGAATATTCACTTTCCCACTACATCTAGTGAAAAGTGATTTTGTCATGTTGCACAACAATATTGCATGTCTCTATTGGTTCAATAACCAAAAGAATCTAGGCAACCATCATTATGGATCCCATAAATGCATCTCTCATTTACGTTCTCTAGATGGAAATGCTACATGTATAGATTATTTGAGTTATCAAGTGTTAATATTTTGGTATTTACGTTATAAACAGTTATCTTTAGATTCAGAAAATAAAGATCATAAGACATGGATCATTTCCATGAAAGATCTCATCTTTTGAAATAAAACATTGAATATTCTTTATATGATATCCATAATCATCCTTGTCCATACAAGAGGCAGAAAGTAAATGTTTCTATTGGCAGAGATGAATTAGTAGTTCATTTACTCTATTATAGGCCCTGTAAGAAGTGATAAACTATAGATTCTGACTGTAGTGGCAACAACTCTTGCCCCATTTGGGACGCACAGTTGACCTCACCCTTTCGTAAAGACTTAATTCTTTTCAGATACTGCATATTCAAACATTTGTGAGTTCTACATCCAATATCTCATACCTAAGACAAAGAAGTAATCAATTTATCTCAATAATGCATATACCTAATGTGGAGATCTCAATCCCCTCCTTCTTCTTCTTTAGTTCCTCTGGATAGAGAAGAAAATTCCTCTTCCAGGTGTCTAGGCTAATGATAGTGGTGACAATTGCCTCCCTTGTTCACCCCTCCCTTTGCTTTGATTGTTGAAGACTTGGGCTTCTAGCCAGCTTTTAGAACTCTTCTTAGCTTTGCCTTTGCCTTTAGACTTCCTTTTTAATCTTTTTATCATCATCACAGACTTGGGCTTGTCTTTCTTAATTTGTGCCTTAGCTGTTCTCACCATGATAAGTAACTCTGTCAATGGCTTGTCGAAGTCACTCATGTGGTAGTTCATGACAAACTGACTATCTAACTCTTACAGTGATTGCAGAATCACATCAATAGCCAAGTCTTGACCCAATGGAAATCCCAATATAGCAAGGTTCTCCACATACACAACAAGCTTGAGCACATGAGGACCTACTGTATCTCATTCTGCCATGTTACATTTGAACAACACCTTGGAGAAATCATATCTCTCCTATCTTGCCTCATCTTGGTACATGTTCTTAAGATGTGTTACCATCTCAATAACATCCATGTTCTCATGTTGTCTCTACAACTCATAGTTCATATAACACATCATTAGTCATTTGACATCCAACAACATCTTCAATATGCTTCATGTAAGAAACCATGTCATCCTTAGGTGTAGTGGGAGCATGTTCATCTGGTTCTGGCATCTCCAGGACATAGAGCTTGAACTTTTATGTGAGAATAATCTCAACTTTCTGAACCAGTCATGGAAATTATTCTCATTTAACCTGTCCTTCTCAAGGACTTTTTGCAAGGAAAATGTGTAACTATTTTCCATTTGATTCTACAAGAGAAATTTACAAATTGATTGAAATGAAATTTGATGATTTTTAATCAGGCCTTTAATTAAATATCACTTCCTCTATTTTGTTCAAATTGGTAGTCCTCACATATCGATTCAAATGATTGTAGTGAACAACCTTCTAGTGAGCCAAGATATAAACCTATTGAATTATTACCCAACAAATGCCAGCATCCATAATCAATCATTAAGGTAGGAAACTTTTGCCAATTGCATCTTATGCAATTCTTGGATAGATGGTATGCAAAACTCTTTGACATAGTCATTTGCATGCTTCTAAGTGCTTAGCCTCTTTAAAATCACTTAGTTAAGTCTGAACAAAATGCAACACAATAGTAAAGCACCCATCTTGGCAGGCCCACATAACTACCATCACACTTCCACAAGATGGACAATGCACCATGCTTTGTGTGCCCACACATAGTCGATCAAGCTTTACATGTATGTTTCTTATGAAAAACATCTAAGACTTAATATGTTTGATCTAGGGATTTTATATTTATAGATATACATACATATCCAATCACCGCATACTTATAGTACATATGATATACATGTTATATCCCACAAACAAAGACATGCAATTAAAACATAAGCGATGGTTATGGACATTCTATTTTAATTGCTTTGAGCCACAAGGGATTACTACCACCTAAGGTTTATATAATATACAACAAGCAATTTTTGATGAAGATGTGTGCTTGAATCAATCCTGATTGATTAGTTCAACCCTTGAACTGATCGGCTCACCTCTTGGTCGGTCGATTGGTCTAACAGATTGTCTAGACTCTGGTCCAAATGATGTATGGACACTTCCATATGCTCAGTTGGGCCACCAGGCAATCAGTTCGACTCTTCCTATCTTCTGTCCTCCTTGGTCCTATAGATGATCGACTTGTCTTCTTAAACAGGTGGCTCATTTGGTGCTGAACATCTTCTTTATTATAGTAAGAATTAAACTATCCTAATGCTATTAAACATAACACAAATTAATAGGGAAACCTCCAGTTACATTCAAGGGGATCATAGGAAGGAGAGAATAATACTTCTAAATTTAGAAGATAATATTGAGGATCAGTAGGCAAATTGAGATATAAATAGGAATAAACAACCAAAACCAATGAAGCACAGAAAACTAGGGTTATTGGCTATAACCATGCTACACATCCACCATCAAAACCAACTTTTGAGGTGACGTGTGTAAAAATTGCATATATATATCATATCATATATATTATTTGAGATCATATGTGGTATTTAATCGGATATGAACATTAATAATTTTAAGTATTCACATCATATGTAATAAATAAATGGTGAAAATCAAAATCTAATCATATCGATTAAATTCTAAAGCATAGTAAATTGATGTGGCTCAGATACCACTCTACGGAAATATGGAGACAGATCAGGCAATGTAAACTAAAAGTAACTGCCATATTCCCCTATGTACAGTTGACCACACCAATAACTATGTAATGGGAAAGTTGGTTTGCCAGGTTATAGCTAGTCTTGGAGCAAGTCCAATGACAATCCCCTTGTAATAGCGTTCACCATTCTTCAAGTTGCACTCAGACAGTTATAACAACAACTTCCTGATTGATCACCATAGATAGCAGTTGAACTCATCCTCCTAGCGATAGGAAATAACCTCTTTGCCTCTATAGTAGTCCACACAGACCATCATGAACTCATGTTGTTGTAGAAGAATGGACAAGAAGGAGTTGTCCCTTCTAGTCAGTTTGCTGGTACCAACTTGCACTCCTGATTGTCTCTCCCTTGCTCTCCCTCCCTTTGATGGGTATGACTTTCTTGGGTTCTCTCGATTAACACAACCATAGAAGACAACAACCGTAAGAGCGATTGTTGTGTCTCTAGAAAGCCTTGACTACCTCTCTATTTATAGGAGGGTTAGGGTCAGGAGTTCTTATCTATGCGAAAGTCAAAGGAGACAAAATTTCATGAATTTTCATAACCTATGAGCGACAAAATAGTTAGTTCATAGGAGAACCGATCATTTGGCATGTGAACCTATCATTTCAACCCTTGAACCAGTCGTTTCAACATGTTTCCCAATTACAATTGAATTGACAATTAATATTCGACTAGTGCACAACATGACGCCAACACTAATCCTTGATCTAATCGAATTGATAAACCAAATGGTCAATTTACAACCTGAATCGGTTAGTTCATGGATCTGAGTTGATAGGTTCACTTCCAGAATCGGTCGTCGCATGGACCATATTACCAATGTTGGTTCAATTGACCTAGCACTTTGAAAAAATCAGTTCAACACTTGAACCGGTCGGTTCACATTAAAGTCAGTCAACTTTTAACCTTTGGTGTTTAAATTGAATACCTAACACCATAGTAATCAAGTTTAAACCACATTCATCAAAAAATCCTATTGCAAGTGTATCCTATGTGTGTGACCCTATAGGTTCCAAGTTACATTAGCAGTGAATGTCCCTAACTAGTTTATGACATCACAAGTAATGCTTGGTATCTAGCAAGACATCATTGCCACCTAAGTAATCTAGAAAGTTGGATAACAACTTCAAGCTACAATTTTTCATTCGTGTTACACAAATTGTATAATTCATTTTTCACTAATATTCTGATTGAACTCAAGGCATGGAATCATCATCCTTTCAACTTCCAGTCCATGTTAAATTGAACTAGAGTAGACTGTCTGAGATATATGTGAACTCACTATCATATATTGATTCACATGTGCATGCACATGCTTTTCTCAGTCTCTCATATCAAGTGGCATGGATATCAAACTTCTGTACGAGGGACAAATTCCATCTACATCACTCACAGTCATCCCCATGTGTCATAATGCACCCGAACACCACCTTTATGGAAACCCTTATTCAAGGTCACTGTGGATGATGTCTAAGTACATTAAATGACATATGATGAGTGTATGGATTTTAGGTCTAAGAACCAAAATCACCACCATCACTATGAGAGATGCTTCTGACTACCGATGATGGTTTCCATGCATCACTCTTAAGGTGGGTCAGTCTGAGACACTATTCTCCAACAAGTATCTATTTTTGGTTTGATACCAGATATGGTGACTAATGAGATTATGTCATCAACCAACATAAACTCTAGTCTTATGTGTTATTGTTGTCTATCAACCTTACACAATAACATCAAACTAGGGACATTGCAAGAATGTATCTATGCTTGACATCTATATGATCTCATACTCAGGTCCTCAACCCGAAGACATAAGTCATTGAGTGATATCATTCTTTAGACACTCATTATGTTTTATAATTGAATAAAATATAATAAGTTGGAGAATTGCCTTTATTATTAATCAATCCTTTTACAATAAATGCCATTGCAATCATCATATCATTGGATTTCTGGGCATACATACCAACAACTTCTACCATCCAAATAAAAAAATAAAAATTAAATGAAAAATACCAAATGTCAAAACGAGATACAAGGGAGCATTGTAAGGATACACATAATTTGAGACTTGCATGAGGTAAGGGAGACCACCATGGAGTCTAGGTGGGCGTGCTGCAAGGGCATGCAACCTTATCCTAGATATCTAGTCAGCACTCACCTACTATTCCTTCCCATACCCATCTAAAAAAAGAGGAACATCCTTGAAGAATGCTTGTGATTTCAAAAGAAACAAGTAAAACGTAAACAAAAAAATGTAAAAATGAGATTAAGATGCAAGGAAGAGGAAGTTTTGCAAGGAGACACCCAACATGAGACTTGCATGAGGTGACCAAAACTTGGTCATGAAGCAATCCCAAACAATTGTTAAAGGTTGGAACACTTGGTTCACATCTGAGTAAGCATGATCCAGGGAAGCATAGTATAAACCCTAAGTCAAGGTGATGGTCCACTGTTGTTTGAGACTTGGTTGTGAAGAGACTTGAGATAGTCATTTGGGGACTTGAAATGCTCCAATGGCAAGCTGAGCCGAGCAATTGAAAGGTTGGAAATGCCCATCTTGGCTACTGAATAACCAAGGTGATAGGTTGAAATGAGGGCCAAAGCGGCCATATCAGGTATCTGTGTGACACCCCTCATAGATGAAATGATGTTTTCAGAACATGAGTCGATCATCTCATTATACTGAGGTGGTCGAATATAGCACTTAAAGCTTTTGATCCTTGATTTTATATGAAATATTAATCAAGTTCTTATTTCTTGAATATGAGTGAAGGTAGAACCTTCAAAATATGAGTGAAAATTCTGAGAATTTATAGTAAAACTTAAGGAGTGAACAATTTACAATTATTTCTATAAATTAGAAAAAGAGAAATAAATTCCTATGAAAAGACTAAGAGAAGTGTATTTGAAAATGGAATAATATACATTTATTACCTTCCAATAGAATCAAACAAATTCAAGAAATATTTTTTCATGTCCTAATTCATAATCTCTACCTTTAGGAATACCAATCCCTAGCTTTGTCCTTTAGAGAGAAGGGGAACACCATCAAAGAAATGACATCATAAGTTGCATTTGGAGTGCAAAAAGTTGAACGTGTATCTAGAAGCGAATCCACATGCTATATGCACAAGAGATGAAGGGATGGAGAAGTCTTGACTGAATAGAGCTTCAATCCTTGTAGCAATAGGAGAAATATAAGCTCCATAAGAAAGTAGTCTCAGAGAGGCTTTGGAATCTCCCCACTATGAGGCGGTGGTCTTCCATTTGGATTAGCCACATTTTTTTATTTCATATGTTGTAACCTGCACGTTTTACAATCAAGAAGATTTCATAATCTCAAAATTCAATAACAACAAAAAATAAATAATATCGATGGTAAGGATAACAGGAAAAGCCAAAGTAAAATAAACTGGATAGGCCAAACGCCACTCTCCCTAAAAGCGACACCATAAAGCTTATGCTGGTTGGTCTGAGAACACTTGGGCTAAAAATATATTTAAATCAAAATGTTGGCACACTCTCAATGATATATCCACAAGTGCATAGCTCATAATTTAGTATAGATTATGTAGAAAGTGTGGGTCGATCCTCAGGGAGATATGGGGGCACTAGACTAGGCTTATTTTTCTAGGTTCCTACTATAGAATGTAGGGTTTTTAAGGTTTGACTTTGGAGTTTCAATTACACTAAGTGGAAATCAATGGAAAAGGACAAGAATCAAACCTAAGTTATCCCTACACAATTAATACTACATCATTAAGCAAGAAAGAAGACTACGCTAGATTAGGATACTAAATAATAAAAATCAACACTAAATCAATCCTAATTAGCAATCAAAATAACTATATAGCTAAACAAGATAAGAAGATAACAATTAGTTACACAGCTAGCAATACACTAAGAAGACAAGAAAAAATTACTCTAAGAAACTAGGTATAAAAACCTAGAACATGCAACTAAGAGAAAAAACCAACTACTCTAGCAAAGGTTAACTAACATAAGCAAAGAAATTGACTCATTGAATAAGCAAGGAAGTTGGTGAAGTTAATACTAGCTAACGAAATGAGAAATTAGGGTTCAAAGTAATTAATTCTGGAAGGGGGTCATTTGGGGGGGGGTAACTATCAAACTAGTTAGGGTCATATAATGCAACACATTCAATCACACCATGCTATCAAACCAAACAACAAGATGGTATGATGATTAATTGTCATATACTACTAGTTGAACATGGGTGGTGTAGGATGTACATAGAGAAACTAGTCTCTATTATCCCATATCCAACCTTATGAGGTTTAGATGACTAGGTTATGGGTATAATTGAATCAAGACCACACTAATCTAGGTCTCTAAGAGTCATTCTCCTAATGTTCTTAGTGGCAAAGGGTTGCATGGGGTATAGGAAAAGGGTATTTCATCTCTTTTTACGCTCCATACAACCCATATACATGATCTTTGCTAAGTACCCAGTGAGGCACTACTAGCCACTTAGATCTCACACCTAAGGGTATGAAACTTAGATGGATATGTAAGAAGAGGGATATCTAGCTAAGGATCCCCTAGTTGGACCTTGAATATTTTCCCCAAATTGCCACATATATGCCATTCTCCTATACTTAGCTGGTTTCAAGCATCAATCACCATAGAAGAAATGTAAAATGATGTAGAAGCATGATGATAACATTTATAAAAGAAATCATAGTGTTTACATTAATATTTCCCCAACATGGCATCAAAGTCACATTATTTACCCAAACAGCCCACCAAAGGGGCTTAGCTACTCGTGACAATCGAAAATACAAAAATCAAGAAGAAAGAGATACAATGAGCCATGGAGATCAAAGTAGTGGTAGAATCCTTCTTCTACAGCAGAAGCAGTAGCAAGCTTAAGTACCTTTGTCCTCTAAGGTGGTATGGCATGGAAATGGAATGATAGTGGTCAAAATCCTAAAAGTCAAGATTTTAGAGTGGAAGATGATGAAATGAGGTAGAAAGTGGTTGGTGAATGGTAGGTGGAAGAAATGAATTCCCAAGGGATCTAGCCACTTACTCCCAATCACCACTACTTTTTATGTCGTTTCTAGTGAAGCATAGGGTTAAGTGGGGATACAATGGTAAAATGACAGTATGGCAACATTAGGGTTAGGTGGGTAGCATGGCCATAGTGATCCCCGTGGTTGTGGTGAGTGGGTGTGGGAATGGATGTGGTAGTGCCAAATGATCATTTTTTGTAGGTAAAATGATTAGGTGTTTTTTTTTTAGTTTTAGTTTAAAGTAGCATAGTCTTGGTGGGAACCATGGTCATGGTAGGTGCCATGATCGAGGTGGTTCTTAGGTATTACTACTATGGTGGGTGCCATGTGTGACGTCCCCAGATTTTGGCTTCTCCAAACCCTATTAGGAATGAGAGGTCAGAATATGAAAACATCATCCAATCATATCAGAGAGTGATGCGGAAGCAATATGCGCATACATGAACATACAACTATAACATACACCATAACATTTCTCAGCATTCAACATGTATATTACAAAGTGAATTACATTTACATATTAAAAGAAGATTTACAAGTCTATGAACATGTATGCTAATTTAGGATCTACACAATAGGTACAACCTGGACAACTGCTCACTTCCTTTCTTTTTCTCCCATGCTAGCTCTGAACCTAAAACATACATGAAACAATGAATCAACACACAAGGTGTTGTGTACGTGGGTAGAAAGATACATACTAATATGTTTGCATGATTGAAATAACTTGAGAAAGAAAGAGTAAAAGAAAACATTATTTAAAGCGATAATCAGGTAAACATTCCTTTTATTTCTTTCACTTTGATGCAGTTGTACTACACATACTTGCACTTGACTTACATCTAGTGTGGGCAATATAGTATCATCATACATCTAACATGGGCCAAGGAATCATACATCCATGTTAGGCAACATACATCCATACCAGGATATGTGCTCTAGTAGCTACAACCCATCATACTCATTTATGTCTATTAGATTTGGCGAAGTATAACTCATACTAGTTCAACCAAGCAATCATATCCAAATATGAGCATTCAAGATATTGCATATCATAGGCAACCAGATAACTAGTCTTATACTTAATAAATCCCACGTACCTGAGTTCAAAGATTTCTAAATATCTTTGATCATCTAGACAAACTGGTCAACACCTGATTAAGACAAGACCACATACTATCATCAGATTCTCATCATCTTAACCCTAGTCGTGTTCATTAGGGTTTATATTATCTCATTAGGATATTCCAACGTTTACTTGCATTATTGTCTTATATTTATCTTATTGATGTCATTTTCCAGATTATGATTCATTATCTGAATATTAGGTCCCATATCCTTATTGATGCACATATTAACCCTAGTTTATATACATTATTCAAGTTAGGGTTACAACCCATGTATCAAGGTTCATCTTCTTACAACATGAATTTCGTGTACAAAACTGGTCTCATATTTACATATTATTTTTCAGTTATAGATATGAGAATGTTCTGTGAATTTCATCATTTATTGAGCATGTATGCATTAATTGCATTATCTTTAGTGTTATTAGCCCTAATTAGCCATATTAATCAAATTACATGATTTCGTGCATCAACATCATAATTATTGTCATCATATGGATTCTAAACATGATTATAGACTTACTGACATTTTATCATGATTTTAAGCCATTGTTTGATATTTATTACTCATGAAACAAGCATAATACACCTTACATGATATCACTGATATTAGTGCATCAAAAGTCTGATATTCTGCTTCCATATTCTTCTATGCATTTTTTTTGAGAATTTCAGTACCTTATTTGTATTTTTCTAATAAACATGCTATTTATTATGAATTATGCAAGATCAGGGGAATTTATGAGAACTTACCTTATTTTGGCCAATCACGCGTTGCCACGTGGCCACCATGGTGGGCGCAACTCTTGCCTTCAAGGCTTGGATGAGTCGGCCGGTTCAGGGTTTGCTCGGTCTGTTGTGATGGACCGGCCGGTTCCTGGCCTGACCCGATCCTCTCCTTTTCTTCATGATCACCTGTCACCTCTGTCTCTGCTGCTGCTTGCTCGAGCAGTAAGCTAACTACTCCGACGAGGCTCCGTTCACTCTTGGGTGGTGCTTCACGAGGCTACCTCGATCGGAGGGGTGAGGTTTCTGAGCTATGGCTCCCTCTAGATCTCAACACTGCCGCAGTGACGGCGAGGTCGTCGGTGAGGTAGAGGTCGGGGACGAAGAGGTGGTCTGGGGTAGTTTGTCCTAGCTGAGAAGCACCTCCGGATTGAGGTGGTGGTGATGGCGGGTCGTATTCAATGGGGCCAGACCTGTGAGGGTGCTGCCAAGGTGGTGCAGCGATGGATGGAAGGTCAACTTGGGGGAGGTTCTCGGAGATCAGTTGCTTCAAATTGGGTTGAGTGGGAGTCTAAGGGGGGTCTGGCGGAGCTAATGGTGTCCTTAGATAGGCATGAGGATGTGTGGGAGGGAAAGCCCTAACTGGGTGCCGCCTCCAGTGAGAGGCACGGGGAAGATGGGGGTCATTCTCCCTGATTCGAGTGCGATGGGCAATGTGGTAACATCCGTTGAGTTCGTTTTGGCGAGATGAGATCATCCTCCAACGATCTCGCCCAGGAGATGTGGGAGTTGGGCGCGTGGAGTCTCAGCTGACTGTTGGGTCGGGACCGAAGAAAGCGGGAGGTAGGAGACGGAGTCTCCCCTGTTGGATCGCTGATCAACGGCCAGCATTAGCTCGGCCTAAACCAAGGTCCGCGCCCAAGCTTCAAAGGGCTGCGTGACACATATTTGACCAATTAAATCAAAATCTTAGGTCCTAGGTTGGCAATTTATGAAATATATACATCAATTTCAACTGCTCATATCTGTTAATTGGATGATCCAATTGCCACAAAATTTTAGGTGTAGCTTTATACTATCATGATGTAGCTGTGTCATAGGTTTGGGAATGAAATTCGAAGGTTAGGCATGTTTATTGACTAATCACATAAAAACCTAAAGTTCACCTTCATGTGACACTTAGGGTATTACCTTATGTGAAAATGATATGCCATTGAGTCAAAGTTGACACCAGAACTCTAACATT
This sequence comes from Alisma plantago-aquatica, assembly GCA_963693085.1. Taxonomy (NCBI): domain Eukaryota; kingdom Viridiplantae; phylum Streptophyta; class Magnoliopsida; order Alismatales; family Alismataceae; genus Alisma; species Alisma plantago-aquatica. Next base: position 410,154,626 of record OY856410.1, on the reverse strand, counting down.
GGTTCATATATACACAATTCCTCAAAAGCAATTAGTTCACTACTCACTGGATCACTAAATGAATGATTGGTCTCATGAGAGCTTCATCAATTAGTAAGGGTATTCATTCACAATTGAATTCAATTAGGCATCATAGTCCTCTATCATATCTCAAATCATCTAATTTGGGTGAAGGAATCCGTGATTGTATTACCAATTCCTCAATTTGGTATTTGACATCTTACATAGAATGCTTGTCTCTCTATTATTGTATTAGTTATTAAAACTCAAAAATCTAGGTTATCACACCATGGCTGTGGTGGAGGGGTTGAGGACGAATCATGTCTTACATAATGGCCTTCCTAGAAGCTAGATACCATAATCATGTTGGGTAGCACGGTCGTGTTGGTCATTGAGCACCACAGTTTTTCTTCTAAGAACGACCATGAAGGTTGCACTTCTAGACTTGCTTCAAACTAGGAGTTAATTCTATGATTTTTACATCTCTAGCACAATTGTGGTTGGATACAATGAATACTTTGGGTTTTTTGCAGCACTTTGATATTGAACTTGGTCATTTAGGGATCTTTTTCAATGCAACTTTTTATGACCTAGGGTAGGTTAGGAGTGATCTTGGAATCATTTTGGACTCCTTCAAGTCTAGAGAAATCCTAAATTTGACCCCTTGTTTTCTTTCCATCAAGTATTGTTCCTAGTACCCAAAAATCATGCAAATATCATCCCTAAGTGTGTGTCATATAAAATGCATATTAATGGTAATACTTACATAATGAAACATTTAAATGCGAGTAATGGGTAATATGACACAAGATGAAGGCCTAATTAAGGGCTTAATCAAGAATCATCAAGTATAAGCACATTATCTGGATGCTAGCTTATCGCCAGATGACCATACATATCCAACCTTATCATTTTATGGATGGTTCTACCATTAATACTTCCCTAGAAGGAAAAAATATCATATATGTTTTACACACTTCTTCAAGGGTTGCTTTTTTTTCATCTTTTTGTCACCAAATCATGAATCAATAAGAGGAATCAGACATAGATTCAATAAGTACTAGAGAATCAAAAGTGGTACTCTTGAAAGTCCTACACCAAACATATAATACTAAAATAGTTCACCCACACTCTAGGGGAACATACGAGTAGTCTGGTACAAGCACACTCCACGGAGGCTACTTTATCACGAGATAATCATTTATACCCAATCTCATGCTCTTTATGAATGACAATTGCATTAATAGACCCTTAAGAAAAAAAGACATCACCATCATGATTCACCTCTATGAAGATCATTAGAACATCCCTTGACAAGTCACACCTTTGGCTTTTGTAACAAAAAATGTGGGTCAGACTTAGCTCAATCCTGCATACTCACTCTTATCTTGAACCTTATTGTGAGAGGGGCAAACTATTGATATCCCATTTTTGGTCACTCAAATAAGTGATCAAGAATAGATCTTGTTTTTGGATGATGATGGAATTCAACATATTCCACACTTCTTATTTCTTCCTATCCCTTTAATACACTTTTGTCCATTCATTTACCACACACAAAGGGTTTAGTCGACAAAAAAATATTTCCTTGACATATATGTGCAACTTGTCCTTTCAATAATCTTTGATAAGACTTATTCTGATAATTGTCTAGTTGGATTATCCATAATATTATAATAATGTTTCAATCCAGTAGGATATTCAATAGCTCTTTTTCTATTATTAATATCTTTTTTGAAGACTCAACCTCCAAGATTCATGCTTCTTTTTATGAGTTTTATTCATTATCTAACCCAAATCCTATGATTGAATCAATTCTATACAAATATCTTCATAAGTTTTCAAAAAATCCTGAAGATTTTGAATACAAAAACTTCACTTTCTCCTACCCGAGGACACTCAATGGAATTGAGTGTTCCATAGGCTGTCACGTGGAAGGGTCCCCATTTCCATTGGTGTCTAAGTGTTACAACCTCAATTTTGCATGTGTTTTCATAAGGCTGCGTTTGGGTGTTGTATTTGGAGGCGGTACTGTAATTCATTATGGGATTTCAACCGCGACATTTATAAATACATCGTTTGGCTAATTGTACATGATTTCATGAAATCAGCACTTGGACCGCGGCATTTTCGCCCGCTCGCATTCTACAAACATCCCAAAAGACGCCACATTTCGCGAGATTTCCAATCACCGCAGACGAGGGTAACGCCTCATCGCCCCCGACTCCCCCCACACCCGAAACCCCCGACTCCCCCCGAAACCCCCACCCCTCTCCCCGGTCATCTCCTCCCCAGCATCATCGCCGCTCCTCGCTCCTTCCGGCGATCAGTTCCTTCCGGTCCCTCTCCTCTTCCCGGTTACGCCTCTTTTCCTTCTTTGCGCCCCGTCTTCTCTGGGCTAGGGTTTTCATCTTCCCCATCATCTCCTCCTCCCGTGAAACCGGCGCTCGCTGCTAGTGCTTCCTGTCGAAAGCTTCGTGGTTTGGTGGCTTTGACGCTCCAGATCGAAGCTTGACGCTCCTGCTCGACGGCGGAGCTTGGTGGACGCGCCTACGGGATACAACCACCGAAGTAGCAGCCTCACGGAACCCAACTCCCCATCATCTCCTCCTCCCACGACACAGCGACGGGAAGAAGCCCAGCCGTATTCCGGCGGACAAGCAACTAGCAAAGCCGCGAGGAGGACGACGACGAGGACATCGCAAGAGGAAAGGCCGACAGAGACTTGTAAGTATGACGTTTTCTTAATTTCTTCTCTACCGCCCCCAAATTCTGAATCCTCCTCCGCGTTCCCGTGGCTACCCTGCTAGTAGTCGCGCCGATACCCTCCTAGTAACCGCGCTGATACCCCCGAAGGCACTACCGACCCACGGTACTGTTAAGGCTATTCTTCCCCGAGACTCTCTTCTTCCTCTTCCATCTCCAGACGGTGGACGGGCAACGGAGTGGGTTGATCGGCAGTGCCGATGCCATCATCTCAGACCAAGGGAGCAGTGAGAGCCACGCAGCAGGTCGGAAGGCAGGAGCTGCAACTTTCAAATCAGCCTGTGATGGTTGTTAAATTGACCGATTCAACACAGTTATATTGTCCTCTACTAGTCTCTCCCTGAAAATACAATCTGTAACAAATTCTGTTATATCTCTGTAATCATTCCACAACGTGTATCTATCAACGCTCAGTATGATGTGCGTTCTGTTGTATACTGCCTATATATATGTATCTAATTAGCAAGTTTCTTCTGTAGCCTCTTTAGACTCCACAAGCTGGGCTTTGAGGGAAGCAACAAGAGTGCCCGTGACAAGCCATTGACTTATTGGTATGATTTACTTGTACATAACTTGTAGCATAATACAATGTTGGCCTATAGCATGCTCTCATTAATCAGTTCCAGTATCTCACAAGTTCTGTAGATATTTTGTGTTATATTGTTGATCAGTGTGGGTTTATTCTCTAGTATCATTGTTGATCAGTGTGGGTTTATTCTCTAGTATCATTGCTGATCAGTGTGAGTTTATTCTCTAGTATCATTGTTGATCAGTGTGGGTTTATGTTTGCTGCCATGCTGTGCGGATTGGGTGATGGGTGGGTTGGAATAGGTGGGTGATGGGTTGATCTTACAAATGATAATATGTATAGCTTGTGTATATTATTTGTGAAATGTTTTGGCATATATCTGTCTGTTTTGGTCTGATTTTTTCTATTCTTTCAGGAAGATCGTATGCTTGTCTGCTGTTGTTCATTTGTGTTGTTTCAAAACAGCTATTATCGACATGGTCGTGTAGGCAGTGGGTCGCACATTCAAGCATGTAGTAGTGTGAACTTGTAGGCAGTGAATATTTGATCTCGTTTTGTATGCAACTTAAACATGTGCTTATGTTGAAGGTTTTGACGTGGTCACAATATTCAAGCATGTACTGTGCTTTATGTTAGAATTTTCAACTTTTTGTATGGCTTTATTAATTTGGTTGCACATCAACAGGTGATGGATATCAATGGCTTGTATGTGAATGGCATGTTTTGTATTTTTTTTGTTATTTGTTGCACATCAATAGGAAATCTGAATATGGACGTCTCATGCCATGTTTCTATATAAAAAAATGTGCAAATAATATGTATGTATTGGGTTTTGTATGTATACCATGTATATGTACTACATTGGACGAAATTTTGAATCACGTTGCACTCACTGTGCGACCCAATTTACCAGCTGGTTAAATCTGTAGTTATGAAAAAGAAGAAAAAAAATGCTGCATTTCAAATACACATATACACATTTGCCAAACAATGTAATTGAGAATGCGGTATTTGTAATTACTGCATTTATGAATCAATACTCATCCAAACAATGTAATTATGAATCATGGGATTTGTCAAGTAGGTAATCAGAATCCCTTGACGTGTTGATTACTACAGTAATCACAAATGGGGCGCCCAAACAGCAGTGAAATGTAATGTTTTTGTGAATATGGACTTAATTAAAAAGGTGGTATGCTTTGCTTCAAAGGATGGATTTATTTGCAAATCTTCCTTTTGAGAGGAATTTCGTGGTTCCTATTAATATATTAATCCAATAATGGATATAAAAGAGAAGAAAAGAAGAAAAGTCCAAATAATGGAAAAAGATAAAAGATAATGGATATTAAGCAAAGTATTTATGAGAAATACTTGGAAATAGCTAGAAAGTGGCATTAATGGCCACAATTGAGTAAAATTCATTTACATATGATTTCTAATAAAAGAAATATGAAAAGAGGAAAAAGGAAAGGAAAGATAAAGAGAAATCCTTGAAAAGAAATATTTTGATAAAGAAATAAAGAAGATAATGAGGAATAATGGATATAGATGCATCTAGAGGGATAATGAGTATCCACTAAAAAGGATTTCAAAATATTAGAGTTTCTTCAGGTCCAAGGAGCCCCAATGGAGAAAAAGAAAGAGAAAAGGCAAATAAAACAAAATAAGAGGATAATGTGATACATCATTAATGACTTTTTGATAATATCAAAAGAAATATTATTGGCTTTAAGAAAGTGGATTTCGTGGCCAATAGATTTAAATCCAAGCACAAGGAAAATAAAAATAGATAATTTTCGAATTCCTAATGATCCAAGGGATATGGTTTATTAAAGTAATAAGTTAGGAGAGAGAAGATTTCCTCTCAATGAAGGAATAGGTTTCCTTTGAGAGTGGGACTTGTTTCCTCTTGGATGAACATCTTGGGGCATGCATACCCTCCCCTATATAAGGGTAGAACCCCTGGCTCAAGTTCAAGAGAGATCCCACACATCTCTTTCTCTCTTCTCATTCTTCCTTACGTACAAACCCTAGAGAAGAGGGTAGTTCGAATCCTAGAGCAAGGCAGGGCCGTGGAGGAGTTACGGTGGAAGCGTGCTACTCTCACGACACTAATGGGAAGGTCAATGGATATTCCTCCACCCTAGCCTGAACGCAACAGCAGTAGCACAACTGCTTTTGGTGGCCGCACACTGTAGGCCTGCCCAGCCCGAACCAACCACTGTGGCTACGGCCTGAGGAAACTTAGAGGAGCGTGGAGGCCCGACGAAGGTAAGGGAAGGAGCAGTCGTGGCTTCGGGTCTAGAACCTAGAGAAGGATCTGCGCCAAGCACGACTACGGCGGCAGCAATGGGGCTGCGTGAGGTTGAAGATGAGCGGAGGCATCATTGGACGGTTGTACCCCCCGAGGCTTGAAGAGCTAGATCTTCACACAGGGGCAAAAGTGCCATTTCATTATGTTTTAAAGCAGCCAGATTACGTAGCAAGCGCAATGCATGGGACCGCTGATGTGTCAACGTCCCATTGGTCCAAGTAAGCAAATTTCATAAAATTCATATCTAATTAATGATAGCTCGGATAGATACACATAATATATGAATTTTGCTTAGAAGAACACAAGGAATTCATAAAAATATAATTGAAGCCTAATTCTGATTGCAATTCAAAAAGTGTGTAAAGATGCTACCTTTAATGGTTTAATTAATGCAAAACTCAAATCTTTGGTGATTAATGATTTGGGAAGGGTTAAGTGGATGTTTAAAGTTGATATTAACCTATTGATTACAAAAAGGGAACATTAGATCTAAGAGGATGATATTTATGCATAGTTTGATTAATTTAAGATTCCAAGTACATGAATATGCTTTAATGGGCCTTGAAACCCTAATGTTAGTATTTAGGACTCTTAATGGCTTTAATTGTTCGAATTCATGAATAAAGATGAGATATGATGATTCTAAACTATTTTGAATATAAAAGTTCCTAATTGTGGATAAATACCCTTAATATGGTAATTAGGGTTTCTAAGGATTAAAGGTGGAATTAGTGATAATTAGAATTCATGAATTGAATAATGACGAAATATGAGTTATCCAAGATGATAATTAGACTTAATGATCTTGTCATGACTTAAAAGGATAAAAATGATAGTTTTAGTGTAAAAGAAGCATAATGGACTTAGTTGATGTTTAATTGTGCCTTTAAACTGAAATTAAGGTTATATGTTCTTAAAAGGTAACCTTGATTTCTTTCGTGAAGAATAAATGAGATAATTAGGGTTTGTGAGTAATTGCATAAAGTTAGGGTTTAAAATAGTTAAAATGAATTGAAACCCTAATTGCAATGGAAACCCTAAAAGTGGACTAGAACCCCTAGGAAGTGAGCTAGGTTTAATAGATCTTGATGGCATGATCAATGATAGGAAATTGTATGCATATTTCAAGATTTCTTTGTGTGCTTGCTTGCCTATTGGATTTCTTGCATTGATTGGGTTAATTCTATCTCAAATCAGCTTGGTAGGTATGTGGTTAATTATGGTTAATCACATTAGTTTCCCAAAGAGTTTCCCAGATGATTCATCACATTGAATGCAATTTATCAGTTTGGATGTTCATACTTGCAAATCATAAAGTCACTATGATTATCACAATAATAATAGAAGTGTGTATTCTCGCACCTACATGCCACCTCGATGGATGATGCCAAAAGGTCAAGCCCAGGAGGGAAGACCAATGGGAACCATGAGTGGTGACCCCAGAAACTAAGCTCGGGATTGAGAAGGTGGTCTTTATAGAATGACTAATGGGAACTATGAAGGGTGACCCCATGCACCAAGCTCAGGATTGAGAAGGTGGCCTTAAGTCATTAGAAAAAGAGAAACCCTAAGGTGGGTATGCCAGGGTTAGGGCTAAAGTGGTGGAGAATGTCACATTGAAAGCATAAATTGGCTTGTTAATTAACTTATTTGTGATATTTAGATTGTTAGTCATATTTGTGAAATTTTGGTTGAACCCACATACCGACATATTCACTTATGCTGACCGACGTTTTGTTTGTCGGCATTTTAGGTACAAGATTGAAAAGGACATACAGTAAAGTGGCATATGTGGATTTAAATAAGAATTAAAGTACAAAGGAGGACTAGTTATAATAGACTCCTGATGTGGATAGAAGTAGATATCCCAATTTTTTTAAATGGTATGCAAAGTTTTATTTTTATACCAATTTTCAATTTAGTCTGGTAGAATTTGATAATTGTTATTAATTATTTGTCGAACCTTTGATCTGAAAATTGGGATAACGTCTCTGACCTCTTGGTCTCCCTTAATTGGGGGTTACCGGGAGGTGAGGTCGTTACATTTGGTATTAGAGCATAGGTTCCTCATTTAATCTTTAATAATTATTAAATTTTACAAACTCCGTAGAACTCAAGGGAGTTATTAGAGGATTTTTTGAAAGACAGAGGTGTGTAGAAAAGGATTACGTCAGGGGGGCTGGCAAGATATTCCTCTGCACCGCTAGTCGGAATACGAGGACTCCTGGATTTGTGTGACTGCCTGGCCAATGTCTCAGGATTTGACTCGAAATAAGATACCTTTAGGACTCTCTCACATGTTCATCCCTTCTCAACTCAAATGTTGTTAAGGACCTTAAGGGTTAGGGTTTTCTCTCTGTCCCCTCACCCTCTTGAAGTATGGGTAAGGTTGATAAGGTTTAAGGAATCCTTCACCAAATTAAAGAAAAGTATGTAAATAAGATGTCATGGACATAAGCTTAATAGTTTAATCGTAAACTAAAGAATAGATACATGCTAAGGTCGTATGACATATGTTGGCATGCCCTCAGGAGAGACCTGAGGCTAGACCTTCCTATTAGGAGGATGGGTAGAGAGAGTTGGTCTTGGACGCAGAGATCTCCATTATAAGTAGAGAGCTGGCACATCCTCTGAGGATGATGTTAACCCTAACCCTAAGTGGTGGTTAGAGAGAGAGATGACACGATGAGTTAGATTTCATGATAAACCAGGTGTGTGGGTGGACGTGCTTTTGGATGCCCATTATGATATGAGCCATGTGAGGTTGGATGACCTAGTACCTTAGGCGATCCAAACTTGGAAAGGGTCATGCATGTTAAAGTGATGGGTAGCCCCTTCAATGATGAGGTTAGTGAAGAACCTATAGAAACCCTATGGGCTTATGCGAGTAGGGCATAACATGCACCCAGACTATGTCAGTAGTGCGGGCAGTAGGTTGAAAACCTGGCCAGGAGAGTATGTTGGATGGCTTATGAGATAAGCATAAAGATACTCTGGAGCGAACATGAGTTGGGTAGGGGTATACTTGTGAGCTTGACCCACCTTCATGGAGAAAGGACCTCTAGTAGTAAGGTTATTTGTAGGGTCAGCTCTAGGGAGAGAGAGAGCAAGACCCAAGCAAGAAGGATGGAAGCTTAGACTCCAGGATATGAGGAACAATGGGGAGTTTAGGGTGATGCGACCTGAGTGGATGATAGTGGTTGCCTCACGCATGATCCTTAGAGGCTGATGATATCTTGGTTTCCTTTAGAGGAACCTAACCCTAGAGAGAGGATGAGGCTGCTGGTACCTTTGTGCCTATGGTATAGGTGTTTACCTTTTGAGGTAGGAAGAAGAGTTCTTAGACCATGAAGAGGATAGGTAACAAGTTGTCAGCCTTACACCTTGTTGGTTGTCCTTGAGGAGGACTCCACTCTGAAGTGTTGTTTGAGTGGAATGATAATAGGATGTACACGTTATACCTTGTACATGCTTGGTTCGTGGTTCAAAGGTTGAGCATGTAGTTGGACAGCTGTCACATAAAGAGGTAAACCTAGGGTTCCTAAACCTAAGAGGAGAAGTAGTGTACTTGATGCTCATGACAAGATTTGAGTTTCTATAGATTCGAGCATGGCACTCATCTTGTTTAGAGGAGAGGGAAACCCCTTAAGTTTAGGGTATGTTTGATGAACCCCTCACAACTAAGTTGGTGACATGGGAAGGTATGATCTTGATCCAATGTTGAGGAATGAGAACAAGTATGACCTAGCATGGTTTAGTAGGTAGCCTACTTGTACCTTAGTGGCTTGTTGGGTTAAGTGTGCTCATGTTAATGTAAACCCTAAACATAAGGACGTTTGTGACCTTTGTTATCAAGGTGTAGTTTCCTCCCATCTTGGGAGAGGGACCCATTTGTAGGGTGCATACCAGTTTTGTTGGTTTTGAGGTAACCTAAAGAGGTCTCATATGTTTGTGAGAAGCTAAGTGAAGAGTACATAGTATGAGAATGAACCTGTAGACCCATAGATAACCATCTCTAAGTGCAGGTGGATGTGTTACCATGGAGGTAACCAGTATGGGGCATGACCAAGGTAGGCAGGTCGCCATGACCCTTATGAAAGAATGAAAGTCAACCCATGATTGCAGAGAGAGATGAGGGAGACTTGGGTAAGGTTCTAAGTGGACATGTACTATAGTAGAATCCTAAGTCTATCCTAGGGTCAGGTAGGGGTAAGCCCGATGGAAGTAGGAGTTGCCTGATTCCCTAGTCGCACATGACCATAGGGTCGAGAGGTAAGAACTATCATTGTCTGAGGGCCATGGGTTAGGAGATTGATCACCTTCATGAACTCATGGGACCCAAAGGGAAGTTGAGGAGGGCGCTCTCTAGATGCATAAGGGAAGAGGGATGACCCTAAAAGTATCGGCATCCTACAAACCTAGAGGAGATGACCAAGGATGGTGTGGTGACCCAAGTAGGTTCGAGATCAGTTTTCCATGGAAGTAACTTTGATGTCAAGATGATCGTGATGTAGATACATATGTTGCACGTTTCAACTTAGTTTTGAAAGTGTACTGACAAGGTGGGATGTACCATCTCTACTCTTGGAACAGGAAGAACTTTGTATTTGGACTGCAGCCAAATGCTTATTTCCTCTTATTATGGGAGTGAGAGATAGGACAGTATGCATGCCATACACTAAGGATAAGGATGATGTGAGTTGGAATGTTGCTATGAGGTATGAGGACAGAGTTGATAACATACCCTTGTGGAGTGGACGATATGTGGATGGTTTACAAACACTAAGAGAAATAAGGTAGTCATCTTATGAGGATGTTTTTATCATGAGCTATGAGTTATACAAGGTTGAGTTCAAAAACCAAGAGAATGAGCTCATCATTTTCTTGATGAAGATAGACTTAGAATCCAAGATGAGATGATTAGTGGAGTACATGGAGATGTATGTCTTCAACATTACCTTACACATAAGTAGGTGAAGTGGTAGTAGATGCTCTTGTTGAGAGGAAACTATCTAGTTTAGCTAAAGGCTAGAAGAGGCTGTTAGGTTATCCCTAAGTTTGAAAAAGGAGATATGTTTGGCTAACACTCAGATGTAACGAGATCAATGATTGAGTTAGTGGTTGCTTAGTTAGCAAGCCTAGGGCTTACCATGAGAAAAGGATGGTGATAGAACCTCAGATGCACATCTCTGGGAAAGAAGGTGATGAAACCCTGATTAGAGTGGTTTAGGGTTTCTGAGGAATCGATCTTGAGGAATCATGATACACAAGAGATCATGATTTTAAGATCACCATACACCATGGTACTACAAGGATAGTAAGTGACAGTAGTACTTTGGATGCCTAAGATGAAGTTGCATGTGGTATGTTACCATGCATGATAGGAGGTGAAGGACGAACACCAATAACCCAGTATATTGATATAAAGGATAAAGAGTCCCCGAGAGGGAATGGGAGTTCATCACTATGAATGTTGCGGTAAGTCTCCCATGGACCAAGGAAGGTCAAGATGCAATATGGGTTATGGTAGATCGCCTTACCTAGATGACATGAGAAATAAAGAATTCTGTCAGGGGACGGATCCAGTTGAATTACATATGAGAGAGAGATGGTTCAACTACATCATGATGCGAGTTCAAAAGTTCTTGAGTATAGCCTAAAGGTTCACTTCCATGCGGTGGAAGTAGGTATAAGAAGAACTCGATGTGAGTACAGTTTATCACCCCTAACTGATGGTTAGTATGATCCAGACTAGAGGGTCTGATGAAAGCATGTGTGCTTGATCAGGGTGATACATAGAGATAGTTCTTGTCCTAAGAAAGATGTGATGATAACCACCATAGCCAATATCGGGATGTAAAGAAGCTCTGTAAGAGAGGTTGTGTTGGTCACCACTTCATTAAGATGAAGTTGGTGAAGGGACCTCGTGAAGGTTAGAAAAGGACCACAGTGTGTGCAGATGAAGTGGCTTTGATCGTGCAATGGCTGAAAGAGAGCCCAGGGGCGACATGAGTCGTGAGCTGATGCAAAGTAGACTGACATGCAATTCACTGTGGGAGAATATGTAATGTGCAAATCCGACCCCTCTAAGCTACAACTGAGAAAGCTGAGTCCCCGACATATGGGTCCATTTGAGATGGATTGGTGGAGATGGTTGTGGTTAGTCTACCCCGAGGATAATGTGAAGTGTTCCATGAGTTCGATCTAGAGCACTATGTGAGGTACCCAAGCCATGTGATGAGCCATTCAGCTTTATGAGAGGCTGAAATGTCCTGAGTCACCTATGAGGATACGATATACCAAGGTGAGGGAAAACTCAGATGGAAGAATATAAGATGATGAAGGTTCTTGGGAAGCATCATGGAGAGGGTGAAGCCACACAAGAGCCATAATGGACATGTGAAAGTCTTATCCTGCTTGTTTGAATATTTGGTGTAATTTTGAGGGCAAAATTCCTATAAGAGGGGAAGGATGTTACAACCTCAATTTTACATGTGTTTTCATAAGTGAAATGTAATATTTTTGTGAATATGGACTTAATTAAAAAGGTGGTATGCTTTGCTTCAAAGGATGGATTTATTTGCAAATCTTCCTTTTTAGAGGAATTTCATGGTTCCTATTAATATATTAATCTAATAATGGATATAAAAGAGAAGAAAAGAAGAAAAGTCCAAATAATGGAAAAAGATAAAAGATAATGGATATTAAGCAAAATATTTATGAGAAATACTTGGAAATAGATAGAAAGTGGCATTAATGGCCACAATTGAGTAAAATTCATTTACATATGATTTCTAATAAAAGAAATATGAAAAGAGGAAAAAGAAAAGGAAAGATAAAGAGAAATCCTTGAAAAGAAATATTTTGATAAAGAAATAAAGAAGATAATGAGGAATAATGGATATAGATGCATCTAGAGGGATAATGAGTATCCACTAAAAAGGATTTCGAAATATTAGAGTTTCTTGGGGTCCAAGGAGCCCCAATGGAGAAAAAGAAAGAGAAAAGGCAAATAAAACAAAATAAGAGGATAATGTGATACATCATTAATGACTTTTTGATAATATCAAAAGAGATATTATTGGATTTAAGAAAGTGGATTTCGTGGCCAATAGATTTACAACCAAGCACAAGGAAAATAAAAATAGATAATTTTCGAATTCCTAATTATCCAAGGGATATGGTTTATTAAAGGAATAAGTTAGGAGAGAGAAGATTTCTTCTCAATGAAGGAATATGTTTCCTTTGAGAGTGGGACTTGTTTCCTCTTGGATGAACATCTTGGGGCGTGGATACCCTCCCCTATAAAAGGGTAGAACCCCTGGCTTGAGTTCAAGAGAGTTCCCACACATCTCTTTCTCTCTTCTCCTTCTTCCTTACGTACAAACCCTAGCGAAGAGGGTAGTTTGAATCCTATAGCAAGGCGGGGCTGTGGAGGAGTTACAGTGGAAGCGTGCTACTCTCACGACACTAACGGGAAGCTCAATGGATATTCCTCCACCCTAGACTGAACGCAGCATCATCAACACAACTGCTTTTGGTGGACGCACACTGCAGGCCTACCCAGCACGAACCAGCCACTGTGGCTACGGCCTGAGGACACCCAGAGGAGAGGGGAGGCCCGATGAAGGTAAGGGAAGGAGAAGTCGTGGCTTCGGGTCTAGAACCTAGAGAAGGATCTGTGCCAAGCGCAGCTAGGGCGACAACAATGGGGCTGCATGAGGTTGAAGATGAGCGGAGGCTTCATTGGAAGGTTCTGCCCCCCGAGAGTTGAAGAGCCAGATCTTCACACAAGGGCAAAAGTGCCATTTTGTTATGTTTTAAAATAGTCAGGTTATGCAACAAGCGCAATGCATGGGACCGTTGATGTGTCAGCATCCCATTTGTCCAAGTAAGCAAATTTTGTAAAATTCATATCTAATTAAAGACAGCTCGAATAGATACACATAATATATGAATTTTGCTCAGAAGAACACGAGGAATGCAATAAAAATATAAATGAAGCCTAATTCTAAGTGCAATTCAAAAAGTGTATAAATATACTATCTTTGATGGTTTAATTAATGCAAAACTCAAATCTTTGGTGATTAATGATTTGGGAAGGGTTAAGTGGATGTTTAAAGTTGATATTAACCTGTTGATTACAAAAAGGCACATTAGATCTAAAAGGATGATCTTTGTGCATAGTTTGATTAATTTAAGATTCCAAGTACATGAATATGCTTTAATGGTCCTTGAAACCCTAATGTTAGTATTTAGGACTCTTAATGGCTTTAATTGTTCGAATTCATGAATAAAGCTGAGATATGATGATTCTAAACTATTTTGAGTATAAAAGTTCCTAATTGTGGATAAATACCCTTAATATGGTAATTAGGGTTTCTAAGGATTAAAGATGGAATTAGTGATAAATAGAATTCATGAATTGAACAATGACGAAATATGAGATATCCAAGATGATAATTAGACTTAATGATCTTGTCATTACTTAAAAGGATAAAAATGGTAGTTTTAATGTAAAAGAAGCATAACAAACTTAGTTGATGTTTAATTTTTCCTTTAAACCGAAATTAAGGTTATATGTTGTTAAAAGGTAACCTTGATATCTTTCGTGAAGAATAAATGAGATAATTAGGGTTTGTGAGTAATTGTATAAAGTTAGGGTTTAAAATAGTAAAAATGAAGTGAAACCCAAATTGCAATGGAAACCCTAAAAGTGGACTAGAAACCCTAGGAAGTGAGCTAGGTTTAATAGATCTTGATGGCATGATCAATGATAGGAAATTGTATGCATATTTCAGGATCTCTTTGTGTGCTTGCTTGCCTATTCGATTTCTTACATTGATTGGGTTAATTCAGTCTCAAATCAGCCCAGCATGTATGTGGTTAATTATGGTTAATCACATTAGTTTCCTGAAGAGTTTCCCAGATGATTCATTACATTGAATGCAACTTATCAGTTTGGATGTTCATACTTGCAAATCATAAAGTCACTATGATTATCACAATAATAATAGAAGTGTGTATTCTCGCACCTACATGCCACCCCAATGGATGATGCCAAAAGGTCAAGCCCAGGAGGGAAGACCAATGTGCACCATGAATGGTGACCTCAAACAGCAAGATTGGGATTGAGAAGGTGGTCTTTATAGAATGACTAATGGGAACTATGAAGGGTGACCCCAAGCACCAAGCTCGGGATTGAGAAGGTGGCCTTAAGTCATTGGAAAAAGAGAAACTCTAAGGTGGGTATGCTAGGGTTAGGGTTTAAGCGGTGGAGAATGTCACATTGAAAGCATAAATTGGCATGTTAATTAACTTGATTGTGATATTTAGATTGTTAGCCATATCTATGAAATTCCCACATACCGACATATTCACTTATGCTGACCGACATTTTGTTTGTCGACATTTTAGGTACAAGATTGAAAAGGACATACAGTATAGTGGCATATGTGGATTTAAATAAGAATTAAAGTACAAAGGAGGAATAGTTAGAATAGACTCCTGATGTGGATAGAAGTACATATCCCATTTTTTTAAAAGGTATGCAAAATTTTATTTTATACCAGTTTTTAGTTTAGTCTGGTAGAATTTGATAATTGTTATTGATTATTTGTCAAACCTTTGATCCGGAAATTGGGATAACGTCTCTGACCTCTTGGTCTCCCTTAATTGGGGGTTATCGGGAGGCGGGGTCATTACACTAACTCTGTTGATCACTACAATCCACAAAGTTGATCCGGAAACTTCTATCTGAATCATCGAACTCTAACTCACACCTATAAACACCCATCATATATTTCCTTTAGTTTTTCCCCTTTTAACTCTCTGAAATTCATAGAGAAAATTATCTTCATTTTTATTTTTAGTTTCGAATTTATCTAGAGAATCCATTCTCTAGAAGAACTGAATTCCAAAAATTGAAAGGCTATAGGGATGGTAAAAAGGTGACCCTTTTAGATTTTAGGATTTGAACTACTTATCTTAACTACTTTCATCATAACTGCTTATCATGATTTGAATTGATCCTAAATCGCTCAATCATAAACAATTTCTCCACTTAATTAAGACTAAAAGTCACTCTTTTATCAAGTCCATCAATTACATGATCAAGATCTAGTTTCTTATAATATAATCACTTTTTAAATCTTTCTTGATCTTCTTGAATAGAAAAGTTAGGCCTTGCTCACATCAAAATTCTCCTATCATCTTCAATTGATTCCCATCATTTTCGTTCCAACCTCCCAAAATAATTCTCCATTGCGGGAGATATTGAGGCGATTAGATCCCACCACCTAAAAACTAGGATCTTTACTGATAATGATAAGGACACAGTTATATATAGTCACCATAGATATACAAACCAAAAATGATTTTTGTATGTTTTACCACATTGTACTTAAGTAAACCATAAACTTTTTCTTTCACGCGTGATTATAGGAAAATACAACATCGATTTTTTAGGCAACATTGGGGTTCCTAACACCTTCCCCAATCATAAGGATCATTGAATTATATCTTCTAATGTGCTTTCCTTTTCCTTATCCACCCTCAAGTGGATTCAAATCTTGGCCATTTTGCATTTTCCTGTTGACTTAAATTTTCACTCGTGTTTTATTTACTTTCAATATAGTACACAGTGGTGAATCTGAGTTTTAATCTTTTTTTACTTTTCCATGTGTTTTATGCAAACATCAATTTAGCTTGTTCACAAGAGATTTTTTTCTCATATATATAACAACACACTTTTTTAGCTTATAAACTGACATCCCCCAACATGTGTCAAAACTAATCATGTAGGAGATCATAGATTGAAGATCGAACATTAGGGTTGAAGGAGATGTGTTCATAGAGTGCATACTCCTATAAGTCATGGAGACCATCAAGTTGATCCTTGAGGAACATGATCCCACATGCATCCATGTGAACATCCTAGAAGAATAAGCCCTCCACTATTTTTGACTTCGAGATGAGTCTATTAAGAGGCAATAGGTGACTAATAACCAGATATCTAGGATAATGGTGCCACACCCTCCCAGTACACCCACCTCGATGCCATGGTGGTGCTGCCACCACTCCATTAGGGTTTTGACCTGCTGCTTGGCCCCACGCCCCTTCAACCCGAACTAGATTGTTTCAGGTTGTGAACTAGTTGGTTTGCACCATGCAAAATCACTTTCCCAACAACCACCAACCTTCTTTTCCTCTCCCCATTTCAGGGTTTCTCCCCCTCCTTCCTTATATTAGGAGGGGGGACTCCACAAAGAAAGAGGATCCAATCTTTTGTACTTGCAACTTTATTTTTGGCATTTGTAATTTCAATTCTTGCATGTATACTCCTTGTTCTTCAATAAAATTAGTGATTTGTTCTCAAGATTTCTCATTCTTGTTCTTCAGTTTTTGGTCTTCTTTTTGGGAACAAGGTTCTAAGGAAGATAACCATTTTATTGTCACTATCTAAGATCCCCTTGGGATTCTTTCTCATCTGGTTTATCACTTCCTTCCTTCCTTCCTTCCTTCGTTCTCCCCTTAATCTTGATGGGTCGTGAGTAATTCCTATATTGGGGCATGGGTAGTAGCCCCTTATCCATAATGTAAATTAGACCAAATTCTATATGATTTTTTTTTTAGTTGGTATTTTGTTTGGATAATCACACATTTGAAATGAATGGATCTCTTATTTGATAGAGTGTTAATCTTGGGGAATAAGACCACTGAACCCATGACTCATTACAAAAAAAAGAAAATGCATGAAGATCCAGATGAGACATCACAAAGATCTTTATTGGGATAATCAATCTAGGATCTGTAAACACCAGGACCAATGGGTTTCTAGGGAGTTCATCTTACATAGATGCATTTGCAAATGTTTCACATGCCCTTTATCTGATAGATTTCATTGATTTAGTTTCACACTGACTATGGTGGTAAAACCCATAACCCTGACATCTTTTATCCTTGACTCAAACTCATTTTCTCAATCACTTGTTTCTGAATCACTTTTTCTTACTTTTAGTTTTATTATGTTCATAGTTAATCTCTCTTTAATTGTTCTTAGCATAACCCTTTCTTTAATTGTTATTAGCATAATTGTTTCCTTGCTTTTTCTTAGTGTAACTTTTGTATTGTTGCAAATTCACTTCCTTGTTATAGCAAAATTAAATCATCAACCAACGCTTCTTTTCCTTCATGTTCAATTTTTGTTGAAAGTGACTTGGTTCTTAATCTCAATCTTAAAAATGTTGTCCTATGGTATTGACCCTCTCTATCTAATAAACTAACCTTAATAAGTTGGTTTGCCTTTAGTAAGAGGTTAAACGCTAGGATGAAACCCCTAGTGGTCTTGAATGATAGATATCAATTTTGGCGTTGTTGTCGGGGGACAATGGGTTGATTTTTTCAAACCCCAAAAACTTTTGAATTATTTTTTTTCTCTACCTTGCTAGTCCAATTCCATAAGTGCTACTCCTCCTTATACCGAGTTTCCATTCTAGTTGTCCATTTTTCTACAATTGCTATTATTTGTTTATATATTTGTGCATGTGACGCCCTCCAAACACTGATTTCGCACCACCCATTTTTGATCCAAAGATAGAAAGAATGTTCCATTGTCTAAATTGAGAAAACCATTTTAGGATGGATGATGAGGAAGTAACCCATAGGATTGATCAAGAACTCGATGCTCAAAGGGAGGCCATGATGGCCGAGCGTGCGGCTCAACATGCCTCTTTGTGTGCAACCTATCTGGATGAACAAGAGGCCCAAGAAGCCACACAATAGGAAGCTGAGCGACAAAAACAATTGACAGACTCGTCACTCCCCAAAACCTCTTATGCCCAGCACCATGTTGTACCACCTGATATCACATCCCCTCAATTCGAGATCTATACCCAATGGATCACTATGCTTCAGGACAATCCCTTTTCTAGAAACAAAGGTGAAAGTTTCCAAGGCCATGTTTAGTGATTTTTTGATCAATATTCTTTACATAAGATCCCAGGTGTTATTGAGGATGCTATTTGACTACAATTATTAAAATATTATCTTTCCGACCAAGTTAGTAGATGCTACAATTCCATAGAGGGAGAAGAATGTATCACCACTTGGGAGGCACTGCGATATAAGTTTCTAGAGAAATATTACCCCTTCTCTCACTCATGAAATTAGGAGAAAATTCACTCTATTTTCTATGGCCTCAGGTGAGACCCTAGGAGAAGCCTCAGAGAGGTTTAAAGGCCTTCTCCATCATTGTCACCATCATGATATACCCAGGCCCAACTTGAAGAAATTTTGTACTGTGGTGTTGACAATGACACCCAGGTCTTTCTTGATTCCTCATCTGGAGGAAACTTTATGTTTTAAATATTGACAATACTTGGGAGGTTGTTAAATGTAGTTCTAAAACCCAAGCATGACGAGGGACTGGTGGGGTCCTCAAGGTATCTAAGGCTGAGGAAAACCCTGACATGGAAAATATTGTTGAAATTCTTAAGGTCATTTCCTTAAAAAAAGATCCCCTAGGGTCTTCTTTTAATGCCTACCAGAGGAGGGATCAATCTCAACAAATAGAGGTTTTAGATTCTCTATGTAGAATTTACCAAGGGTATGATCACACTACTCTACAATGTTCCCATGCAACCAAAGTTTGGACAGAAAATGGAGGACCTCAACTCCAATCATAGCATATTGGGTCAAGCCTATTATAACCTGAGTAAGGCTAGAAACCAACCTGGATTCCACTATGGAAACCCATCGGGTGCTGAAAATGCTCCTCAACTTGCGCCCCAACAAAAACTCCTCATCCGCAAGCCAACATTACAAACAATCAACCATGATGCTTTCCTCACAACAAAAATCAAAGGAAATTTGGTAACCAGGGAAGTTATAGGGGTAATTTCCAAAACCGTGGTCCCTACCAAGGGAAACAATATCAGAATTTGAACCACCCACCACAGTAACTGCAACAGAATTCCCCTACTCCTTCCTCCAATAGTGAGAGGATAGTTTCTCTAGAATAATTCCACCGTTTGACAAATCAACTTATCCTTTACCATTAGGCTCACCAAAGGGCAACTGAAGCTCAGTTGGCCCAACTTTTTAGCATAACAAAAACCTCCCGTAAGAACTTTTTACAAACAACCTGAAAACAACCCCAAACATCGTGAGCAACTCAAAGTTGTCTCCATCCATTCGGGAAAGTCCCATTCTCCCCCCTACTCTATAGAAGCTGCCTATTGCAGTCTTAGATTTTCAAGATGATGGCATTATGGTCGCTAAAACTCAACGTTCACCAGAGGCCACCATTCCTGCCCTTGAAATTCCATAAGTTGAGGTTGAGGAGCCCAAAAACATTGTCTGCAAGCCCCGTCCACCATACCTGGCCTACCTAAAGCAGACTAGGCTTGATAACCATTTCATGAAATTTATAGAGGCCATGAAAAATTTACACATGGACATTGCCTTCTTGGATTCTCTTATTGACATGCTTGCCAGGTCCAAGTACATGAAAACCCTTTCAACTAGGAAGTATGCCACAAAAGAGTATGAGACATTAAAACTTGCTATGACCACTTTAGATATCATTCTAAGAAAAATGCCTAAAAATATAATGATACATATTCCTTTGGGATTGGGTGCTGTTTACGTGACAATTCTTGTAGAAAAGGTCTTGTTGACTTAGGCATTAGTATTTAGATTATGCCTAAAAGTCTTTACATGATATTGGGATTTGTTTATATGCTTTCCATTACCATGACCATCCATTTGGCAGATGTATCTATGATGAAAACTATGTGTATCATTGAAGATATAACTATAAGTGCTGGGAAAGACACCTATGTTCCATGTGTAATGAAGGACATCAATGAAGATTTACATTATCCTCTCATTTTTGGTCGTTCCTTCTTGGCCATTGCCAGATCCTTGATTGATGTTAAGGATGTAACCATTCTTTTGCGTCTCGGAATACAAGTCCTAGAATTTAGGGTGTTTGAAAGCATGAGAGTACCAAGCCTCCAAGAAGAGTTATATCTCCTTGATTATGTTGATAAGGTTTCCCAGTTGAGACCAGAATAGGAGTTACTCGAGAATCCCCTCCAGACTGCCCTTATGGCTCCAGTTGGTTGTGATTTTGAGGATAAGTAGTTGGACCAATGTAGAGCTCATCTAGACAACTTCGAAGAGATTTCTGATTGAGACTTTGAGGAGCTTAAGATGCTTTCTCTTATAGAAGACAAACTTGAACCCCTAAGGCTCTAGAAATGAAACCTCTCCCTGAAGAATTAAAATATTTCTTTATCAATGCAACAAATATGTCTTGTCATAATTAATTTTGATCTTACTCATGAATAAGAAACCAAGCTCATGACCGAGCTTACAAAATAAGAGCTACCCTAGGTGTATAAAATGACTGAATTTACAAGGATTGATCAAGCCATTTGTATGCATAACATCCCTATGATAGAAGAGTACAAACCATACTAGGACCCTCAATAGGAATCAAACCCCAACATGAAAGAGGTTGTCTTCCTAGAAGTTATCAAAATTTTAACTACATGAATCATCTACCCCATCTTTGGCCCCCCCTAGGTTACTCCTATCCAAATGGTCCCCAAGAAAGGGGGAACCACTATGGTGAAGATTGACAAGAATGAGCTCATCCCCACCTGTACTGTACATGATGGAGGATGTGTATTGACTATAGGAAATTAAACAAGGCCACTAGGAAAAATCACTTCCCTTTTCCCTTCCTGGATCACGTACTAGAGTGCCTTGCCCATCAACAATACTTTTGCTATCTATATGGTTATTCAAGTTTCTATCAGATTTTTATTCATCCTATAGATCGAAAAAAGATGACCTTCATTTTCCCCTTTGGCACTTATGCATGCACGAGAATGCCCTTTGGGTTTTTTAATGCCCCAACCACCTTCCATCTGTGCATGCCACTATTTTTGTTGGATTGATTGAGACTCTTATGGATGTGTTTATGGATGGCTTCTTTGTTTATGGAGATTGTTTTGATTCTTGCCTTAGACATCTAACCCTTATTCTAGAAAAGTGTGAAGAAACACACTTAGTTTTAAATTGGATAAAATGTCACTTCATGGTGACATAAGGGATTGTCTTGGGGCATAGAGTTAGCAACAATGGTATAGAGGTGGTCATCACCAAACTTCCCCCTCCTGCTTCTATCAAGGGTATCCGTGCCTTGGGCACACTAGATTTTATCGGGAATTCATATGTGATTTTTCAAAAATTGCCAAACCTCTTACCAAACTCCTCCAAAAATATGTTCTTTCATCTTTGACCTAGCTTGCATGACTAGTTTCCTTTGTATAAAGGATGCTCTCACTTCTACGCCATCATCCATGCACCTAATTGGTCTTTGCCATTTGAAGTTATATGTTATGCTAGTTATTTTGCTGTTGGTGCCATTCTTGGACTGCGAGTTGACAAGAAGCACCACACAATTTACTATGCATCCAAGACTTTAGATGTGTGCAACATAACTACACCACTATCGAGAAGGACATGTTATCCATTGTCTGTGCCTTTGATAAGTTTTTCTCTTACTTATTTGGGTCCATGGTGATTATTTTCATAGACCATGCAGCCATTAGATACTTAATTACCAAAAAGTGCCAAACCTTATCTCATTTGTTGGATCCTCATGCTATAGGAATTTGATTTAGAAATCATTGATAAGAAAGGTTGTGAGAATGTTGTAGATGACATCTTAGCTGACTCGGCTCTTGCGATGATGATGCTATTCCTATCAATGATTCTCTACCTGATGAAACGTTGCTCAAAGTAGAATCTCAATACCCCTGGTTTGCTGAGTATGTTAGTTATCTTGCTATAGGTGTCCTACACCCTGATTACAAAGGACAAACTAAAGCAAAATTCTTACATGATGTCAAACATTTTTATAGGGAGGACCCTTATCGATTCAAATTGTGTGTAGACGGTCTTTATCATAGGTGTGTTAGTTAGGAAGAGGCTCATGATATACTTGATCAATGTCATTCTGGCCCCACTATAGGGCACATGAGTTCTCAAAAAATGGCTAGAAATGTTATCCAATATGGTTTCTTTTGTCCCACCTATTTTGAGATTCATATGAATTTGTCTTAGCCTACAATCAATGCCAGATGTATGGGAACATTTCTAACAGAGGTCAAATTCCAATGACTTCTTGGTAAGAGATAGAGATCTTTGATGTCTGGGGAGTGGACTATATGGGACCTTTTCCTTCTTCCTACGAGTACCAATATATCCTTGTGGTTGTAGATTATGTTTCAAAATGGGTAGGAGCCATCCTTACCAAGACTTGTGACTCCAAATCCATTAAGAAGCTTTTTAAGGATATCATCTTCCCTAGGTTTGGGGTTCCTTGCACCGTGACATCTGATGGGGGTTCTCATTTCTAAAAAAGCTTTGAATCTCTATTGAAAAGATATGCAGTCCACCACAAGGCTGCCTCTCCTTACCACCCTTAGACTAGTGGTCAAGATGAGGTTTCAAACTAAAAAATTAAGTCCATCCTAGTGGAAATAGTCAACCACACTAGGAAAGATTGGGATTTGAAAATCAATGATGCCTTGTGGGCATACATAACTGCCTAAAAACACCTATAGGCACCACTCCCTTCAGACTGATCTGTGGCATGTCTTGCCATCTACCAAAGAGTTTGAGCACAAGGCTAGTTGGGCCATCAAAACTTTAAACTTTGACCTATCTGTACTAGGAGAAAACCATTTTCTTCAAATGCATGAGTTAAAAAACTCAGGATGACAACTTATGAGAATGCCTGAATCTACAAAGATAGAACCAAATTATGGCATGATGATCATATTAGGCAGAAGGATATTCAGGAGGGTGATCAGGTCCTAGTGTATAATTACAGGTTAAGATTTTTCCCTAGAAAATATCAATCTTGATGGTACAAACCTTGCCTTATCAAGTGTGCCTATCCACATGGAACTTTTCTCCTTTGGGATAAAATGCATGGGGGATAAAGTGCAGAGTGAGTTCAAAGTTAATGGGCATGAGCTAAAATGGTATTTTACCATTAATGATTTCCTAGAATCTAAAGTAGATCAGCTCTCTCTGCTTGAAGACTTATAATTAAAGGATCCAGCATTCCCTCCCAATCCTGATCCAGAATTAGCTCCAAGAAATATACGTGTCGGGCCACCGACATTTAATTGGGTGCTTAGGAGGCAACCCAACATATCTTTTCTCATTTTCATTATTATTCTCTCTATTTTATTATGTTATTTGCAAATTCATAGCTAACCTTTTATTTCAAGGCCCTAGTCTAGTTCTTTTTTCAAAAAAAGCTCGTTTGGTGAACTAACCTAGCTTTTCAAGATGGCCAAAAATTGAAATCCAAAAGCCATTTTTGCGCATGAATCGGGTGTTTCACTTTGCAAAATGGCCAGTCGGGTCCTCAAAAGTTCCATTTAAGGCCTCACACTAGGCTTGAGAAGAGGAATGTTTAAAGTCCTCCCACAAAGCTTGAGTTGATTAGTTTAAAAGATGAAACAATCGTCTCAATCCCATGACACATCATTTCAAACAGGCGGCTACCTCGGGAGATGTAATGCTTTCTACCCTGCCCATGACCTGTGAAACAATTGCCTCATAAGGTGAAATGGTCGATTGATTTCTTGTAAGGGTTCTATAAAAAGGACAAGTGAGGCTAGGCAATTCCTATCCAAGGAGCACTCAAGCCCTAGTCGTCGCTGACCTCAACAACCCTAGCCGCCTTCTTCTTTCCCCAGTAGTAGGTTTTCCCCTCCAACCACCCACTCTGAATCACCATCCGTCCATACCGATATTCCTCTGGCCATTTTGTGACTGTATCTCTAACATCTCAACGGATACTCCCTTTCAGCATCGACACTCACTGTCTTATCCAACTCACTCACCAACTGTCCCACCATCTAGGAAAATTGCTTCGCCACTAGCTGTATGTTTGATCAACCAATTCGACTGTCTCACTACTTAGCTCTGCCCTATGCCAGCAACCCAGGCCGCATACCTCCATCCATACCCTACCTTCTTTTTAGCAGACCACAATAATGAGTTGATCGCCTCACAATCGAAATGATTGTCTCAACAATTTCACATGCTCAAGGAATGTTTCACAACCAAACACTCATTTTAGTCCTCCAGACAACCGTTTTGAGCTCCAGACAAGCAGTTTAGTTATCCTCCAAAGAGTGCAAATGTGTCCCAAGATGGATCACGTAGGGGCCTCTTCAAATGCTTCTTCAAGGGAAAGGCCCTGACTATGAAGAAAGTCCCTCGTGAGTCTCCTCGCCTTTCCACTTCTTGTGCTGAAATCCAATTTTGGGATTCTACTGGTGATTCTTCACCTGAGATGGCCAAGGAAATGCTATAGAACCTCAATTAAGTAGAAGAGTTCCTCTGACATACTGAGGTAGGCCAGTCATCTTGGCATGACCCTGACTCTATCACCCCTCAAGAAGCCCACATAGCTCCTCTGCCAGGTAGCTACGCCTAGTTCATCAATGACGACCATTCTGAGAGATTCAACTATATATTCACTATCGACATTGTGCTTCCTAGATGGGCCTACGATACCACCCTCACTACCCTCAACATAAAGGATGCTATAGACAACATCCTCCAGTGCAACCATATACTCACATTTTCCTACGATGTCCTCTCAGTGTACTGTGACCTCACCCTCGAGTTCATGTCCACAATCTGACATTTCCACTGCTCAAGGGGAAATTCTAGCTGCAAGGTCCAAATTTTTGGGAAGAGTTGGATATTTCTATAGATAGTTCACCTCCATCATCCTTGATGGTGGCAAATTTGATTGGATCTCTAGTTGCATGGATCATCCCCATGACTCCTACCCCAACAGATATAACAAGGAAAAATTCCAATTAGACATCACCAGACTCTTGCTAGGCAACCTAATGGTCCCATGGTCTTGAGAATCAACAACTCAGTCATATGATATCTTCACTGCATCATATCCTATATAATATTTAGTAGAGGAGGCACTCAAGGAGCTACCACCAACCCAGATCTATACGTACTATGGTGCCTTCTCCATGGTGAACCATTCAACTAAGGAAACACAGTCCTTGATTACCTCAACACTCAGGCCAGCCGCACCACTACTTATTCTTTCTGCATGAGACATATAGTGACCGTCTTAGCCATTTTCTTGGGCTACACTCAAATCTCTTTCCCACCCCTACTGTGCAAAAACCACCTTATTGACCTTCTATATCAGAAAAGGAGCAAGTTCATCTGCTATGGTGCATATTCCGTCTATTACTTAATGTTAAAAGATACTCATATCTCCCTCAAGATTCCCTATCACACCACGTTTACAACAACAAATCTATCCTTTGATCTGACTGACCTGTCATTACACATACGACGATTCTATCTAGACCATCCCGACCCAGCTGATATCCCCATGCCTACTGCTCACAGGTGGAGTGTCTCATTGCAGACACATGACAATGTGACCAACCCTCCTCCTCTACCATCTTGCCATTTTTACTAGGAGGCGCACAGAGGATGAGGCTAGCCCTGATGAGCCTTATGGCTTCTTTGAGATTCTTGGATAGTTGGATGAGATTTGGCATGAGCAGCATCGCCAATGACATCAGCTAAAACATCTGTTCTGAATGCAACACTTCTAGGAGTCATGGCATGTGAATTGTGGGAACTATGCCCCCAACCAACCATCTTCTGATGAGTATGGGGTCCATTAGGCTCACCCGAACCCCAACTCCCCATATTGGGGAAATTACTACTACAATCCTGCCTCATCCTCCACTCATCCATCACCGTAGTGATCTTCTTTCCTCCATATGGGGTCTGGGATTTTCTCAGAAAAAGTAATATTCTATGTCTAAGGTGGAGCTGGGTGGTATGTAGGAATTAATCCGCCTTATCTTTCCTTTTAACATTATCTTTTCATCATTTTATTCTCATGTAGTTGTTTTCTAAAAAGTAGTCTGTTTCTAAAAAATGAAAAATTGGCCTTTATCTAGTCGATCAATATGAATGTATTTTGTATCATTGTACCCCCTTGAATTTAGTAAATTCTCTTTGCAAAATTAGTACAAAATTTCATGACTAGAAAACACCATGTCCCCTAGGACCCCAAAATTTGCATTACTCCTTGGAAATGTTGGCAAGCCTTATTGTATTGATCAAAACCAAACACAAGCTTTTTCTTTTTAAATATGTAGATTATCTTGTCATATCTCTTGTATGATCTATTGATATGAAGAGTTAAATTGATGTGATGACACTCCCGTTAAAAAGTTTAGAAGCACAGGAACAATCTCCCCCACCATCTTCTTCTCACAAAGAAAAAAACAAAATCATCCCATGCCAAACCCCAAGTCCGGGTTGGCACGTGTTCCCCCACCTCCATTCTTCTATACCTCATAAATTTAATAGGGACGTCCCATCAAAAGTTGCCAAAAGAGCACACTAAAAAAATGCAGTCAACGTAACTATAGTCCATGAATAATAAGATCCCAAGTCAAATAGAGGAGGGATCATCTTCTTCCATACCTCATACATCTTGTTCATCTGCAATTCTTACAAAAAAGTGGCAGTGTCAAAGTAAAGGGAGATGAAGTTTGTTTCTTACAAAGTTTTAATATAAAAACAAGTCATGAAACATGTTTTTAATAGGAAATGTGGAACTTTGTGTTTTGTGAATCTAGGCGATTGGGTCACTTGGCCAAGAAAGGAGATAAGGAACAAAGTAATTCTACAAGGGTGAGGATAGATATGTTTCTAGTACAAATTAGAATTATTTGTATTCTTTTTTGCTTGAGGACAAGCAAATATTCAAGTCTGTGGTATTTTGATGAATTTATATTCATCCATTTTCAAATACACTTTTGTAGTCTTTTCATAGGAATTTATTTCTCATTTTATAATTTATAGAAATACTTGCAAATTTTTCACTCCTTAACCATTCATTTAAATTCTCATAATCTTCACTCATATTTTGGAGGTTCTACCTTCACTCACATTCATGAAATAGTAACCTCATTGATAGTTCTGAGAAAATCAAGGATCAAAAGCTTCAACTACAATATTGGACCATCTCATTACGTGAGCCAATCAACTCATGTTCCAAAAAGAACGTTTCATCTCTAAGGGGTGTCACATCTTAGAGACCTGAGATGTATGTTTTGGCCCTCGGCTCCACCTTTCACCATATCTATTCAGTAGCCCAGATGGACATTTCCAACCTTCCAATTGCCTGATTTGGCTTGCCACCCAAGCATTTCAAGTCCCCAAATGGCCATCTCAGGTCGCTTCACAACCAAGTCAAACAATAACGCACCACCACCTTACCTTAAGGTTTCTACCCTACTTCGCTAGACTGCACTTACTTGGATGTGAATCGAGCACTCCAACCTTCTACCAATCATTTGGGATTGCTTCATGACCGAGTTCTAGTCAAAGAGGCGCTGCCACCACTCCATTAAGGTTTTACCTGCTTCCTGGGTTCGTGCCCCTTCACACCTAAACTGATCAGTTCAGGATGTAAAATTGTTAGTTCGCGTCATGCGATATGACTTTTCCAGCAGCTACCGACCTTCTTTTCCTGTCCCACCTTTTAGGGTTTTCTCCTCATCCTTCCCTATAAAAGGAGGACTCTAAAAATAAAGGGAATCCAATCTTTTGTACTTGCAACTTTATTTTTGGCACTTGTTATTTCAATTCTTGCATGTGTACTCCTTGTTTTTCAATAAAATTAGTGTTTCATTCTCAAGATTTTTGGTTCATGTTCTTCTGTTCTTGGTCTTTTTTTGGGAACAAGGATATAAGGAAGGTGGCCATTTTATTGCCACTAGCTAAGATTCCCTTGGGATTCTTTCTAATGTAGTCTATGGATTACTTCCTTCCTTCCTTTATTCTTCAATTAATCTTCATGTATTGTTAGTAGTTCCTATATCGGGGTGTGGGGGAGTAGCCCCATAGACATAGTGTAAATTTGATTGAGTTCTATATGGTTTCATTTGTTAGATGGTATTTTGTTTGGATAATCGCTCTTTTGAAACAACTTGATCTCTTGTCAAGAGTTAATCATGGGGAATTTGATTGTGGGCTCCGATCTCCAAAACACGATATAAACTCAGCGGAAGCATTTGATTAACAGCGGAATATGAAAAATCACGAAAAATTAAAACTTTTCGAGACAAGATCTTGAAGACATGAAACTTCTTTCATAAAAGCAAGGTAAACAATTTACATCTCTGATAAACCACTTCTTAAGTGATTTCATACAACAAAATACAAAATCTCAGATTGACAAACTCCAAGGACCTGAGAGTACAGAGACGGCATAGGACTAACTAACTACATGACTCAGCAGTCAGTATCTCCACCTGAGATTCACTGCTGCTCCTGGTGTTGCTGCTGCTGATACTGCTCACCCTCGGATTGGTTTCTTCGTCCTCGATGTCCACCTAAAAGTTAGAAACCTACGGAGTGAGACAATTATTTAAATAATTGTCCCAGCGGGAGTGATAACTCTTCGCCAGGAGCTTTATTATAGCATTCAAAGAACAACATGAGCAAATAAAACTTTTAAGTTAAACAACAACAGATTGATATTAAATAGTACCACAACATCTGAGAATTATGAAGAACATATGTATACTAACAATCATGTATCTCGTAGTTTAACCTAAGTAGATATACTACGCGGTTGATTATGTTTTACAAACATCATTATGCCCTGCGGAGATGAGGTATACCGCTCATACTCCAACCGGTCACTATTAAGTCGCATCAGTATCATACCTAGGTCATCAAAAGAGCCGGATTCTTATGACCTCATCTTCCTCAGTCAGAATGAGGATCAACATGCAGGACATCTAGTGCCTCTGCTAGTATAGCTCACCAGGGTACTCTAGTACTTCGCTATTAGAGTCACAGTGGCATTCTGTACTCTCTTCGTCATCGAAGGATTTCTTGTTTATCTCTCATCGATACGGTATAAAAGATTTCCTCGAGAGATTAGTATTACATCACCCTGACATAAACATATAGTGAAGGATTGATAGATTAAGATATATCTACATCAATTCCTACACCAGGATGTAAGGATATACACATCCATATTCCCCCACATACTCAAAAGTATGTGTTCCAGGAGTTCCCTTAGGAAAACCTATTTCACAATCATTTAGTTTCTGACAATGATGGATCTATGATCAGGGCTCTACATGGTATGATTATACTTGGTTAGTTAGGTACATTTTAGTATTCTTTTAATATCATACATGTTCTCAAACATTTAATCATTAGCATAGCAGCTATGAAAGAAGAATACTAAATGTAACAAGTCTAACTCATATCAATTATCATTTCTCAATCATCTCATCACAAGTCATCTATTAAGCATGACCTTGATGATACTCATGGCTCTCACAGCCTATCAGTCTCATAAGATGCCACTTACTAGGCAACAAGATATTTCACTATTCATAAAGCTAATAACATACTTTCAATGAATATGATATCATAATTCTTACCTGGATATGATCATCTTTATATATGAGAACCTGCATGGTTATACCAACTAATAATAGTAAACAATCCATTTTAAGATCTGTTCTTCCATACTATTACAAGAGATAGGTTCCCTGATTTCCATCAATTAGGGTTTACTATTCACAATACATATTATCACCCTAGAATTAGGGTTTACTGTTCACTTCATGGTGAATTGAACTCATAACATCATCATGTACGAGAAACCTCATCATTGATATCCTCAGATTAGATTAAGATTCATTAATGATCATAATTAGGGTTTCCATGATCTCACATAGGAGGATCATACCCTAATCATGCACTTTCATGTTTATTGAAGGTATTTCTCTTGAATTTCAACCATAAATGGTACTTTCTCTCTCCTCTTACTAGTATATGGTGATTACACCACTCTAGATCAGGTTGGGTTAAGTCCTCATTGACTATCATGAGTCAAATCATCACTATCATGTGATTAGGGTTTGATTAAAACAAGGTATCCTTTGATTTAACCCTTGAAGGGTACTTAGGTAATTCACACCATTGATCATCATTATAGGTCAATTCATTAGTCCCTTAGTCCCTTAATGTCCTAGGTTATCATTAGGGTTTAGATCAGATCCTCATTGAACCAAATACACCTTCAATTGATTAAGTATAAACAACCTTGAAAGTCTCCAATTGGTTACACATATTCAACCTCCAAACGGTTTGAAACCGTTTGGATGTGTTGACCGTTTGCTAGGTTTGACTCCAAGACCGCATGAAACCCAAGGTCGTTTTCCCTCAAACGGTCTTAAGACCGTTTGGGTGCGTTGACCGTTTGGGGAGAGTTGACTTCCAAACCGTTTGAGCTTATGCGGTTTGACACCGTTTGAATTGAAACGATCTTGGGATCGATTGGACCAAATGACATTGAGATCGTTTGAGCCCAAACGGTCTTGAGACCGTTTGGCCCCAAACGGTCTAAAGACCGTTTGGCCCAAATGGGCTCAAACCGTTTGGACCTCCAACATGGTTCAAAAGTTACAATCGATTATGGTTATGTATGTTGAAGCCCTCAATTCTCCAAATCCATGTTAACCTCTTAAAAATTGAGTCATTTAGGATGATCCTTAATCAATTGAACACCAAATTGACCCTCAATTGAAAGCCAATTAGGGTTAAGTCCATCTCAATTAGGGTTTCAATCGGATATTCAACAATGTTCAACAATGTGAATCAAATCAAGGTTGAACCTATCAATTGACCTCCAATTGGGCCCAAACTTGGCCCAAACGGTCTTGAGATCATTTGGAAATCCTACAAACTGTCTTGAGACCGTTTGCCCAAAGGTTGACCAAAAACCAAGTCAGATGGATAAGGGTTGAACCCTAACTAGGTCTAAAATCAGCAATTTTTTTATCAATTCATCAACTTATTGCAATTGGACCCTCAAACCATCAAATTACCTCAAACCTAGACCTCCAAACGGTCTTGGGTTGTGTCCAAACGGTCTTGAGACCGTTTGGATGAATCCCCAAACGGTCTTAAGACCGTTTGAGTCCTTCATCCCAAAACTCAACAAGATCTATACTTGAAATCAGCAATTTCAACCCGATTAGGGTTAGGGTATTGAAGTACCTTCAACTCTCAATTGGTTAAGAATTGGATTATGATCCTTTGTAGCAATTAAATTCAATATATTACCAACAGACCCTCAAATGGTCGTCCCT
Source organism: Alisma plantago-aquatica (assembly GCA_963693085.1). NCBI lineage: Eukaryota > Viridiplantae > Streptophyta > Magnoliopsida > Alismatales > Alismataceae > Alisma > Alisma plantago-aquatica. Next base: position 410,122,726 of record OY856410.1, on the reverse strand, counting down.
TGGTCAACCCTATCAAACGGTCTTGAGACCGTTTTGATCCAAACGGTCTTGCAAGACCGCATGAGATCAAACGGTTTGAGACCGTTTGACCTTAAACGGTTTGCAACCGTTTGGACCAAAAGGGTCCAAGGTCGGTTGATAAAGTTGCCTAGGAATCCACATCCATCATCTTCAACCCTTGTTTAGGTCGGTTATACCACGGTTTTACTTGCAAAAGGGCAAGGAAGAAGGGAGGTAGAAGAAGAACTAAGCTTAAATTGCAAGAACATAGATATGCATAATAAAGCAAAGAGTTTAGAGTTATAAAACCCGCCTCAAATGTTGTTCCTAGAGCTCCAAGCTTACAAGCTTCAAGCCTCTAATGGTGTCTTGAGCTCCACAACTCGGCCAAAGGTGATTCTCCAAGGAAAAGATGGGGATGGTCGGTTAGAACAAAGAACCTAAGTGAGTTAACCACAAAACCAACCTTTTATGATGAATTCATCCAAGAATCTGAGCTAGAAGATGGTTCCTTATCACCTTAGCACTACTTGGTCGTCTCCCTGAGCTCCAGAGATTTGCCTTGGCCGTTTTTGAGAAAGATGAGAAGTGAAGAGGATAAAGGATACGTTTACTTGGTTTGCAAAGGAATAGGCTTATATAGTTTAGGCTAACTTCCACCATAAGGACCTTTAGTTCATAGATTTCTCATCTTGGTCCCTCCTTATTTCTAAGGCACGTCCAAGCCATCATAACTTAAGCAAATTCCATCAAAACTCAAGATCTAAGGGTAAAGAAAACCAACATGCAAACTAAGGTACACATATATGAAGGGTCTCCTTACTCATACTAGGTGTTTTCACTATAAAGGTCATTTTTCTTATCTAATTATTTAATTGAAACTCCCCTTTCATCATTTCTTATCTAATTGATGTCAAAAGTCATAAAAGATATTCTGGAAGGTGTATTTTACAAGTTGCACCCCACAATTTGGGTAAATTGCACTTTATTCCAAATTAGGGTTTTTAAGCCCAAGGATCATTCCACAAGCTGCATCTTGATGCCCAGGCTTGTGAAATCCATCATACCTCATCATATTCACTCATATGATGTCTCATCATCAGAGGAACATCTTAACCTGTGAAATTTGCAAGTTAAACCCCTTAAATGGGTAATTTGCACATAGGTCCCTGTGTTACAAAACAATACTAAAACATTGTTTAAAAAGGATAGAAATGTAAACATATGTTCCTCAGGAGCTTAATTTTATGCCAAAAGATAATCACAAGTATCTTAATTACATAATTAGGCAAAACACCTAGGGTTATCTCATAACCCAGGTCAGGGATGTTACAAATTATCCACCCCTTACAAGGATTTCGTCCCCGAAATCAAGAAAACATATATTAAGAGAACAGAGTAGGGTATTTCCTTCTCATCTCTTGCTCTAGTTCCCATGTGGCTTCTTCAGCACCATGGTGATTCCAGAGGACTTTCACAAGACTTATATCTTTCTTCTTTAGCTTTTCAATTCTGTTATCAAGGATTGACACTGGTCCTTCCTCATAAGATATATCTTCATTCAATTCTACCTCCATAGGCTGTAGAACTGACTCTGTATCAGGATGACATTTTCTTAGCATAGAAATGTGAAACACAGGGTGTAACTTCTGTAACTCTAGTGGTAACTCTAGTCTATAGGCTACCTTTCCAACCCATTCAATGATTGGATAAGGCCCTACAAACCTAGGAGCTAACTTCCCTTTCTTTCCAAATCTTAGAACTCCCTTCCAAGGCGAGACCTTGAGATACACTTTGTCTCCAACCTGGAATTCTAAGGGTCTACGACGTCTATCAGCATATGACTTCTGCCTATCCTGTGCAGTCTTAATCTGTTGTTGTATTACTTTAATCTTCTCTGTGGTTTGCTGCACAAGATCAGGACCTAACAACTGACGTTCGCCAGTCTCATACCAACACAAGGGTGATCTACAACGTCTACCATACAACGCTTCATAAGGTGCCATATCAATACTACGTTGATAGCTGTTGTTATAGGCAAACTCTATCGAGCTTAAGTGTAGATCCCAACTTCCTGTAAACTGGAGAACACATGCTCTCAGCAAGTCTTCTAAGGTCTGTATAGTCCTTTCTGACTGTCCATCAGTCTGTGGGTGAAAGGATGTACTAAACCTTAACTTGGTGCCTAAAGCTCTGTGCAACTGCTCCCAAAAACGACTTGTAACTGGGGACCTCTGTCAGAAACTATAGTGACAGGAACTCCGTGCAGTCGCACTATCTCTTGCACATACAGCTGTGCTAACTTCTCGGCAGAATAGGTTGTTTTGACAGGTAAGAAATGCGCTGTCTTTGTCAACCTATCAACTATTACCCAAATGGAATCATGCCCTTTGTTTGTCCTAGGTAGGCCAATAACAAAGTCCATGGTCACATGGTCCCACTTCCATTGTGGTATGGGTAAAGGTTGCATTGTTCCTGCAGGCTTCTGGTGTTCATCTTTAACTTGCTGACACACAGGACACCTCATCACAAACTCTGCAACATCTTTCTTCATCCCAGGCCACCAATACATATCTTTCAAGTTTCGATACATCTTGGTGCTCCCTGGATGCATAGCATACATCGAAGAATGAGCTTCTTCCAGGACTAACTTTCTCAAGTTATCCACATCCGGTACTATCATTCTCCCATGATAACATGCCACTTGATCATCTGAGTCATGGAAACCATCTCGTTTCTCATCACCATACTCCGATCTGATATGCTGAACTACAGTATCAACATGATGTGCCTCCTTAATCTGCTCTCTTAGGGTAGGTTTCATATGCATCTCAGCTAACAATCCAGTTAACAACGACACTTTCAACTGTACATTGGCTTGTCTTAAGGAGATAAGCATATCTCTCCTAGAGCATACTAAAGAGTTTAGTTGTGCCCTATCCATGGTTGATGTTGCTGATTTTTTACTCAAGGCATCTGCAACCACATTGGCCTTGCCCGGATGGTAATCAATTATACAATCGTAGTCCTTGATTAACTCCATCTAGTGACGTTGCCTCATATTAAGCTCATGCTGAGAGAAGATATACTTAAGATTCTTGTGGTCTGTGAAAATCTGGAATGTTTCTCCGTAGAGGTAATGTCTCCAGATCTTCAAGGCATGAACCACAGCAGCTAACTCCAGATCGTGTGTTAGATAATTCTCCTCGTGTTTCTTAAGCTGTCGGGAAGCGAAAGAAATCACTTGCTTATCCTGCATCAACACACATCCAAGTCCATTCTTGGAGGCATCACAGAAGACTACATATCCTTTCCCTTGCTCAGGTAGTACAAGCACAGGTGCACTTGTCAACCTCTCTTTCAACAGTTGAAAAGACTGTTGACACTTATCACTCCAGGCGAAAGGAACATCCTTCCGGGTTAACTTGGTTAAGGGTAAGGCTATAGAACTAAAATTCTTAATAAACCTTTGGTAGTAACCAGCTAACCCCAAGAAGCTTCAAATCTCTGTTGGTGTCTTCGGTTGTTCCCACTGTAGAACAGACTCTACCTTTTTAGGATCAACACAAATTCCCAAGGCAGATATCACATGTCCAAGGAAAGATACTTCTGGTAACCAGAACTCACACTTGCTAAACTTAGCGTATAGCTTATGTTCTCTTAGCAAAGTTAGAGCCTGACGAAGATGTTGTTCATACTGTTGAGCATCCTTACTATAGATCAGAATGTCATCTATGAAGACGACAACATACTGATCGAAAAAAGGTAGGAGGATTCTATTCATGAGTTCCATAAATGCAGCTGGTGCATTAGTTAGTCCAAACGACAAAACTGTGAACTCATAGTGACCATACCTTGTCCTGAAGGCAGACTTGGGTATGTCACTGTCCTTAATACGAAGTTGATGATACCCCGACCTCAGGTCTATCTTTGAGAAGACAGTTGCACCACGTAACTGGTCAAAGAGATCATCAATCCTCGGCAGAGGGTACTTATTCTATTGTTACTTTGTTTAGTTGTCTGTAATCACTACACAATCGCATTGATCCATCTTTCTTTTTAACAAACAAGACCGGAGCACCCCAAGGTGAAGTGCTCGGTCGGATGAAACCCTTCTCAAGCAACTCTTGCAGTTGTTTCTTGAGTTCTGCCATTTCAGCAGGCACCGTCCTATACAGTGTCTGTGCTATAGGTTGAGTGTCTATGATCAAATTGATTTCAAAATCAATTTCCTGAGGAGGTGGCACACCTGGAAGTTCTTCAGGAAATACATCTTCAAATTCTCTGAATACAGGAACTTCAACAGGGTTGAGACTCTCCATGGTAGTATCTACTACATGGGCCAAGAATGCATAACATCCTTGTCTTATCAGCTTCTCAGCAGCCATAGCTGACACAAGATAGGTGGGTAGAATCTTTCTCTCTCCTTGAAAGATCCATGTGTTGCTTTCATCAGCAAGCACAACTTGTTTGAATTCACAATCCAAGACAACCTTATACCTTTCCAAGGTATCCATCCCAAGGATTATATCAAATCCTTGCATCTCAAGTGGTATTAAATCCACTTGAATGCGATGATTAGAAAAGAAGAGGATGCAGGGAGAGCATACCTCTTGTAAAATAGAAGACCCTCTCAACGGAGTCTCCAGCAACAAGCTATCTGCCCTATGACTGACTGTCATATTGCAGTTATGAATCACTCTTTGAGTGATAAAAGAGTGCGTAGCACCCGGGTAAATTAAAATAGATACAACGCATGAGATAGACATATCAGGATATAACAACTCCATCTGACCTACCACAACTCGTGGGTTGATCACTGCATCAGGTGGGTTCATTGCATATAATCTTGCTATCGCCTGAGGTTGAGCCGGTGCTGATGATCCAGCTTGAGATGCTTGTCCACGTCCTCTAGCTGCTCCTTGAAACTGTCTTCTTTGTGATCCCTGTTGACTCTGTCTCTGAGTCTGTGTCATACTGACAGGCCTAGCTCTGCAGTCCTTCATCAGGTGTCCCACCTTACCACAGTTGTAGCAGCTTCTCTCCAGTTGTTGTGGTCTTGGTGGTCCTGTGACTGACATGGATGCTGAACTGTGAGCCTCTTGTAGTGGTAGGCTTCATCCTCTACCTCTACTTGGTGTCCACTGTGTCTGAGCACTAGGTCTAGGTGGTGGTGGTGTCAGTGCAGAAAACCTAGGCTTCTTAAAGTCTCTAGATGAAGATCCCTGGAACTGAGATTATCTCTTGTGGGTTTGCTTTTTTTTCTACTACAGACCTTTCTATCCTTCGGACTGACTCAACGAAGGTAGCAAACCTTTCCCGATTCTCTAGGGCAGATACGGGAGTAGTCATGTCGGCGTTTAATCCCTTCTCGAACCTTCTGCTCCTTTCTTCATCTGTAGCAGCCATATGTGGACAAAACTGCAACAAATCCATGAACTTAGCTTCATACTCGCTAATGTTCATCATGCCTTGTCTCAATCTCTCAAACTGAGAGATTTTCTTGTCCAGGAAGGTTTTTGGAAAATATCTGTGGATAAATTCCCATCGGAACACTTCCCAAGCAATCTCCACACCAGGCCTCTTCTGCTCTTCCATGGTCCACCAATGACCAACACTTCCTTTGAGAAGATAGACAGCATGTCTAACCTTCTCAGCTTCTGGGATGTTCAAGATTCTGAAAGCTTTCTCTAACTCGGTTAACCACAGATCGACATATGCGGGGTCAGCTGTCCCAAAGTATTTGGTAGCTCCAACACGACGAAGTCACTCGAACGTCTTACCGATACCTTGTCCTTCAGATTGGACAGGTGCCCTAGGTGCAGGCATGGGCATCCTGTCGGTGATGTGTGTCATGGCAGTCATAAACTGCCCGAACATAGTCTGGACAGCTGGGTTACCCATGTCAGCTGGGTCAAACTGAGGTGGCTCAGGTACAGGTTGCTCTATCTCCGGGTTTCTTGCACCTCCTCGGGGTGCAGCGACGCTACTCTCAGCCTCATACTCCTCATGTTCTTCATGTGGTCCGTACATCCTTAACTTATCTTCTTCTCCTAAGGAGCAGAAGACTCTATTAGATAGGAAAGAAACACTAAGGATAGACTCAACATCCTAAGTCCTATGTCTCTGTAGACTCAATGAACCTAGAGCTCTGATACCACTTAATTGTGGGCTCCGATCTCCAAAACACGATATAAACTCAGCGGAAGCATTTGATTAAAAGCGAAATACGAAAAATCACAAAAAATTAAAAATTTTCGAGACAAGATCTTGAAGACATGAAACTTCTTTCATAAAAGCAAGGTAAACAGTTTACATCTCTGATAAACCATTTCTTAAGTGATTTCATACAAAAAAATACAAAATCTCAGATTGACAAACTCCAAGGACCTGAGAGTACAGAGACGGCATAAGACTAACTAACTACATGACTCAGCAGTCAGTATCTCCACCTGAGATTCACTGCTGCTCCTGGTGTTGCTGCTGCTGATACTGCTCACCCTCGGATTGGTTTCTTCATCCTCGACGTCCACCTAAAAGTTAGAAACCTACGGAGTGAGACAATTATTTAAATAATTGTCCCAGCGGGAGTGATAACTCTTTGCCAGGAGCTTTATTATAGCATTCAAAAAACAGCATGAGCAAATAAAACTTTTAAGGTAAACAACAGCAGATTGATATTAAATAGTACCACAACATCTGAGAATTATGAAGAACATATGTATACTAACAATCATGTATCTCGTAGTTTAACCTAAGCAGATATACTATGCGGTTGATTATGTTTTACAAACATCATTATGCCCTACGGAGATGAGGTATACCGCTCATACTCCAATCGATCACTATTAAGTCACATCGGTATCATACCTAGGTCATCAAAAGAGCCAGATTCTTATGACCTCATCTTCCTCAGTCAGAATGAGGATCAACATGCAGGACATCTATTGCCTCTGCTAGTATAGCTCACCAGGGTACTCTGGTACTTCGCTATTAGAGTCACAGTGGCATTCTGTACTCTCTTCGTCATCGAAGGATTTCTTGTTTATCTCTCATCGATACGGTATAAAAGATTTCCTCGGGAGATTAGTATTACATCACCCTGACATAAACATATAGTGAAGGATTGATAGATTAAGATATATCTACATCAATTCCTACACCAGGATGTAAGGATATACACATCCATATTCCCCCACATACTCAAAAGTATGTGTTCCAGGAGTTCCCTTAAGAAAACCTGTTTCACCATCATTTAGTTTCTGACAATGATGGATCTATGATCAGGGCTCTACATGGTATGATTATACTTGGTTAGTTAGGTACATTTCAGTATTCTTTTAATATCATACATGTTCTCAAATATTTAATCATTAGCATAGCAGCTATGAAAGAAGAATACTAAATGTAACAAGTCTAACTCACATCAATTATCATTTCTCAATCATCTCATCACAAGTCATCTATTAAGCATGACCTTGATGATACTCATGGCACTCACAGCCTATCAGTCTCATAAGATGCCACTTACTAGGGAACATGATATTTCACTATTCATAAAGCTAATAACATACTTTAAATGAATATGATATCATAATTCTTACCTAGATATGATCATCTTTATATATGAGAACCTGCATGGTTATACCAACTAATAATAGTAAACAATCCATTTCAAGATATGTTCTTCCATACTCTTATAAGAGATAGATTCCCTTATTTCCATCAATTAGGGTTTACTATTCACAATACATATTATCACCCTAGAGTTAGGGTTTACTGTTCACTTCATGGTGAATTGAACTCATAACATCATCATGTATGAGAAACCTCATCATTGATATCCTCAGATTAGATTTAGATTCATTAATGATCATAATTAGGGTTTCCATGATCTCACATAGGAGGATCATACCCTAATCATGCACTTTCATGTTTATTGAAGGTATTTCTCTTGAATTTCAACCATAAATGGTACTTTCTCTCTCCTCTTACTAGTAGATGGTGATTACACCACTCTAGATCAGGTTGGGTTAAGTCCTCATTGACTATCATGAGTCAAATCATCACTATCATGTGATTAGGGTTTGATTAAAACAAGGTATCCTTTGATTTAACCCTTGAAGGGTACTTAGGTAATTCACACCATTGATCATCATTATAGGTCAATTCATTAGTCCCTTAATGTACTAGGTTATCATTAGGGTTTAGATCAGATCCTCATTGAACCAAATACACCTTCAATTGATTAAGTATAAACAACCTTGAAAGTCTCCAATCGGTTACACATATTCAACCTCCAAACGGTTTGAAACCGTTTGGATGTGTTGACCGTTTGCTAGGTTTGACTCTAAGACCGCATGACTCCCAAGGTCGTTTTCCCTCAAACGGTCTTAAGACCGTTTGGGTGCGTTGACCATTTGGGGAGAGTTGACTTCCAAACCGTTTGAGCTTATGCGGTTTGAAACCGTTTGAATTGAAATGATCTTGGGATCGATTGGACCAAACGACCTTGAGATCGTTTGAGCCCAAACGGTCTTGAGACCGTTTGGCCCCAAACGGTCTGAAGACCATTTGGCCCAAATGGGCTCAAACCGTTTGGACCTCCAACATGGTTCAAAAGTTACAATCGATTATGGTTATGTATGTTGAAGCCCTCAATTCTCCAAATCCATGTTAACCTCTTACAAATTGAGTCATTTAGGATGAGCTTTAATCAATTGAACACCAAATTGACCCTCAATTGAAAGCCAATTAGGGTTAAGTCCATCTCAATTAGGGTTTCAATCGGATATTCAACAATGTTCAACAATGTGAATCAAATCAAGGTTGAACCTATCAATTGACCTCCAATTGGGCCCAAACTTGGCCCAAACGGTCTTGAGATCGTTTGGAAATCCTACAAATGGTCTTGAGACCGTTTTCCCAAAGGTTGACCAAAAACCAAGTCAGATGGATAAGGGTTGAATCCTAACTAGGTCTAAAATCAGCAATTTTTTTATCAATTCATCAACTTATTGCAATTGGACCCTCAAACCATCAAATTACCTCAAACCTAGACCTCCAAATGGTCTTGGGTTGTGTCCAAACGGTCTTGAGACTGTTTGGATGAATCCCCAAATGGTCTTAAGACCGTTTGAGTCCTTCATCCCAAAACTCAACAAGATCTATACTTGAAATCAGCAATTTCAACCCGATTAGGGTTAGGGTATTGAAGTACCTTCAACTCTCAATTGGTTAAGAATTAGATTATGATCCTTTGTAGCAATGAAATTCAATATATTACCAACAGACCCTCAAACGGTCGTCCCTTGGTCAACCCTATCAAATGGTCTTGAGACCGTTTTGATTCAAACGGTCTTGCAAGACCGCATGAGATCAAATGGTTTGAGACCGTTTGACCTTAAACGGTTTGCAACCGTTTGGACCAAAAGGGTCCAAGGTCGGTTGGTAAAGTTTCCTAGGAATCCACGCCCATCATCTTCAACCTCTGTTCAGGTCGGTTATACCACGGTTTTACTTGCAAAAGGGCAAGGAAGAAAGGAGGTAGAAGAAGAACTAAGCTTAAATTGCAAGAACATAGATATGCATAATAAAGCAAAGAGTTTAGAGTTATAAAACCCACCTCAAACGTTGTTCCTACAGCTCCAAGCTTCCAAGCTTCAAGCCTCTAATGGCGTCTTGAGCTCCACAACGCGTCCAGAGGTGATTCTCCAAGGAAAAGATGGGGATGGTCGGCTAGAACAAAGAACCTAAGTGAGTTAACCACAGAACCAACCTTTTATGATGAATTCATCCAAGAATCCGAGCTAGAAGATGGTTCCTTCTCACCTTAGCACTACTTGGTCATCTCCCTGAGATCCAGAGATTTTCCTTGGCCATTTTTGAGAAAGATGAGAAGTGAAGAGGATAAAGGATACATTTACTTGGTTTGCAAAGGAATATGCTTATATAGTTTAGGCTAACTTCCACCATAAGGACCTTTAGTTCATAGATTTCTCATCTTGGTCCCTCCTTCTTTCTAAGGCACGTCCAAGCCATCATAACTTAAGCAAATTCCATCAAAACTCAAGATCTAAGGGTAAAGAAAACCAACATGCAAACTAAGGTGCACATATATGAAGGGTCTCCTTACTCATACTAGGTGTTTTCACTATAAAGGTCATTTTTCTTATCTAATTATTTAATTGAAACGCCCCTTTCATCATTTCTTCTTTAATTGATGTCAAAAGTTATAAAAGATATTCTAGAAGGTGTATTTTACAAGTTGCACCCTACAATTTGGGTAAATTGCACTTTATTCCAAATTAGGGTTTTTAAGCACAAGGATCATTCCACAAGCTGCATCTTGATGCCCAGGCTTGGGAAATCCATCATACCTCATCATATTCACTCATATGATGTATCATCATCAGAGGAACATCTTAACCTGTGAAATTTGCAAGTTAAACCCCTTAACTAGGTAATTTGCACATAGGTCCATGTGTTACAAAACAATACTAAAACATTGTTTAAAAAGGATAGAAATGTAAACATATGTTCCTCAGGAGCTTAATTTCATGCCAAAAGATAATCACAAGTATATTAATTACATAATTAGGCAAAACACCTAGGGTTATCTCATAACCCAGGTCAGGGATGTTACAGTGACTGCCGAACCCAAGACTTGAAACAACCAAACAAATGCATGAATATCTAGATGAGACCTCATAAGGATCTTTCTTGGGATGATCGGGGTAGGATTTGTCAACACTAGGACTAATGGATTTGCTGAGAGTTCATCTTCTATAGATGCATTTGCAAATGTTCCATATACCCTCTTCTAACTTGTTTTTATCTTATAGATTTCATCGGTCTAGTTTGACATAGGCTATGGTGCTAAAACCCATAACCCTGGTATCTTTTATCCTCAATTCAAACTCATTCCCTCAACCTCTTGTTTCTGAATCACTTTTTCTTACTTGTAATTTAATTCTACTCATAGTTAATCTCTCTTTAATTATTCTTTGCATAACCCATTCTTTACTTGTTCTCAACATAATTTTTCCTTACTTGTTCTTAGTGTAACTTTTATTTCATTGCAAATTTACTTCCTTATTCTAGGATAATCAAATCATCAACCAACAATTCTTTTCTTTCCTATTCAATTTTTATTCAAAGTGATCTGCTTCTTAATCTCAATCATAAAAATGTTTTCGTATGGGATTGACCCTCTCTATACTAATAAACTAACCTTAATCGGTTGTTTTGTTGTTAACAAGAGGTTAAACTCTAGGATAAAACCCCTAGTGAATTTGTGTGCCTAACGATGTGTATCAGAAGGTTAAGACAATAGCGGCATGCAATATTAAATATAAATAGTTGGACCAAAGAGGGGATCTAATATTCACTAAATTGAGAAATATAACCATCCTATTCTAAATATGAGGGAAAGGATGTATATATATAGAGGATGGGTTCATTACCTAGTTGGGCAACTTAAATTAGTTACCCAATGATTCTGGTTACAATATGAGCATTCTTGTTATAATTTTTCTATTTTGGTTACAAATTCTTACTCCTGGTAACATTTCAGGTGGAGATTTTTTTTTTGAAATGTTATTTTTACTATTTTCACATAGCAAAATACAAAATTGATGTTATTTTTAAAAAATGAGTCTCTATCTTACAAATTTGGTCATCTCTTTACAGTTTGGTGTCTTCCTATTACAAAAGTGGATCCACGTGTAACTAACCTTAGTTGCTCGACTCAGGTATTGAATATATGGCCACACACACACATATATATACACATATATATGTGTGTATATATACATATATATGTGTATATATACATATATATGTGTATATATATACATATATACATACATACATACATATATATGTATATATACAACCCGTGCGCCACGCTCCCGTTGGCTCTGGCGATCCCCGACAGAATGTCGCCGACCTGTGGCATGGCGCCCACGTCGCCTGTCATCCCGACCGGAGATGCCCACTCCACGACACCCACCGACATCCAGCCCACAATCCCTACCTCCACCCCTAGCCACCAGAAGAAATACAGAGACGGAGACAAGCACACAACAGCCGTACGATAGCAGGAAGGAGCGACGAACCCTAGGCGGGAGAAGGAAGTTGCAGACGACCGCAAGGCTTGGTCCCAGATTCTGACCAAACCAGCGACGACGACCAATGAATCCCTGGAATTCCCGAAGCCATTGGTCAAGGAGGGGGAGATCCACGTTGATCTTGAGCCGGAGGAATTTGAACGTATGCGAGACGTTTGGGAATTCACAGTGTTAATCTATGTTCTCGGGAGGAGTCCTTACTATCCTCATCTCAAGGCGTGGATTCAGCGCAAGTGGAGGCAAAAGGGGTCCTTCGACCTCCTGTCCAGAGAAAATGGCATCTTCCTCGTGAGGTTTGCCAATGACGCTGACAAGAAGGAAGCCCTGAACGCCGGCCCTAGGTCGTTCGACCGTCAGTTGGTGATCGTGAAGGATTACCGATTTGGTGATGAACTCAAGAGGGACATATTCTCTACCATTCCGACGTGGATCACGGTGCACTCCATTGGACGCTCCTGGACTAGGAGAGCGGTGGGGACAATTGCTAGCGGAGTCAGACGTGTCCTGCACATCAATGACCAATCGCTCGAGACGGATGAAGCCCAAGTTATTGTAGAACTGGAGGTGGAGAAGCCAACACCGTGGAAGGTTATGTTGAATGTGAAGGGAAAGGAGCCCATCCCGGTGAGGGTCGAGTATGACCATGTGCCGGCGAGATGCTCAATCTGCAAGGCTTTTGGGCACGCTGATGACTACTATGATAGGAAACCAGCGGACAACAACAAGGGGGGCGGGCAAGTCTGGAAGGAAAATCCAACCTCAGCAAAGCTGACTGCAACTACCTAAGATGCCGAGATCGAGAAGAACAAGGCAGAACAACAGAAGGGGGAAGAAACCAGTAGTAGCGGTGCAGTCGAAGAAGAGGAGCAACGTACACCCAAAGATAAAGGGACGGGCAGCAGCAAAGGAGTCGAGAAGACAAATAATAAGGAGGAGGGTGAGTTTGTGTTAAGCTCACGTAGGAAAGGGGTCAAAGCAGGCATTCCAGGCATTCCCAATAATCAAGGTGTTAGTGCTATTCTGGATACAACGAATAGCTTTGGGGCACTTTCCGAATCAGATGCTGAGGAGGAAAATGTAACAAAGCAACATGAACAGAAAAGGAAGGGCAAGAACACTGGAAAGGAGCCTCCTAGGCGCACCAGGTTCAACAAAAATCTTTGATATGTCCATGCTCTTATGGAATATTAAAGGTGGGTGTGATAGGAACAAGAAGAAGGAAATTAGAGAGTGGATTGCTGCTAGTGGTCACTCTTTGGTTGCATTGGTGGAGACGAAAATAAAGGTACAAAATAAAAATAGTATCAAATATCTGTTTCCGCAAGGCTGGGAGCAAATATCCAATGTTGATTGTGGCGGGGTTGCTAGAGTTTGTGTTGCATGGAAGCCTAATGCTTGGCAACTTTCAGTTGTACAAATGTCAGATCAGCAAATTACTCTGGATTGTGTCAATAATGGAGGATTGCATATGTGGTTGACAACTGTTTATGGGCACAATGATGGCAAAGCGAGATTGGATCTATGGGACACTATGATTTCTATCTCTAAACAAGTTGTGCTTCCTTGGATGGTCATTGGTGATTTTAATACAGTGCAGTTGCAGGCTGAGAAAAAAGGGAAAAGACTTGCCATTAATGCTGAAGTGGACGCTTTCAACCGAGCCATTGATAAATCATGTCTTTTTGAGCTACCAATGGTTGGTGGGGATATTTTTACCTAGAATAATGAGAGGGGCCCGGGTGACAGAATAGCAAGCAAGCTGGATAGAGCTCTTGTGAATGATGATTGGCTAAAATTTTTTCCTAATGTGCAGGTGAAGGCTGAAGGTTCAGATATTAGTGATCATGCTCCTATTGCTGTCTAGATTACCGAGAAAAAACATAAAAGAAGACCTTTCAGATTTCTAAACTACTGGGCGGACTGGAAAGGTTTCGATGATGTCATAACACAAAGTTGGAGTATCCAGGTGACAGGAAACCCCATGTATGTTTTTGCAAAGAAGCTGTCAAACACCAAGGTGGCTATTAAAAAATGGGTGGAAGAAAAGGTGAACATTCCAAAGATGTTGAAGGAGACCAAGCAGGAGTGCAAAGACATTCGAGAAAGACTGTTAATTGATCCACTAAATCCTATTTTGATAGAGAAAGAAAGGGAATTAAAAATGATGCTTGAAGATCTAAAGAAGGCAGAGGAAATTTTTTTCTGGCAGAGAAGCAAGGAGAAGTGGATAGATGATGGAGATAGAAACACAAAGCTATATCATTCTGGGGTTAGAAGGAGAGAGGTAGGTAATATTATTTCTGAACTCATTAATGCTGATGGGATGGTTGTCAACAAACAGGAAGATCTTGAAGAACAGGCGATTGGGTTCTACAGGTCTCTGTACAACAAGGCATTTTCTGACAATATTGATGAACATGAGGAAATTGATTGGAAATTCAAACTCACTAGCACTCACAATAATATTATTACCAGAAGAACTAATGAATAGGAGGTCAAGGATGCTGTTTGGAGCATTGGAAGCAATAAGTCGCCGGGGTCTGATGGCTTTAATGCTTTCTTTTACAAGAAAAATTGGGATGTTATTAAAGGTGACTTGCTTGCTTATGTGGATTGGTTTCTTCAAGGAGGGAATATGGTGAGACAGGTTAATCACTCTTTTCTTGTTCTTATTCCAAAGAAGAAAGTTACGTCTTCTCTTGCTGATTTCTGGCCCATTGCCTGTTGCTCAGTACAATATAAAATTATTGCAAAAATCCTAGTTGCCCGGCTAAAAATGGTCCTCCCATTTCTGGTTTCTGCAAATCAAGGAGCTTTTGTTACAGGTAGAAGCATTAGTGATTGTGCCCTTCTTGCTGGTGAATTTCTCCTAGAATACAATGTTATGAGAGGTAGTAGGATGGCTTGCTTAAAGCTTGACGTCTCCAAAGCTTACGACAGTGTACGGTGGGATAAACTTTGGTGGATTCTGCAACAGATGGGTTTCAACGAGCAATGGATTGGCTGGATGAAACAATGTGTCGGGACTACCAGTTACTCAGTTCTGGTGAATGGCACGTCGGCTGGTCTCTTTAGGGGCAGCAATGGGCTACGCCAGGGTGACCCCATATCCCCCCTTCTTTTTGTGATTGTCATGGAATACTTTACAAGGAGGATGCAGTGAGAAGAAGAAACGAAGGAAATAAAGCCTTACACTGTACATGGCACAAAGGTAATGATACATTGAATTTTTGTTGATGATGTCCTGGTGTTCATTGAAGCCAAGCAACATTACCTGGAAAATCTAAAAGGCTTACTGAGGGACTTCGGGAAGCAAACAGGGTTGTGCATAAATGCAAATAAAACACACATCTTGTTGTCAAAGAGTTGCCATCAGGTAGAAGCCAGACTTACGCAGGAAATGGGGGTTGAAAAATGAATATTCCCAACCAAATACTTGGGATTTCCACTTGCAGGTGGCAACCTTCAAGTCAAGGACTTTACAGACTGCATTGATAAAGTGGAGGAGATGATAAATAGATGTCCTACGCAAAGGACTTCTATGGCTGGGCGTAGTACCTTGATCACAGCTTCTATTGAAGGTCTCCTCATTTTTTGGGCACAACAAGGTGAAATTCCTATCTCTATTCTGGATAGAATTGAAATGAAGATTGCTAATTTTCTGTGGGGAAGCGAGCACCACCCAATGAAGTATTCCAGGCTAGCTTTTCCTAAGGATGAAGGAGGACTGAATTTGAAGACTCCCAGAGATATTGCTAGATGGGGTTCCATGAGAAGGTTGATTGCATATCAAGAAGGCACATCTACATGGGGCAAATGGATGAGAGATAGATATCCTAGAGGATTAGATTTTATTCCGAAAACAAGAGAAGGGTATTCAAGATCCATCAATGTCATGAGGGAAATATGGCCGCAAATTAAGCACATGTTTATTGTTAATAATTCTGGTGGATGGCAGCTCATAGACAAGAAGATAAGCTTATGGGAAATGTCCCATAACAGGAGAGCGAAGGATATCGTGGGAGAACAAATATGGATGGATAGGTATGTGCCTAAATGGAGCATGTGTGTATATAAATTTCTGCACCATATTCTCTCTACTTTTGATAGAATCAAGAGATGGAATTATGATATATCTACTATATGCCTGCTATGTGAGGATAAGGAAGAAATCCACAATCACCTTGTGGGGGAATGTAATTTCACAAAGGATGTTTGGGACCATTTATGCAAGGAGTTTAGACTTCATCTTCAACTCATTGCTGAACTGAGAAGAATGCTTGCTAGGTGCGAAAGAGATGCGAAGAAAAATCTTTTGTTTGCTGTCCTATGCTACCATATCTAGGAGAAGAGAAATGCTAGAAGACACCAAGGTAAGTCTATGAATGCCTCTAATATTGCTGTAAAAATATGTAAATGCATTAGACGTAGACTACATATAGATTAAATGCGTAAGTTGTAATGCTGTTTTGGGTGTATGGCGTTGGGCCTACATGTAATCTTGACCCCTCTAATATTTTTTAGGGGGGATGTCGGAATATATTTACCTAATTCTGATATATATATATATACATACATACATACATACATATATATATATATATATATATATATAATAGAGCATACTAGTTAATATGTAGCGGAAGCATAACTACTATAGATTTTCACAACAAGTCACTTACAACTTTTCCTTTCCATAGAAATTGGTAGAAAAAAAGAAACATGATACATCTATTAACACTTAAGCCTTGGTGCAGAGGGAAACCCGACCATTCTAAGCTATCCTTAAGTCCACCTGTAAGTGATATCTAGAGTCTTTGTCATCTAACGTTCCTACTATACAATGGTTTTGGGAACAACACCCAACAAAAGGAAGCAATAAATATGTGTCATAACACATCTGAGTATGTGCTTACAAAAAAATTTGGGTATTATCATGGATTACAAGTAGAAAAAGGGGTATCCCAAGTAAAGAGGGGCTATCAACATATAGGTAAGTTCCAAAAGAAATTATCAAAAAGATAAGGCAGTGCACGATACAAGATATTTGAGATCCACATTCTTTCAATAATAATCATTTACCATATCATAATAACAATAACTTTGCATGCATAAACAAGCTAGACTAAATATACTTAAAATAAGGCCATAACACCATAGGATCATGGCCTGAAAAGTATGGTTGGAAATACACGCCTTGGGCAGATCATGTGGGTCCTATATATGTACTTTTTGTGCATAAATTACACTTCTTTAGATATTTTTGTCAAAACATTTAGCATGCATAATTTGGTGACAATTTTAACATTCTAGCCATGAATCATATCAAATATTCAAATGGCATCGTAGGAGGGGTCAAAAGACCAATTAAGAAAAGAATACTCAAGATTCACAAGAATCCAAATTATTTTAGATTAGATAACATGGAATTTCAATTTGAGCATCAAAAGAAATAGTATTAAAAATGATTACCCCTTTGTAGGGAATTGGGTTTAAGGTCATATACAAACCCAAATAAAAGAGGGAATTGCACATACATGATCTTAAAGACTAACCCTAATATCTAGGGGTGAACTTCAAAATTCATCCTTCTCAACCTTAGAGTATTTTATACACCCATTAGTCCACTATTTTCAAATCATAATCAAAAGTATTCTAAACCCATGATTTATTATCTAGTCTGGAATTAGGGAAGATAGACATTAAGGTCAAGTATCAACTAGGTTAGTTAATTATTATGCCCACATTTATGTTGTAACTCATTATTTTTGTTATTTAATCTTCTATTTAGCATACATGCACCATCTAATTTCCTTAAATGATATATTATGACCCTATTATATACTACCGCTAGCTAGCTAGCATATGTACTAAGATGATGGGTTTTTCTGTAGTCAATCAAGATGTCTGTATCATTTTTATAATCAAGTTCATTAGTTCATTGGTTTCCATCTAATATATAGTTAGTATATTAGTATTATATGCATGAATTATAGATTTTATGTTTACAAGTTTACTAAAGCATGCTTTATCAGGTATAGATGACTCACATATAGGTGTAGATGTAATAGGTCATATGATGCTTGATGATTAGGTCCTTGGTCGAGTATTAGTTTAAAGATGTTGATTCTCCCTCTCCTTTGGGTCTCCCTGGACATGGGCAAAGATCTTTAGCTCAAGATTATTACTGTCAAGGCTATTGTAGTTGCATTGTAGGTAGCAAACACAATAGGTCGTTCTAGGAGGAGGTGTGTTTCTTACTACTCAATTTATGGAGTCGATGAAGGGGCTAGAGTATCAGTTGTAGGGTCTAGTAAATGACAAATCACATAAGATGAGAGGTTTTTGACCCTCGAAAATGTCTCAGAGGTCTTGAAGGAGTTGCATGTGCAATTCTAGAGGCTAAAATGTTGTTTTTATAGACTTCAATTCATCATGATGTTCATTGATTTGGGGTTTGGAGGGTCATGGTGGAGATTGATTGGATTTAGAAGGGGTTTGAGGAGACAAGTAGCTAGGTACCAGGATGTTTGCACTAGTCATAGAAGTTGAGTATTGGTCAGGGTTGTGGCAGCATGGCTAAGATCTGGGTGGACTGATGACCTAGTACAAAGAACTAGACATCATCATATTTGGGGCTATAGTGTTTAAAGATTAGGAAAGTGAGAGAAAATGGCTTCTAGATTCTATGTTTTGTCAGGGAAGTCGGAGCTAGCACGAGGAGGCATCTAGGTTGGTAATCCAATTGTTGCAGGTGTGTACTTGCTTAAGTTTGGCTTCTCATGTTGTTGATGGAGTTGAATCTATGTCTATGATCATTGAGTTTGAACTAGATGGGTAGAGGTTGAAGACGGGGAGAATTTAATGAAGGGGGCAGTGATAATTGGGTGGTCAAGTAGGTGTTGACTGGAGTTGTGATAGGATTCTATGTTGTAGATGGGTAAGGGGATGTATTACAGGTTATTGGTGTTTGATATGGAAGATCACAATGTTATATGAATATATCAAATCATCATCACGATAAGGAAGAGGGATAGTAAATGATTTGGTGGTTGCCTCTAATATCCACTACTACATAACACGCCTTTGGCGTCAGTTGTTTAACCCCTTTTAGCGACGGTTTTCAAGCGACGCCTATGTGGGTGCCGCTAAAGGTCGAACTCTTCGGTGTCGGTTTTATAACCGACACCTATATAACCGACATGTGTTGGTTATATATAGTCAGTCGACGCCAAAAGGGTTTGTGCCACAAAAAGGGCACCATCTAGGAAACTTTCTGCGTCGGTTATCAACTAAACAACCGCCGCTATATATCCTATAGGTGTCGGTTTTATACGAATAAGAGACGCCATTTCCACCACGGCCGTGGTCACATTCGGAGGCGATTTTTTCCAAAAACCAACACGGTAGGCCTTTGATGATGGTGTTCTATAAATAACTGACACATATGTTTTTTTTTTCTTATCAGTTTGCAGGCCTGCTGTGGCTAGTCAGCATGATGAGAACCTACATTTTAGTTTTCTAAACTGCAGGTTTATGACATCCATTGATATCAGCCAACAAACAGGCCACAAACCTGCAAAATAAAAAAAATATACTTTTCACACAAGTAGATACATTGATACATTCAGACATCATTTTAATTCTCACATTCACACATGTAGAAACATTCAAATACATCTATAAACATTCAGATATGTATAAACATTCAGATTCATATAACAAAATACATATATATTCATTTACAAAATACATAAAGTGCAACACGCACAAGTACTTCAGATTCATATAACAACATGACAGACTAACACATATATAGTGCATAACAACAGCAACGCCGAATTTACATACAACACTAGCTTAGTACATATATAGTGGGACTAAGGTGGCGATACCACCTGCTAAAACATGTTATCGACAACTACATGTTACAACTAGGAGGTCGTGATTAAGCAACCGTATGTATTAGCAAGAGCACAAACAGATTTCACCACAAACGGTGAAATCTGTTTGTCCTCCTACTAATGCATATGGTTGCTGAATCACGACCTCCCAGTCGTAACATGTAGTTGTCGGTAACCTATTTTAGTAGGTGGGATCGTCACCTTAGTCCCACTATATATGTACTAAGCTAGTGTTGTATGTAAATTCAGCGCTGCTGTTGTTATGCACTATATATGTGTTAGTCTGTCATGTTGTTATATGAATCTGAAGCACTTGTGTGTGCTGCACTTTATGTATTGTATCTGTATCCTGCTTCTCTTCATTGTGGCTTCTTTTGCTGTTTCATGGCTTGCTGCCTATATATCTATATAACCTTTTGCGAATGCCTACATATCCTGCATAGCTATGTCATGGTCGTCCTGCATAGCCTGTAGTCTTTGGCGAACGCCTGCATATCCTCTTGGACCCATTGTGTGGTCGTAACATGTAGTTGTCATTGAGCATCGCTGATAGCCTAGTTAGTTAGCACATTGATTTGGTTAGTAACAATAAAGGCTAATCTTGAATAGGTGAATACATAAAAACGTATATTAATTAAATTGGGAGTGGCGCTAAATACCTTGAATTCATCAGTTTTTCTTTGGGTAACAATCTCCTCCCAGTCTTTGGGGTCCAAGTAGTTCCATTTCTATGTGGCTTCCTTCTTCCTATATTTATTTTTCAAAGAGAATACAAACAAAAATTATTAGTGTAGAGTTAGTGAAATACTGATCAATGTCTAGAATTGGAATCAATCAAGAACCTATTCTCAACATCGCGTATGTAATCTCGGGTGAGATTGGTCCACCCTCCCACAACATTTAGCATTTGTATTAACTAGAAGATAATGAAACATCAAATCAGAAAATGATATTGATATTAAAAAAGCAAACATTTAGCTTCAATAAAAAATATAACATGCATGCCTCTAAAATTGTGATCTTTTATCAATTAACAATCCTTCATTGTGATCTCCACGCACATATAAGTCATCATTAGCTTCAATATTTTGTGGAGTTGGCAACCCAACTGAGAATGGACTGGAGTCATCATATTTATCATAGTACTCTTCTTCATCTATAGGATCTTCAATGAACTGTCTTTTACCATGAAAAACAACTGACCATTTATCATTTGCAGGATCATCGATATAGAATATTTGTTTCTCCTGTGATGCCAATATGAATGGCTCACCCTTCTCTTCAATCTTTTCAAAGTTCACTAAAGTGATACCCAATTCATCCACTATAACACCTTTGGTGTTATCAACCCAATTACATTTAAAGAGCGGAATTCTGAAATCTATGTAGTCAAATTCCCATATGTCTTCAATGACACTGTAATATGACATTTTAGCTTCATGTGGACTCTTATCCTTTGCACTTGCAAAATACATAGTCGACGCTTGAAGAGTGACCCCACTATTTTGGATGACACTCTTATCATCTTGGCTCTTTGTGTAATATGTGAACCCATTAATTTCAAACCCTTCATAAGACATAATATTCGGTTTTGGTTTAAAGGCGAGGCATTTGATAGTTTCCGTAATATCATTTGGTGTTTGAGATAGTTGATCTAAGACTTTATCTTCAAACCACTTAGTAAAAGTCTTGTTATGCTCTCTAGCAAGCCACATTGAACTTTCTCGAGGATGTTTTCTCTTGATGAAATTGGTATGTTCCTCGATATAAACACTCACTTCATCCATGTTGTGTAAAATATACAAGTGACCTTGTTCCAACTGCTCATGGCTGATTACTTTCACCCGTGATCCCAAAATTCCTTTTCCCTCCTCAATATTCTTATCATTAACAGGAGTGTTATTACCACTCAGAAAGTCATTGCAAAAATCCATAACCTCTCTCGCAACATAACCTTCAATAATACTCCCTTCAGGCCGATAACGGTTTCAAACATCACCTTTAAAAACACTCATGTATCGTTCAAAGGGATACATCCAATGCAAGAAAACTGGTCCCAACATTTTCACTTCCCTAGTCAAGTGGACAACAAGATGTACCATGATATCAAAGAACGAAGGAGGGGAATACATCTCAAGCTGACATAGGGTAACAACCACTTCTCTTTGCAAATTATCGAGAGTATCAAGGTCAATAACTTTGCTGCATAGACTGTTGAAAAAGAAACAAAGTCTGGTGATTGCAAATCTTACATGCTTCAGCAATATAGATCAAATTTCCACATGCAATATTTGTTGCATTAGAGTGTGAAAATCATGAGATTTAAGATCTATCAACTTCAGATCTTTCATTGATACCAATCTACAGATGTTAGATGAGTAACCGTGTGGCACCTTAACATTTACCAAGCATTCAAAAACAACTTTCTTCTCCTTTCTAGACAACGTGTAACAAACGGGAGGTAAGTATGTTCTTTTATTACCCATTTCACGTAATTCTATTAATTCTGACCTTATTCCCATTTCACGTAGGTCCAGTCTGGATTTTATCCCATCTTTAGTCTTACCTGGTATATTTAACAGAGTACCAATGATGCTATCACAACCATTTTTCTCAACGTGCATTACATTGTTACAATGTCTGACTGTCAAAGAACTCCAATAAGGAAGATCCCAAAATATTGACTTATTCTTGAATGAAGAATTGTCACTCCGTGTGGCCATACTACATTGTGATTTCTTACCAAATTCATTGATAATGTCTTTTACTCTTTCATAAACAACATCCCCTGGTATAGGTTTAGGTGCACTCCGTACATCATTCCATCCATTGAATGCTTTGCGCTTCCTACGATACAGATGGAATTTTGAAAGAAACCTTTGATGACGAAGATATACAGTCTTGCCACCATGTTTAAGTCTTATTGAATCAGTGTTTTCTTCACATATAGGACACGCTTTAGCTCCTTTGACACTATATCCAGACAAATTCCCGTATGTTGGAAAGTCATTAATAGTGCAAAACAACATAGCGTGCAAACAAAATGTCTCTCTTCTTGAAGCATCATAGGTCATCAAACCTTCAGCCCAAAGTTTCTTTAAGTCATCAATCAGAGGTTCAAGATAAACATCGATATCATTTCCAGGTTGTTTAGGGCCCGATATCAACAACGACAACATAACATACTTATTTTTCGTACACAGCCAGGGAGGAAGATTGTATATAACAAGCATGACTGGCCAAGTGCTATGTTGGCTGCTCAATGTCCCATACGGATTCATCCCATCTGTATAAAGCCCAAGTCTTAGATTCCTATCTTCTTCACCAAATTTGGGGTACAATAGATCAATCTTCTTCCACAGTGGGGAATCGGACGCATGTCGTAGGATCCCATCATTATTTTTCTTAACATATGCATGCCACCTCAAATTCTTTGCATCTTTCTGATTTGCAAATAAGCGTTGAAACCGTGATATTATAGGTAGATACCACATCACCTTGGCAGGAGAACCAGTTTTGGACTCCCCCAAAGTCGTCAATTTATACCGTGACGTACCACATTTTGGACAATCTTTCAAATCCACATAGTCCTTTTGAAATAATACACAATCATTCGCGCATGCGTGTATCTTCTTGGCCTCCATTCCCATTGGGCACAACAATTTCTTTACCCGGTATGTTGAGATTGGCAGCTCATTTCCTTCAGGAAGCATTTCTTTCAACAAAGTCAACAATGAAATGAAGCTTTTGTCACTCCATCTATTGTTAGCTTTCAACTTATACAATCTCAACACAGCGCTAAGCTTCGTAAACTTAGCACATCCTGTGTATAACGGTATCTCAGCATCATGCGCAATGTTTGTAAAGATAGGAGGTGGATCGGTGTGCTCTACCCTACAACTATCCAACATCGCATCAACGATGTCTACTGGAACTGGTTTGTTCACATCTATGTCATCGGAGGCAATTTCTTCTTCCACCCAAGTACTGCTATTGACATCCACTGATTTCGAGTTTGAAATCTCTCCATGCCAGTGCCATTCTATATAGCCTTGTACAATCCCATTGCACATGACATGACTTTTGATTTCGTCACCAGTGCTGACTTTCAAGTTGTTACCGCAATGCCTACATGGACAGTACAACCTATCTCCAGGTTCTTTCCTATGTTCGTCGACAAATCTAATAAACTGATCAAGACCAGATATAAACTCTGGGGTGCAGCAATTGCGAATAGACATCCATGATCTATCCATTCTATGATCAAAGAGAAAATAAGTATATATTAGGACAAGATTAGGGTCTACGGTTAACAAATACATGTGATGTCATTCTTATATATAATAAATGTGTACCACCTATCCCATCCTTGAACACCTAATCTAGCTAGTAAGTGTATAATGTGTATTGGGTTTTTGAGAAAATTTCGACAACATTTCCCCGCTGTTCTCTAAGTACATATGTACTTAGAGAACAAACGGGGAAATGCTGCCGAAATTTTCTCGAAAACCCAATACACATTATACACTTACATCCTAAGTGAGATTAGGTGTTCAAGAACAGTCCCAAATCGGGGACTATCCAAGATTTACTCCTAATGAGTAAATCTTGGACGGGTTTCTAGGCCAACAAAATCATATCATTAAGAGCATGGTTTCATGTTAGGTCATCATAGGTCATAATAATCCACTAGAATGGGCATAAGAGTATTAGATCTTCATTCTAGAGTGTACAAGACATAATAGTGACTACTGATTTTGTGGGGTGATATCATTTCATAGGATTTATAAATTCAAATTTAACAAGTGTACAAGTTGCATCATTTTAATACTCTAAAGGTGACTAGTGGGTCATAGCACATAAAAGATGGCATTACAAGGAATGTAAGCAAGCTAGATCAATTACCTCTGTTTGAGAGTCAATAGGGAGAGAGGGCGAGATGGAGGGTAGGCGAGTAGGCAGGCAAGCAGGTGAGCAGGCGACGGGTAGGGAGACGACGGGCAGCAGTAGATGATCAATTAATTCCTGAAACATAGTATAGAATATGCATAGATAATACATTAGTTGAAGGCGTAACATTAGTAGTAGGCAGTACATGATATGTACATTATACCGTTATATGTATTGCAAACTACAAAGTACATCTACATAGATAATACATTAGTTGAACGCATAACCATACAAGAAAAACTAAGGTATGAATGTATGTATAGGTACAAGTATAATGTATCAGTAAATATTAGTGGTTGAGTTCATAGTAGAGCATCAATGTATGTGCAAATGATAAATATGTAATGTAGGTACAACAGTTCATACATAAATATGTAAATGGGTGCAGCAGTACATACATACAGAGCTTATATGAAGTAGGAATGATTTTGATGCATGTACAACTCAATTAAAAATGAGAAGAGCAGGAAAAAGAAGGAAGAGGGGTAGGGGGCCAGGAGCAGGAGCAGGGAGAAAGCCGGAGAAACCCTATTATCTAAGCAGGAAGAGGAAGAAGAAGGGTACCAGGTGAGTGGGCGACCAGGATCAGAGCGCCAGCGAGGAGAGAGCAGAGCGTCGACGACGGTGAGCGGCTGGGCGACTAGGAGGCATGTCGGCGGCGACCAGGAGACAGTGTCGACACCGGAATCGCCAAAGAAAATAGGGGGAAAGAGTGGCGGCGGCGGCAGGTGCTTGCTCGCCGGAATCGCCAAGCAGGGGAAGGAGTGGAGGCGGCGGGTGCTTGCTCACCGGAATCGCCAGACCTAAAATCGACGCTAGATTGCAGTGAAATAGAGAAAGGGGAAGAGTCTGCTTCGCGAGGTGCTAATTAGTAAACAATCGGCGTCGGTCATTCCAAAAAACCGATGCCATAGCAAACAGTGTCGGGTAATAAGAAAAAACTGATGTCCAAATTACACAATCTTATTTGGCGGGAAATATTATCAGCGTCAGTTGTCAAAGAATTGACAGACACCAAAAGCGGAACTTTTTGCGGAAATATCCTTCTAGTATAGGTGTCAGTGATTACAGAAAACACCGACGTTGTATGTGACACAAATTTTATTCGCTCGAAATTTGGATTTCGCGGGCGATTTTAGGCGTCGGTTTGGTATATCCAGTCGATGCTGAATAGAAAGCGGTACTCTTGTCTGGCTGGTCTTCGACGATAGACGTCAGTTTCCCTAAATATCCAACGTTGACTAATATAGGCGTCGGATTATCTTAATAACCGACGCCCAGAAAAGTGACACTGAATGCTGTTTCTGTAGTAGTGATCATAGATGTTGGCATCTCTGGTGGTGAAGAAAGGAGGAAGTTGTGAAGCTTCTAGTCATTTCTAGAGTCCCCGTCGACCATTTTATATCGTTGACAATAGTTTCTCACTGACATTCACTTTCCAATGTAGGAATATTAGAAAGGACATTAGGATTTAGGAAAGTAAGATAACGTCAAGCAGAAGAATAAGTAAGAATGGGGAGAAGGATATAGGGAAGATGTTAAAGAATAAGGAGAGAAGAAACTACCATGCCATCCACAACAACTTGTGATCCATAGTAGGAATGTATTGACCACATCAAAGAGGGGGAAGAAGGGTGTTACATGGATAAAGATATGAATGATGGAACCTAAATGTAATTATGGAATGAATTTATGTATATCAAAGTTAAGAGTTTTCGTCTAATTAAATGAATCATCAAAGGAAGTCCAATCAAGACAAAAATTGTTTGCTAGGATAACTAAGGTGCGAGAAACTCAATTTTATCATTAATTTTATTTTTAATAAATGTTTGGTATTTTATTTCATTAAGTGTAAGTTAAGTACTTAATTTATGAGCTTGATTCATTTCCAAATTAAGTTAATGTGTTATTTCCTATTTCTCTATTTTGCTTTCCTCAAATAGTATTAGAATTACTGTAGAGTGACAATTTAGAGCTTGTACTCATTAATTGATGATTTTGTATAATTAACTCCACATGAGACTTAATTAATTAACTTTTTCTAGAAATTCATGTATGTGGATTTTTGTTAAAGCATTCTATTTCTTAGCTTCAATTAATCATGACCTAATTTAAATCAGAGAAAAAAAGATTTGTAACATAATTGAAAACACATTAGAGAGGGGAATATTAGACTAGATACCTAGATTTGCGTGTGTTATAATAAATTTTAGGCAAATGGATAGTGATATATTCCATGATTCTTGGGAAAGGTTCCAAAATATATTGAGAGAATGAAATCATCATAAGGTTCCCTTATGGAAACTTGTCCAATCTTTCTACTTTGGTCTCTCTCAATTGAGTCAAGATGCAATGGACTCTTCTTATGGAGGCACTTCCATGGCTAAACCTCTGAATAATCATGGCCCTTGTTTGAACACGTGGTGGAAAATTCTAGGCATAGATCCTTAAGTGTGGTCAATAGTTATGACCATTCCATTGGTGTGACACCTCAAAATCCTAATCATTCAAGCCCACAAATGATGAAGATTATTGATTAAATGATAAACATGATGAAGTATCAAGTGGGAAGTGCTTCTAATCTTTACTATTAATCATATTAAATCTTTTAGTGAAGAGATGAAGGCCCATAATTCTCATATCAACCAACAAAAACAACTCAAAGATATAGTTCAAAGTTTGAAGAATAAGCTCTATCCAAGCTACAAGGATTTAATAATGATAAAAACAAGATGTCTACTCAGGATCATAATATTACTATACTTGAGCAAAGGATGGAGTACATGTCCTCAACAATTGATCTCCATGTGGAATGGGAACTCCATTCCCAACCCATGGTAAATTTAAACAACTTCATTTAATTGGTGAATGCTCCACAAGTCCTTACATTCCCTACAATTGCAAGTGCAATACCTTCACCAATACCCCCTACACCACCACATCCATATACACTTATTCCTTCACCACAACTATCTCATCAACCCCACCAAGTCATCCCCACTCACCATGGGCAAACCTATGTACAAAAACCCTACCATCAAGAGGAGTTCACACCACCGCCGCCTCCTCCACTTTCTCACCAAAGGTATGTCTACCCACATGTCCAATCATAACCCCATTCACAACAAAAATTCTCTTCTCCTCCTCCTCTGCATTCTTCTCAAAAGCATGTGGAGGTTGTTACTACACTAAGAGGTGGAAAGACCATTGAGAGGCCACGACTGATTGTTGGCAGTAATACTGTGATGGATAATAGCGTTGATACTATGACCTTGGTCATTAATGATATTGTGATCGAGAAAGTACAACATGATGTTGAATGACACAATGACTTCCACCATTTACTCATATTGTGATGCAAAGAAATGATACATTTCCACCAGTTGATCTTTTTGTGTAGGAACCCCCATTCCATGATGCATTGGAGAAGCCTTCTCCCTCCAAGAGAAAGCAAAAGCACAACAAGGACATCGTTGAGACATTAAAGTAAGTGCACACCAGTATACCCCTCTAGGATGCAGTGAAGAAAAAACCCACATATGCAAAATTCCTCAAAGACATGTGCACATACAAGTGGAAATCTATAAGAAGAATGACCCAAAAAGTGAAACTCACTAAGAAAGTAAGTTCAATTATGAAACATTTTGTCTCAAATAAAAGAAAGGATCCTAGAGTCCCTATCATTCCTTGCAACATTGGTTCACATCACATTGAAAAAGCCCTTTTAGACTTAGTGTCAAATGTAAACTTGATGCAATATTACATGCATATTGATCTTGTCTTGGGTCATCTAGAGAAGCTAATTGCACTCTTGAGTTGGATAATAGATATGTGAAGGTTCTAAGGGACAAGATAGATGATGTGCTAGAGATGACTGACGATGACAAATCTGCCATCTTTCTAATTGATTTTATGATTCTTGATATGGAACAAGAAAAAAAGAAGATACCCATAATTTTGAGGAGGCCATTCCTACTACTACCGATGTTGTTATTCATGTGAGGCCTAGTACAATTTTTGTGACATTTATGCACATGAAAATCATATTGATCATATTCAAGTCTTGTTCTAAAGTTGAGGTCATTTATGCAACTGATGATGATTGTTATTTGCTTTATTACCTTAATGAAATTGTGGAGGATTATTTTCCTGCATGGATTTAAACTTCTACAAATGACAAGGGGCTTGAGAAAATTGTTGAGTTCCCTAAAGAACCATTTGAGGAGGTGAAGGATGTTAAGATAGTGGCATCTAGTGAAGATCTACCTTTTATTGTAGCTATACGCTTGAAACATCCATTCAAAATCCCCCAATCTTGAGATAAAATCTCTTCTCAAAGGACTAAAATATGACTTTATTGGTTCACATGACAGCCTCCCAGTGATCATTTCCTCGCTTCTTTCTCTGGACCAAGAAAATGCTCTTATTTTTGTTCTATAAAAAATTATTCCATTGGATGGTCTATTACTGATTTGAGAGGTGTTTATCCATCTATTTATGTGTGCTAAATCTATTTAGAGGATGATTCGTTCCCTAGAATGGAAATGCAAAGAAGATTAAATCCAATTCTGAAAGAGGCTGTCACTCGAGAGGTAGTGAAGATCCTTAATGCATGCATCATATATCCTTGGGTGAGTATTATTCAAGTTGTGTCCAAAAAGGATAGGATCACTGTTGGACCAAATGATGATGGTGAAATAGTGCCAGTGAGAGAGAAGTCCAAGTGAAGATTGTGTGATGATTTCAAACAACTGAAATCAAGGACCATTTCCCTTTGCCCTTTATTGATGTAATTCTTGAAAGATTGTAGAAGAAAGTTTATATTTTTATTCTTGATGGTTAAATTGGGTACTATCAAGTGGCATCCCATATAACTGACCAAGAAAAGACCACATTCACTTGTCTATCAGGGTCATTTACATATTAGAAATTCCATTCTATTTTTGTGATGTTCCATTTGCATTTCAGAGACTTGTAACATCTATCTTTCTGATATACTTGACTCATCCCTTGAATTACTTATGGATGACTTTTCATTTTTTTGGGAAATCCTTTGATAATTATCTTTACATCTCATTGTTATTTTAGAGAGGTGTGTGAAAGTCCACCTTATGATGTCTTAGGAGAAAAATTACTTCATGGTTCTTGAGGGTATTTTTCTTGGACATCAAGTACCAAAATATAAGATTGAAGTTGATAGAGAAAAAGTTGCTCTCATTTCTACTATGACTATTCCTTCCATCGTAAGAAAATTCTTTCTCGAGGGCATGCAAGCTTATATCTGATGTGGAATATTATCACACTACAAATTCACTAGGAATATAATTCCTAGAGTTTACCAAAACCAAAGTGCAATAATGCCACCCGCAAGCAGGCAGATCTTATCGCAATATAGTTGAGGATCAAATCCCAAGGGACAACATTTTAAAGAACTATCTAATTAAAGTAACTTAGAAAGAACTGGTATTTATCATAAAAGTTGAGATTGGTTTGATTAAACCAAGGTTTTTAGAAAGAAAATAGCTAGATTAAGGTTCTGGTTATCAATGGATAGAAATACTAGGGTGGAATTGGATTTCACCGCCACTACTCAAATCTTTACAATCATTCAAATCCAAACATGTATGAAGATATAATTGGATTTATGCAAATTTCCATTTCGCCGTTAGAAACTTGCATGAGTAGATATCTCTGTAAGCCCGATGTCTCATTACTTATGGATCCTCTGTCCACTACTCCAAAGATTTTTCGTCAAAAGTTCTCGTCATGGTGTCAACCAAAACTAATCAATATTAAATCTTAACTCATGGTAAAAGATTATAATAAATCACATAAAGTGGGTGATAAATCCACAAAACATGCAATAAATGACTAGCTATGAATTATATGAGTTCATACAAGAATTAAAACATGAATGAAATTGCAATAAATGGGTAGTGGGGCTAGTCCCCGCACCCCAGTGAAAAGACTACTCCCTCAACATGGTGAGATTAATATCATAAGAATAAGAGGAGGACACCATCATTATCATGATGGTAACAGAAGTGGCTCAGTGTGGTGTGCGAAATTGGTCTTCCTTCCTTCTTTCTCTTTCATATATTAACCCTAAATTGCAGCAGAAGTAGGTGGAGAAATGACAGCTCATGGAAGAGTTCAATCGCCTTGGAGAAGGAAGATCAACGGCCTTTGGAGTTGTGGATGAAGGAGATCTTTTGATCTATGTTTGAGGTCGATATGTGTCAACCAGCTAGGTCGATAGGACTAGCTTGGTCGATAGGTTCCATCGGTCGACAGGACTGTCGATCGACAGGTGATGATTCTTGGACTTCCTATCATCGATCTTGGAGGTCGACTGGATTGTCGACCTTGAGGGTCAACAAGTCTGTCAGGTAGTTGTGGACATCGACAGAAGTGTCAACAATAATTGATTGATGGACGATTTCTTGTCATTTGCTGACCTATGATGATGCTGAGTAGGGGGGTCGACAAAGGTGATGAACTTACTTATTGATGGATTGTATGTCATTCTTTGTCGATGTCGACCAAGGAGGTTGATGCTACTATCGAGCATTGAGTGTGTCGAGAAGGGAGGTCGACATGGTTGTCGACCTCTTAATTGCTGGTAGATTTTGATGTCGATTGGCATGTTGATCGACAGGTCGACTTTGGTCTTGGGTACAATTTTTGTGTATCGATCTGCCTTCTGAAAGTGCTTAAAATCCAATTTTCTGTAGAGTAATAAAATTCAACACCTATAAAGGGAGTTAAGAGAAGTATCAAATTCCTATTAATTAACATAAAATCCTAACAGATCAAAACAAAGCTATTCTAATGAAAATTAAGCTATATGAATGCTAAACTAGACTAATAATGCAATAAAAATGTGACAAATATGCATTCATCAATATTGTTGCTTTATAATTTATTTTAGAAAGATATCAAGGCCTTCATGCCATTTTATTGAGAAATATTTTGATATCCTTTTTGATGACAAATGCATTGAAGCCTTCCATCACATGAAGTATAAGCTAGTTTCTTCTCCTATCATACAACTCCCCTACTTATGTAGGACATTTGAGATCATGACTGATTCATCAGACATGCAAGTAGGTGTTGTGCTTTACAAAAGAATTGGTTGGATTCCTAATGAAATATACTATGCAAGGAAAAATTTAGATTAATCTCAAAGACACTACACCACCATGGAAAAGGAGTTGCTTGCAACAATATTTTCCCTTGACAACTCTCATGCCTTACAAAACAAAGTCATTAGCTACACCGATCAATATCATGTTGCCCTTAAATATCTCATGTCTAAAAAGGATTCCAAGCCAAGGTTAATAAGATAAACTATTTTTATTCAATAATTTGTTGTGGATATTCTTGATAAGAAGGGGACTGAAAATTCTACATCTGATCACCTTGCGTGCATTGAGGCACCTTATGAAGAATTTTTTAGATTAGTAAGGGAATCCACCCTGGTCAGGGCCACTAATGGAACCACCTTGGCATGGTAAACCCTTGAGGCCTGAGAAGGTGTGGTTCTGTGTGACATTTTAGATTTTGGTATGAAATTTAATTCTGAGCTATGATACATAATCCACTAAAATTAAAAATCTCTTTTGCTAAATCTGCATTCATACTTAGAATTTCATTGAATTATCTTGAAATTTTTGCACCAAATTGCAAGTTTAACCATTTTTCTAACCATCCCAATGGGACCCACAATCAAAAAATTGAACTAAACTACAAATTATTGTCTTTGAAAACTCACAAAAATATGAATTGAATTATTAGATAGTTTTATTTGAATTAATAAAGAGAGTAACTTTATTACCCCCCTTGCAATCATAAGTATGGGAGTTTATATTTTTAGAATTCAGACTAATGTCATTTAAGGGCGTTATTAAAATTTTAGGTAAAAAAATTAGTATATTGGGAGATATAAATTCTCTAAATTTATGTGAAAATATACCATAAATTACCCAATCAAATCATAATTGACCTGTCCCTAGCCCGCGCTAACCTTACCCCGTACCCTACGTCCATTGTGCCATTACAAAACATGCTACCAAGTCCTACCCCTCCTTTCCACCATTTTGGACAAATTTCATGGCTTTGAATCCACAATGGACCCCCTGCCTGATTGGGAGAAGACTAGCCACCAAAATCCTACAAACCACCAGTTGCCCCCACCATTTTGCAGATTTCCATAGAAACAAAAAAGAGGAAACAAAACCTCTTGACTATGTTGACCTATGATATCTCCTCAACTATCTCCCACACTCCCACATATATAACTTCCTCAACTCTGCAATCTGAACATGCCACAAAACTACAAATCAAACACAACTTCTTTTTTGGCGTATTGAGAATCCTCCAATGAGATGCAGACTGCAACACACCTTGCCACCGTCACTTCTTCACCCCTCACTCCACAACCACCATCTTCACCACTCAAGAACCCTCACCACACCTACTCCATTCATTCCATCACCCGACCTGTTTCTCCATGGTTTGCAACCATCAGGCCATAGATCACTACAACTATCATTGACCCCCACCATACTTTTCTATTCTGATGAGTGGTAGACCACACTCCCAAGATTTCCCCCCTACCTCCCTGTGGCTGTCTTGGAGGCTACACCCAAAGAACCTCGTGGGAACTGGTGACCCTTATCACTATCCACTCACCCCTTGACATGAGGAAGAAGTACCATTGCAAGGTGTATCGAGAACTATGCCCCCTCTCTTCAATCCACAATGAAATAGGAGGATGTACATAATGAAGCCTTAGATAAATCATAAATAGATCCACCATAGCTCAATTATATACATCATGACATTCTACCAATATCATATTAATAAAATTTAGATATTGTGACATGTATATCTATAGCCCCAATTTATATCAGTCCAATTAATGTCTAAATGCTTAAATGTGATCCTAGACAAGAAAATAGGGTAAATAAGGAAAACAAAACATGAATGAAAACTTAGGGAAAATACTCAAATTTGTACAAGAAAACAAAACATGAATGAAAACTTAGGGAAAATACTCAAATTTGTACAAACCAAAATTTTAGACCATATCTATAATATACAAACTAAGAATGACTACCCTTTGAATTTATAATATGAAGCTATTCAACCAATAATGATTCTAATACCCTAGTGAAATTTAACTCGACAATTGTAGCTATAATATTGCAACCAATAAAAGTATATAAACTATGCCTTTATAAATGTGTATCCATTCATAATATCAATATGCATCATTATGAATTATGCATACTTATAAAATTCACTAGTGTATCACATAAGAGTGATATTAAGGGATAAATATGGAGAAATTGAATTCAATGAACAACAATCCTATTTCTAACTATGACATAATCTTTGCACACCATAAAAATATGGAAACCAACCCGTAGTTAAGGTCTACCCTTTTCATAAAGCAAATATGTATCATTATATGTTATGTAATTATATACATATGTACTAGCATATCATATAATGTAGATACTAACGGGTTTAACGAAGCATTAGAATTTATGAGTTATACATACTACAAATATGAGTAATAATTAGTATATCATATGTGACTACATGAACTTAGTGACTATAGGATGAGAAATTATCACAACCAACTGTGACCCTAAGATAATCTAATCACTAAGGGGAAATTTTCTAATTTCACCAAATAAGAACTTTAGAAGTGATTTCCAAGACAAGGGACATCAAAGAACCCTAATACATTAT
Source organism: Alisma plantago-aquatica (assembly GCA_963693085.1). Taxonomy (NCBI): domain Eukaryota; kingdom Viridiplantae; phylum Streptophyta; class Magnoliopsida; order Alismatales; family Alismataceae; genus Alisma; species Alisma plantago-aquatica. The sequence continues at coordinate 410,087,979 of OY856410.1, read as the reverse complement.
TTTTTCTTAGATTCATAATACCTTTCCATCTTTGATTCTTGTGGACATCTCGATTAGAAATTTCCATTTGGAACATGTGCTAAAATTATTGATTTTGATATTGAACTATTTGTCTCCCTCTTAATTTCATTTATATAATTTTACAGAAGTGGTGAACCATTTTTTATTAGCATTCCCCTCTTTTTGATGTTCACCAAGACTAAATTGAATGTTAAACATTTTTGAGAAATTGAAATATTGGTTGGTTTGATATTGGCACACAAACTCATAATATTGGCTAAGAGCTTTGCCTCACTAGATTTGGCGGGTCATATCACCCAACCATGTGTAGTGGATAATGGATAACTAGAGGCCCCCACCCTACTGATTACCCCCATTGGAAAAAGTGTTGTTCTCTCATAGATGAGAGAAAACTAGGCACTTAGCTACTACCAAAGACAAAATATTAGATTGATTATGCCAAAAAATAAATCATTTCACTTTAAATAATTAGTATGTTGATATTAGTTTTAGAAATGTGTTTATTGATTCTGGTTGCCATGTTACATTGTTATACTATTTTGAAATTAATATGATAACTAGATCATCTTCTTGTTATTACCATAGTCCACCAAGCAAGCTTACCTATATTTGATCTCATAAATCCTTATTTTTTAAATAACTCAATAATTGATTAGTACCGGCCTCGCTGACCTATGCTTCCCTTCTTGGGGTCCATGTGTTGTTTCTTTCCCATTGGGAATTCATGGATAGAAGGGCCACCCCACATTAAAGATTTCATTGTTGAGATTGGAAACTAAATGACGAAGGAGAATAAAGCCAAGTTTCCTTTGTCATCCTCTTTTATTTAGTGCTTTTAGCATTGTAGTCCCTAGAGGACAAAACTTTATCTTATGTATTTTTTGAGAGAACAAAATTTTTGATTTCAATTGTTGATGCTTAAATTACTTTGTTATCATATATGGACACATGGTGTGAAACTATATCATCACATGGAATGGTATTAGAGCCATCAACAATCGACATGCATCTACATATACTCCAATTTAGGAATTCATATAGCATCCCTTATTAATGAACATGATTTCTCATGTCTAGGAGAGGTAACCTATTTTGTTCTCAGAAACTACAATTTAAGATTCCAAAGTTTGATAGTGAAGGGTACCATACACATTTCCACTTCAATTGAGAAGAAAACAAAGAATCATACCCGTCATCAAAGAACATAAGAAAGCACCATACTTTTTCATCCGAAAATAAAGGAAAGTAATATACACCCTATTCTTATAATAGAAAGTTGTACTATACACCTCACATAGAGAGATCAACCTTCTTTTCCAACTCACTGTGAGGGAACCCCTTCAACTGTAAGGGATAATGAAACTAACCAACTCACTCAAATTCAATAAATCTTAGGGTCATCCATGGAAGGGTTCATTCACAAAAGTGGTGGGCCCAAGGAACCTACTCTCGCTAACTTCCTGAAGATGAAGCCTTATGAGTTCAAAGGGGAAAGTGAATGTGACATAGTGGAGAAAGGTGAGGTTTGGATTTTAACCACTCAGGATATACTGAAAAGTATGAACTTCCCATCACACTTATGGGTCAAGTATTCTACCTTCATTTTGAATAGAGAGATAAAAGTCTGGTGGTGGAACCTATCTAGTACCCTCTTGGAGGTACCACATCAGTGGAATAGAAGGAATTCCTTGAGTTCTTCCATAGATAGTATGTCCCTCAATCTATGCTCATTTAGAATGAAATGGAATTCAATTCCATTCGCCAAGGGAGTGACTATGTAGTTGTATTCCTTAACCTTTCTAGAAAGGTATGCAACTAGCATTACTAAGCAAAGAAAGATCCAAATTTTCACAAAGGGACTCCATCAGAGTCAGAGAGACAAGTTGGACCCTCAATACCCTCTCACATTTGATCAATTTGTTGCTAAAGAACAATACAGTGAGATGCACCTGCAAGACTCAGTCTTCTGCACCCCTAAAAAGCAATGTCAATAGTAATGGAAGAAATCAACACTGTAGTAACACCAATCATGGAAGTAGTCAACAATATCATATTGATAAAAACAACAAGACTCCTTCATCCATCCCAAATCCTTGTTACAACTTTGGGAAGAGGCATCATGGAGAATGTTACCATCCTTCACCCCTTTCTCTTCAACTACTTCAAACATGGTCACTGCAATGCAAATTTCCCTGAGCCTCGGAGAACCAATAATACTCCTCATGTGAACCCTCATAACACCCTAGGTCAAGGAAGCAACACCAATACTAGGCCTACTACTTCTCAAAAGCCTATAGAGCATCACCAAGGAAGGTTATATCTATGAGGGTTGAAGAAGTTGGAAACAACAATGAGTTCATTCAAGGTATGCATTGTGTTGTTGGTTAGCCCATTCTTATTAGACTCGTTTGTAAATACTTAAAATTTGAAAACCACAGATATAACATATAGTGTGACTATTAGAAACCCTAGAGGTTGCATAGAGAGAAACTATCATAGTCTCACCTAACACATGTATCTTTGAGTAGGAAGGACTTTCTGGTAAACATATTTTCTTGACATGACCTTTCATCCTTCCTCTAAGAATTGGAGTGATTTTGTCCTTCTTTTAACAATGTGCATAAAGACTACCCGCAACAATTCACCTAGTCCTATATTTTTGGATGAAATCTCCGTTAGGGGAGGTGAGTTGTAATATATTGGATTTTGATACTAAATTTAATTTTGAGCTATGATACATAATCCTCTAAAATTTAATATCTCTTTTACCAAATCTGCATTCATACTTAGTACTTCATTGGATTATCTTGAAATTCATGCGCCTAAATGAAATTCTCCTCATTTTGATATAATCATTCCAATGGAAGCACACAATACAAAAATTGAATTGAATTAGAGATTCCTGGCTCTAGAAACACACAAAAATACAGATTGTATTTTTAGATTGTTGTATTTATATTAACTTGTAAAACCACATGTGCCATGCACGTGTAGAAGTAAACTGGTTCAACTTTAATTATTATATATAATTAATGAAGGAGTATATTTTTAAAACAAATGTCATTATATATATATATATATATATATATATATATATATATATTGTAAGAGTATTTTTTTTGGGGAAAGTCAGGCGATAATTTATTCATCTTGCTCACCTCGTGCAAGCATATTCAAAGGCAAATTACAGATTTGAGTTATTTGCAAAGAATTAAACATGGTAGTACTACTACCATTACAAAAACAGATTTGTCCAGTATCAATGACATCCTTGGGGGGTATATCATAGTACCGGACTCCAATGTTGTTTTGGAAATGTGCCTTAGCCAAAGCATCAGCAGGACCATTGTGCTTCCTCTCCACATGGGGAATTGCCATAGTGTCTTCCAAAGTCAGCTGGATCCCCCTTATCATACTGGCATACCGAGGATGTTTGTTATAATCATCTTGTAGGATATTCCTGGCCGTCAAGCAGTCAGTAATCACAACCGTGCCGATCATCATGCTGGATTTAATGAGCTTAGCAGCAAGGGCAATGGCCATAAACTCTGCCTGTAGAGGGCTGTCCACTGAGACCAACTGGCCTACCCCTCCCTTCCATTGGTTATCTCGATCTTGTATAACCACAGCTATAGCCCCTTCCCCTTCTTCCAGTCGGCATCTACATGCAGTGAGCATTGTCCCATGATATGAGGAACGTGCTGTGCCGGTGTAGCAGGAATCTTCACAACCTTCTCCGTGTCCCAGGCTTCGAAGGTTCTCCTGGCTTCCAAAAGGATTCTGTTCACTTGTTGTGTAACTGGAGTTTCTTTAGCTTCAAAGACCTCCAAATTACGTTGTTTCCAGATCGCCCAACAAGCTATTAGAAAAATAGTTCTGGTGTCCTCGCTTGATCGGAGCCCCTGACTGATCCATTGCTCGAAGTTGTTGGAAGACCAGAAAGTCGCTGATGCAGACACGACGTTCCCAGGCATAGAACCGGCGTGTAAACATTGCCAAACTGGCTTCACCTTATCACAGTCTCTCAAAGCATGGAGACTGGTTTCATCGGCCTTATTACAGCGACTACATGTAGAGTCGGTGGTCATCTGCCTTCTTCTACGTTTCCAGTTTGTGAGCAGGGCTCCATTAGCTGTGATCCACATGAAGACCTTCACCTTCGCCGCCACCTGGGCGCTCCAGATAATAGGCCACTGTCCTGGTCGTTTAACCTCAGAGTCCGCCCGCAACGCCGTATAGGCCGACTTGGCCGTATAGCTGCCCCCATGGTTGAGTTTCCAAACACATATGTCTGCAGCCTCAGTGTCGATAGGCGGTTGAACATTGTGAATCTCATGGACTACATCTGCAGGAAGCCATAGATTTAGAAATTCTCGGTCCCACTGACCTTCAAAGTTCACCAGGCTGCTCACTTTCAGGGTACGCAGGTCCTCAGGAATTACTACTTCTACAGTAACTTAATTCTAGTTAAAGTATAACTTCCATTCATTTCAAGTTAAAAGTTGTGAGAAGTACCTTTTAGTTGGTACAATAAATATTACATGAAATGATAAGTTATTATAATATAAAAATTATTGTACTTTAATTACAATGATTTTCAAATGAATATGAGTCATAGTCATTACATTAAGTAAAACTTTAAGATTATTGTTGAATGCAAAAATTATGAAAAATGACATACACTTTAAAACTTTATAATTATTACTTTTTATATATTTTTTAGAACAAATAGTTGACATAATTATGCATAGAGAAATTCAACAAGTTATCATTATAAATATCTAAAATAAAATTACTTAACTATTAATTATAAACCTAATGATTGAATTTCAAAATTTACAAAATAAGCTATCCCTTAATATAATATAAAAAGAAATAAGTAAATTACTTTCCTTGTTACAATCCATCCCGTAGTTATTTCTATTAGTATTTTTTAGTAGATACATGATATAATTATGAGTAAGAAAATCCAGTATTTATCATTATATACATCTAAAATCAAAATTATGAAACAATTAAATTTGTTTGAATGTTAATTATAAAACTTGTTATTGGTTTTAAAATTTAAAAATCCCTATAGTAGAAGTGGAAATAGAATAAAATAAATTTTAAATGTTTTAATGTAATAGGAAAAAATTGTGTGACTTGTATTTATCCATATCATAATTGCTATCTTAGGTGAAGTTCTTTATATAATTGTATAAATTTATTAATGTGGAGAGACCTTCATGTTGGTTTTCAATTCATCTTCTTGAATTCAAAACAAAAAATAATTACAAAATATACACACAAAATCTAATAATAAATCTTTATAAACGACACCCTTTACATCACATAGTATTGGTGATTAAAAATATAAATAAACAAAGAAATAAAAAAATATGGTGCACATAATTTTTTTTATATTTTGTCTTACTTTTTAATTTTGTCCTACGTAAAAAAGCAATAATCATAATTATATTTGCATCATTATATATAACAAAAGACAATGCAAATTATTACAATTAGTTTCCCTTTCTCCCTTCCACCTCATTCCTTAAGGCTCTGATTGGTTTGTCGTAACTGGTCCAGAAAACTTACATACAAAACATAGTTCCTGAGTTCCCTCTTAAAAAGTGTGGAAAACGAGTTCCGGACAACTAACAACATTTCTTATACAATTATATTCTTCATTCGTTATAAGTGACACATGTAAAATATTTATGACTAGAAATATTAGCTACGTAAATATAGCTCATTGCTAAATCCAAAACATAATATGACAAAATATCATACACTATAATTGCACTATGTGAAATATGTTACACTATAACCACCATTATCAATACAATCTAAAAAATAAAAAATACAAATATCATGAAGAAAAAACACACTACACCATGTGAAAACAATGTGATTTATGTAATTTATTTTTATTCTTCATGTTTAAACAATATGATATAAAAATAATAATTAACAATAACTATGTACGAATAATATCATAAATGTTCCCTATAAAAATAATATAAAAATTAATATTCTACATTGCGTTAACCAATGATGAACCAAAAATTTTATTTACAAGTACATGAAATGTTGATATTATTACAATACTTTGTATACACAAAGTAAAATAAAAATATTGTGATGTGATTTTAATCATAATATTATTATTAAGATTATAATTGGACCACAATATAATATTTTTAAAGGAGCAACATTTGCACCATAACCAGTTGTTGTGGTTATTATGATTTAAGAATATTATGATTTTTATGGTTATGATTCTTTTTTATGTCTTTTCCATCATCACTTATTTATATTATACAATAAAAATTAATAATAGTTTTAGTGTTTTCCATATTTACACTTACAACAAATCAATCACATGGAAGTGAATGGAACTTAAGTTCCAGAAACTGAACTAGAGTTCCCAGAAAATGAGTTTCACGGAACTCATGACTTACACCAAACCAAAGTGAAGTTATGACTCTTTCATCGGAACTCTAATAAATTATTGCTGAATGCAAAAATTGTGAAAGTTTATGCATAAAGATTCGACGCAATGATGTACATGGTCGCAATAATAAACAATACATATATACCAAGTATAGTACTTAGAAATTCAAAATTATAGACAAACATAGTATAAGAGAGAGAAAGGAAATGGAAAGGAGAGAGATAAATTTAGGAGATGCTTTTATGGGTCGGCAATAAAACTGCCACATCTCCATTTTCTAGTCTTACAAACCCCCTATGCAGGAAGTTAGAGATAAATAATACAACCTCCTCTACCATGTGGCAATTTTGGAGAACAACGGCTTTATGTTGGTAATTCCCTTGGATGCAGTTATGTTTCAATGCTAAATTGATAATGCCGCCAGAAGATGTGCTCTACAAATTTTTATATGCATATACCATTGGTAATTGATGTCATTATGGACACTCAGTTGTCAAAGAAAACTACATGGGAATGTGTAGATGGTGAGAGAAAATTAGGATGAGGATAGAGATCAGGAAGAGGGAGGGGATCGAGATTAATTTATCACAGAACCATTTCTAAAATTGGAAGACAGAACGGTTTTATCGGTATTTGAGGAATGGTTTACATGGGTTAGGCGGAGAGAAAAAGAGTTGGCAAAAAAACCTAAATGACACATTTGCCAATTTTAATTACCTAAATGGCACGTTCTTGAACTTATTGTCCAAAATGGCACATTTTGGAGCAATGCGTCCCCTGCCGGGACGCATTTCTCTCACGTGAGGCAATGCGTCCCGGCGGGGGACGCATTGCTCCAATGCGTCCCCATGCAGGACGCATTGCTTTTTTTTAATCATATTTTTGAAGTCACTGATATTGTTTCATGGTTATTGATATGTATATTAACAATATTGATTATATTTGTACATTTCTAATTCGTTCACTTGTATTTGGATGTCTATAATATACCCAATTATTATAAATTTGTCAATTTCAATAGGTCGTAACATGCATATGGAATATATAAGTGTATTGCAACCAACATCGGTTGGTTCCTAATTGATTATATAATAAGAACTTAATCCAAAAAAATGAGATAGCAATTAAAAACAAGGTTAAAACATGAACCAACATGACGAGAAAATAATACACAACAGAACAATATGATAGATCCACAACAACATGATCCAAAATGAACCAATGTGATATCATAATATGATAGATCCACATACAATATATGTCCTCACAAAGGCATACATAAAAAACTGTACAATATATAAAAAACTAAGTATGTCGTCCTCGCCCACGACGTCCTCGCCCACGTCCCTCTACATCAGGATCCTCTGTACCGATGTCATCTGGAGACGGTTGAACTGGGGACAACTGCGTAGGAGGCTGCTGGCGAGCATCAGGGAAGAAATGAAAAGGTGGAGGTGGGGTGAGGGGTCTCGGAAAACCAGGATAGGATGCATCAGGTGGGGTGCATCCTGAGAAATCAAACGGAGTAGGTGAATATGTGACATAAGATGGTGGTCGGCTCTCGGGAATAATTGCTGGTGGGAATGGAGTGTATGGAGCAGAAGAAGAACTTGCTCCATAGTATGATGATGGTTGAGGTGGGGTGATGAATGAGGAATATGAAGCAGATCCTGAAAAATATGGCCATGTCGGTCCCCATGACATGAACTGATAAGTGGGAGTGGGAGCGGGCTCAATAGTAGGAGTAGGAGTAGGAGTGGGCTCAGGGGTTGTGGTATGAGTGGGTATGGGATCCCACGGCCGAACATAGTCGGGAAGACTATCAAAGTAACTCCCCTGGATGTTATAGATGTTGTCTCTGATCTGTGCAGGGGCGTGCTCTAATGCCGTTCGGATCGCCACCTGTGTTTGTACCTATAAAACAAAGTATGTACACATAATAAAGACCAATTACATATATTACAAATAATAAAGATAAATAATAACAATTTGTAAAAAAAAATAATAATAATACTCACAAATTCCTGCTGACGATAACTTTGCGGGTAGTATATGCTTGGAGGCATAGCTGGAGGGGGCATGATGTATTGTGGATGATACCATGCATAGTGAACCTGAGGACTGAAGACTCCATCAGCTGGTGGAGCGGGAACTAAGCTCTCACGTCTGTTGTTCCACATCTGCACCTCCTGCCTATAACGAAGCATCCAATCCTCAGCCGCATGACCCCTCCCATCTATCCAGCTAAGCTGCGGCAGCTCAAGAGTAGGTTGTACTTGAACAAAGCCGAACTGTCTAAGTACTCTGTCTGGAAAGTACCACTCCACTATTGTGTAGCACAATAGAGGCACTCGTGCCAACCAAATATCACTACCATCTCTACAAATGGCAGGAAATCTCTCGAGAACCTCAGCAGTGTAAGGAGTCAACTCTATCTGTTATTCATATAGACAACGTGCATCATATAAAATGGAGTAAATTGTAAATAAATAAAACATACCATACAATAGAGGTAAGTAAGTTATACCTGTGAGGGCAAAATCTGGTCAAATGCTGAATCGTAAAACTGAATTGTTCCCCTGATAGTTTGACTCCTTTGGAGAAAGGTAGGCCACCTATTAAATTGACAAACTAAATTTAGATAAACACTACATAATATTTGGACAAATGAAAAAATTAATTGTGTAGATCTTTAACATGTAACCCAAGGGAACATCGTCTGGCCAATCATCCCAGCGCATTGCAATTGTACATGGGCGTCCAATTCACAACCTCTCCCAACACCACAGCTGTAATAGGCACACACAACCTGATAGATGGGATGTTCTCCTAGACCGGGTGGTTGCCTTATACAACTCTCTATATAAGACAGCTAGAGTTGCAACACCCCAAGATAGAGTGCCACAACGTACAAAATCGGACACAAGAGGGAGGTACCTATCATGAACTCTATCCCCTATACTATCTGGGATAAGGTAACTACCTAAGAAATATAAGAGATATGCCCTAGTATACCTTGTCCTTATTTCTACTTGTTGTTCTTCATCACCCGCAGTAAGATCCATATCCTTGAAGGTCTCATGCAACCAAATCAAGGAGATATGCCCCTTAGTCATCCCATCTGGTGCATCTCCTAAGAAATTCTCACAAATGTGAGTCCATGAAGAAAATTGCCCCTCATCTACACCTAAAGGATATGAAGCTATAACCGATGGGCCATCAATCCTCAGGCCTAAAAGAACGGCAACATCCTGAAGAGTGACACTCATCTCAAAAGGGGGAAGCCTAAAAGTATTGCTAGAGTTGTCCCACCTGTTAACTAATGCAGTGATTAAAGTAGGGTCAAGGTGGATACATGGTAGCCTATGAACAAGCCCAAACCAGCTATGGAAATATTTTCTAAAACATCCTGGTCAGTAATAGGCCATTGTGCCAACATAATGTGGTGCTGGGAGAGTCGGTAGGTTTCTTGTCTAGGAGCCATATCTATGAAAAGTGCAAATATTACATTAAATGAAAAGTGCAAATATTGTACAACATTTAAGATTGTCAAGATTCTTCATTAGATAAGATGAAATTACAACATGAACAACATGAACTACATGAACAATATAAAAATACAACGCGAACAACATGAACTACATGAACTACAACAATTAGTTACTGCATTTGATTCAATATCTCATCTAGAGGTTCATAAAATGGCCACATTTGATGTACAACTCGATGTTTCTCTGGATGCGATACAGATAACTGGTTTTTAACTTGTTCATTGATTGTCATTGCTTTCTATTTTGTGTGATCCCAATACCAACCAGGTAGCTCAAGAAGTTCTTCATACATGTGAAACATTTGCTTTAAAAATTGCCAATGAAATTTTTCTTGTTCTTTTGTCACTATAAATCCTAACTTGGTGTGCAACAAATCTGGTACATCATTCCAGTCATCATCCAATAGAGTTTGATGAGCCATTTTTCCCTGTAGGCACTTCGTAGCTATTATTTGGATTAACTCTACGGACATGTGAAATGTCCATGTCCTTCGATGAGCCATCTATAGAAAAACCATTATAAATTCATTGTTTTAGTGAAATTGAAATTGCAAAATTACATGACTTTAGTGAAATTGAAATTACAAACATTACATAAATTTAGTGAAATTGAAACTGCAAATATTACATGACTTGAGTAAATTGAAATTGCAAACATTACATAACCAGCCATCATATGACATTAGGACAAGTGTGTCTATTATGGCCCTTTCTGCCACACTTATGACAGTGATATGTATACTGATTTGGATCAACATCCATAGTTGAATGCCTTCTCTTTTTCTTTGGTCTTCTAGATTGCCTTCGTTTCCTAGGGGGTAATAAGGGATAAATACCTCTACTTTCATCAAATTGAGGCCAATACCACTTGTCGGGAATACCACGAAATTCAGTTCTGTATGCATTTAGATAAGCCTCATTTGTATAATATGCACTCACAAGTGCATCAAGATCCCAATTGACAGAGTCTGCAACTACCCAAACATGAGAGCATGGATAATGCCATTGTTGTGGAAAACCACATCTGCATTGACTGCCACCATTTGGACGCACTATTACTTGAAATTTATATCCATCCATGTCACCAACAAGCCATTCATCATTGTTCACACGGATGTGTATTGTCAATTTTTTTGCATCCTCTTGAACATTATAAAGCTTATCATGAATCCTAAAGGGCCATTTAAATCCATCTTGTGCACGTTTATTTGAGAGATTACGCCTATACAGCCACATGGTCACGGAGAGATAGTATGTGGCAACAATTAACGCTTGTATTGGCAAACATCTAACACCTTTTAAGACTCCATTACACCCTTCAACATGATTGGTAGTCAATGACCCATACCTGCAACCTCTGTCATATACGAGAGCCCAATGTACTGGATTTTGGCCTAATAAATACGACTTCGCTGCTGGTTCTATGGTTTCTGTAACAGTCATATGACGATCAAATTCATGTGCATCAGTTGTGGATCCCACCTTCCACATAAGGTCCCTCAACTCCTTGGACTTGAACTACTTATGGAAGTTCTCCCGAAGATTTCGAAGACAATAATGATGTTGAGCCCAATGAAATTTTGATTCAAGTGCTGGAAAAATCCCACTCATTCGATCAGAAATAATACACAGGTCTGTACGTCGTGGAATGATTGGAATACAAGTTTGTAGACAACCAAAGAACCACTCCCAGGAGTCCTTATTTTCTTTCTCGACAATAACAAAAGCAAGTGGAAATAGACCATTATCAGCATCTATGCCACATGCAATGAGAAGTATGCCAGTATATTTTCCTATTAAAAATGTGCCATCAACAGTAAGAACATGCCTACAATAGGCCCAACCCCTCAAAGCTGGACCAAATGCCCAAAACACCCGCTTGAATCTACGAGTGCCTTCAGTTTGAAGGGTATAATCATCAATAAGGTGAGCATATATAGTTCTTGGAATATATTGTGTCAGACAAATCAGGAACGGCAACAAACTATGATATGATGATTCCCAATCTCCAAATATTTTACAAACAACCTTCCTCCTCGCTAGATATGCCTTCTTGTAAGATATATTGAGCCTTAGTTCAGCATTCACCTTGTCACGAATTTCTCGTGTCGACATATCCAATCGTGATACTAGGATTGGCATTATCATTCGAGAAATATAAGATGCTGTGACTTGGTGATGATCATGATTCATAACAGTTAATTCACAAATGTGGCCTGCTTTACAACGTTTTATCTTCCACATGTCACCTGCTCTTTTGGACTGGCAAGCGGTCAATCTCCAAGGACATCGTTCATCATGGATACAAGCAAGTTTAAGATGACGATTATTTGAGCGTAATGTACAGTACTGGACATTCTTTTGTACCGACCATTTTTGGAGTGTCTCAACCAGTACAACTTTAGATGCAAATAAAGCACCCTCATATATAACAACATTGGAAGGATTGTAATTGAGACGAAATTCAAGACGAAAATCTTTCACCCAGTCATCATCTTGAAAAGCTTCATAGTTGGAATCAATGTGTTCATGTTGGGGCCATTGGTTGACAAATATGGATGGAATAGAACTCAATGCTGCAATAGAGTCAGGGAATGGATGTGTGTGCTCATCATCGGTTTCAGTCAATGACTCATCCTCAGGTGGTTCACTATTATTACCACCTTCAATGTCACTATTGTTATCACCTTCATGATCACTATCATTATCACCTTCATGATCAATATCATTATCTCCCTCCTCAGCCTCAACACTAATATTCTCAGTAGTAAGATTTTGAGAAAATTTAGGTGGTTGACTCCACTCAGCAGTTAAATTGCTAAGACTGAATTGAGGTGTAAGACTGAATTGAGGTGGTTGACTCCATTCAGTAGTTAAATGACTTTGAGAGAATTGAGGTGGTTGACTTCGAGAGAATTGAGATTGAAATTGATTCAATAGACTCATTAAACAAGGTTGTTGGTGGATATATGTTTTTTCAAGAAACACATCAATACAGGCATCAGCTGAAAGTGAAAACAAGGTTCTGTATGCATCATCATCATCAACTTGTACGAGCATATGATTTTCTCCAGGGAAAAGATAGGATATTTTGATAGAGAAGTGGTTGGGATTGATGTCAAGTGTTGTATAGATATATGATTTTAGTTCAGATAGGGTATTAATAAGTGAAATGTTTATGGGTCTAACAGATCGACTAGAATAAGACCCATGAGAGAGAAATTGCCCATCATATCACATCTTCACAATTCGTGAATTTGAACTAGATGCCATGTTCCTATATTTTAGAATATTATATTAACATCAGAAAGAAATTCATATTTTATGACATTATATCAACATAAATTAATATTTTAGAGCAGTGACATCAATTTGGAATTAAATTTATTGGACTACTTTTTCTATAACATTAACAGTGAACAACAATTAAGAACAACAATTTTGCTATTTTTTTCAGTAAAATTAACTAACATTTCATAACAACAATTTTGCTAATTTTTTAGTAACACGAACATTTCAAAACAACAATTTTGCAATTTCGAACAATAATTTTTCAGGTATTAAGTAGCCTTCAATTGTCATTTTCTACATTATTATTTCAGTAATGTGCAATTAAAGAGTAACAATACAATTATTTCAGTTGTAATATTTCGTACTAAAGTTAAGTTCATATTTTAAAAATTAAAATTTTGGTAGAATAAATACCTGAAATGGAGAGTTATGTGTTGACAATCGAAGAATAGAAGTAGAGAAAGAAGAAGCTCCAAATCGTCTCCGAGCAGTAGAAGATATCAGCTCCAAGATCGCCCGAAATAAGCTAGAAATCACCCAAAGCAATAGAAATCCGAGAAAAAGCTCCAGAGCAATGGGAGTATAGAGCAAGAGTAAGGAAATGAAGAATGATGTGAGTTTGAGGGTTGTTTTCGGCCAATATATATAGGGGAGCAATGCGTCCCGGTTGGGGACGCATTGCGCCCACGTGGCACCACCCCGCACCGCGCGGCGGCCCCAACGGTAAAAAGGCCGTTGCCCTGAGAGCAATGTGTCCCCGTCCCGGACGCATTGCCCGCGTGGCAATTTCTAGCCATTGGCGGCGTCGCGGCGCGCGACGCATTGGTCCCACAAAGGGCAATGCGGCACGGTTCGGGACGCATTGCCCTCCTGCGGGGTCAATGCGTCCCTCTCTGGGACGCATTGCTCTCACGCGAGGCAATGCGTCCCGGCAGGGGACGCATTGGTCCCACGGGAGGGCAATGCGTCCCGAGCCGTGACGCATTGCCCTCTTGTGGGACCAATGCGTCCTCCGTCGGGACGCATTGCCTCGCGTGAGAGCAATACGTCCCAGCAGGGGACGCATTGCTCCAAAAATGTGCCATTTTGGGTAATAAGTTCAAGAACGTGCCATTTAGGTAATTAAAATTGGCAAATGTGCCATTTAGGTTTTTTTGCCAAAAGAGTTTATAGGAGTTATAGGGAGGGAGCGGGTTAGAGAGAACTCAGGAGGTGATGGGAGAACTTTTGTAGTCTGCAAAAGCATGTTTTGATTGCTATTGCATGAAAGGGTTCGTGTGAACGTTTAATAACATGTATACAAGCGAAGGAACAGACAATTATACCCCACTGACCAGCATTGCAAAGTGCACAACATCACTTGCATCAGCAGCCCATCTAACCGTATATCTGGAAGTGATAAAAAATATGGTAGGGAGAAGCGACGAAAAGGAGGGTGGTGCGTGTACTGCGTCTGTGGTCCAGAGAGGATATCCGCGACGTTAAACATGAATAGGGAACGACAGTGAAGCAAATTGTTTCAGATTTTTTCACTGCGCTTGCATTTCCGAGAAGGGCACAGTGAAAATTTCCAAATCGAAGATGACTACACAGTAGTAGTGGTAAAGATTATAATGCCGACATATCATTTGATGCAGTTTTCTTAATTGAAAATCAAATACAAGATTACCAGGCAGCTAAATACATTCCTACTTACGAATGTTCTAAGAATAGAAAACTGACTAACCTTAAATCAATAAAGAAACCAACAAACACTTCGGGATCGTTAGCCTGGACGTGTGACGACGTCCTTGAAGAAGTATACTACCTTTGCAAAGCCTTTGATGCAAGACCTTTTGAAAGTCTTCATGGCGGAGTCCATCCAGATCACCTTCATGCAACCAATGATGGTATTGTCAGTCCCAAGTTCACTCGTGGGATAATTGCACAAGCATCACCGTGGGATAATTGCACAAGCATCACCTTTAGCTTTGTAAATTAAGACCCCTACAGCAGCAAATGCACTTCCTTGTTAAACCTGCAAAACTACCAGCTACAACGGGTGTTATAGGAAAAGTTGAAACATGAAAGATATATCATGGATCTGATAGTGATAGTCCTTGTACATAGACAACAAGTGGTTGAGAATTTCATCTGCCTCGATACCAGTCTCGACTGCCACTAGGTTCTTCAGGTCGACAATGAATACTCATGATTGCACTGTATATTAACGATATGGGGGGACAACAAGACAACAAATACTTGCGGGAAGTTATTATAGAGATTGTTGGATTGGAGTCAAAATAGGATCGTGCGTAATGTAGAGGTTGTGGGAGTGAAGTTGTGGTAACACAGAGATTGCAAGAGTGGAGTGAGATTGCAAGAGTGGAGTCATGCGCAGAGAGAGCATGAGAGAGAGCAAGAGAGAGAGAGAGAGAGAAAGAGGGTGTGGGTGCACGACTCTTGTTGTGGGAAGAATGGAGTTGAGGATTGAAAGAGAACTAAAAATCCGAGAAACATGGAGAGAGAAGAGGGACTGACGGAGAGTTTAGCATTTTGAATTTTTTTTGCTCTGATTGGTTGGTGGCACAATCATAAATAAAAAAAATTCACTCTTTTTTTATAGTAGTATAGATTTAGAGAATAAATTTATTTGCCCCTTGGAATCATAAATATGGGATTTTATATTTTAAAATTTATTTTAATGTCATTCATGGGCATGGTTAAAATTTCAAGTAAAAAGAATTAGTATATTGGGAGATGTCAATTCTGAAAATTTATGTGGAAATATATCATAACTTACCCGATCAAACCATAATTGACACATCCCTAACCCATGTTAACCCTACCTCTAACCTTGGGGTCCACCGTTGCCGTTATAGAGGCGCACTCCGAATTCCTACCCCTCCTCTCCACCATTTTGGACGAAGTTAATGGCTTTGAATTTGTCGTGGACCCCCTGCGTGATAGGGAGAAGACTGGCCACCAAAACATACAAAGTCATTCGTCTCCACCATTTTGTAGATTGTCAGAGAAATGACATACATGAAACAAACCCTCATGACTACCTGGACCTATGATATCTCCTCCACCCCAACACTCCCACCTATAAAACTGCCTCAACTATGTGATCTAAACATACCAAAAAACTATAAAGCAAATACAACTTCTTCTTTGGCAGACTGAGAATTAGTAGTGAGTTAGAAACTGCAATACACCTTGCCTTTGCCACCGCTTTGCCCCTCACTCCACAACCACCATCTTCACCATTCAAGACCCCTTGCCACCACTAATCCACTCATCCCATCACCAGACATGCTGCTCCACGACTGCAACCACCATGTCACAAGTTACTTCCACCATCGTTGCCCCCCCACCATACTGCTCTTTTCCGACGAGAGACAGACCATACTCCCAGGATTCAACTACTACCCCCTTACATTGGGCCTGGTGGCTATGCCTACAGACACCTGTGGCAATCAGTGACCCTCATCACCACAATCACCCCTTGATTTCAAGAAGAAATGCCATATCCTATACCATTGCAAGGTATATCGACAACTGTGACCCCCTCTCTTCAATCCACAATGAAACAAGAGGATATATACAATGAGCCCTTAGGTAAATCATAAATAGATCACCATAGTTCAACTATTTACATCATGACGTTCATATAATATTATATTAATAGAATTTTGGTATGTGTCATGTATATCTCCAGACCCAATTTATATTAGTCCATTCATGCCTAAATGCTTAAATGTGATCCTAGACAAGAAATATAGGGTAAATAAGGAAAACCAAACATGAAGGAAAACTTAGGGGAAATACTCAAATTATTGAACATATTTTCTCATTGAAGAATATAAGGGGGATAATTACTAATTTGTACAAATCAAAATTTTAGACCATACACTGTAGTAGTTAGACTAAGAATGACTACCCTATAAATTTTTTGTAATACGAAAGTATTCAACCAATAATGATGTTAATAAAATCGGGGAAATTTAACTTGGTAATTCTAGATATATTACTGTAACCAATCAAAATATGTAATTTATGCCTTCATAAATGTGTTCCCATTCATAATATCAATATGCAAAGTTATGAATTATGCACACATATGAAATATAATAGTTTATCATATAAGTATGATATTAAGGGATAAATATGGAGAAATCAAATTCAATGAAGACCAATCCTATTTCCAGCTATGACATTGCAAACCATATAAAAATATTGGAAACCAACCCCTAGTAAAGGTGTATTCTTTTTGTAACACAAATATGTATCAATATATGTTATGTAAATATATACTAATGTACTAGCATATTATATAATGTATATACTAAGGGATACTATGAAACATAAGAGTTTATGAGTTACACATATTACAAACACGAGTAATAATTAGTATATTATATGTGACTACATGAACTTAATGACTTTAGGTAGAGAAATTATCACAACCAAAAGTGACCCTGAGATAATCTACTCAGTAAGGTGCAAACTTCTAATTTCACCTAATAAAAAATTAAGAAGTAATTTCCAAGACAAGGGACATCAAATAACCCTAATGCATTTTTTTTGCTAGATTAGTGATACCTTTCCACCTTTGATTCTTGTGGACATCGTGATTCAAAATTTTCATTTGAAACAATTACTAAAATTTTCAATTCTATTACTGAACTATTTGTCTCCCTCTTGAATTTAATTTATATGATTTTGCAAAAGTGGTGAAGTAATTAGTTATTAGCCTTTCCCTCTTGTTAAAATTGACCATGACTAAATTGAATGCTGAATATTTTTGAGAAATTGAAATATTGATTTATTTTGATATTAGCACAAAGACTTGAATTATTGGCTAAGAGATTTGGCGGGTCATATCCCCAAACTCTGTGTAGCGTATAATGGACAACTAGAGGTCCCCGGTACTGGTTTCCCCCACAGGATAAAGTGTTGTTCTCTCATAGAGGGGATAACACTAGTTTTGATAAATCTCTTCATTGATTCTAGTTACCACTTCACATTGTTATACCCTTTTAATACTAATATGGTAACTAAATTATCCTCTTGTTATTACAATAGTCCACCAATGAAGCTTACCTAGATTTGATCTCGTATTTTTTTTAAATTTTTTTTAAATAGCTCAAAAATGAATTTAGTACCAACCTTGTTGACCTATGTTTCCCTTCTTGGGGTTCATGTGTTGTTTCTTTCCCATTGGGAACGGCTGGAGAGAAGGACTGTCCAAGATTCTGCTCTTGAGATTCGAGACTAAATCTCAAATAAGCATAAGGATAGGTGTCCTTTTTGATCCTCTTTTCCGTAGTGCTTTTAGCATTGTAGTCCCTAGAGGATGAAACTCTTTATCTTATATATTTTCTGACAGAACAATATGTGTGTTATCAATTTTTGGTGTTTAAATTACTTTTTTATCATACATGGACACATGGTGTGAAACTATGTAATTACATCTAGTCACCCCCTTCGATGTGGTTGGAACCTGGGCCCTTTATTTGGATTTATCGAGGCCTTTTGAAGTATTAAACAAAATCAAAACAAAAACGCCTCATGAAAAACTCATGCTACTTGAATCTTCTAAAAAATCACGGTTCAAACACATGTCCAACTTCTTGGCTAGTAGAAGAATGCCTAGAAATGGTCTAGGGGGGAAGGAAGAGGTTGTTTGTGGTTAAAAACTATGTGTGGGATGATGCACACCTCATCTAGTACTACTCTGACCAACTTAGAAGGTGCATTCCCAAAGTTGAGCAACAAGACATATTCCTTATGTCTAATTTTGGCATAGGCGAATGGCATTTTAGAGGGACGAGAATGGAGGCAACCATTATCCAATGTGATTTTTGGCCAATCCTATGTAAAGATTCTCATTAATATTACAAAACATGCTTGAAGTGCCAAAAGTGGGCATGATTTTTAGGAGTGACATGAAATCTCTATCCTTTATTCTAATAGTGGAGGTATTTGATGTGTGGACATATACTTTACGGGTCCATTCCCTTCCTCCTATGTATTTGTATACATCTAGGTGAATGTTGATTGTCTTTAGAAATGGGTTGAGGATATAGCTACAAGAACAAATGATCACAAAGTAGGTTGTAATATTGTGAAATCCAACATCTCTAGTCATTTTGGAGTGTCAATAGCCATGATAGGTGACAATGGTAGTCATTTCACACATAGAAATTTTGAAAGCTTGTTGAAAATATATGGGGTGAACCACCATTTAGTTACCCCTTACAATACTCAAATAAGTGGGCAAGTTGAGCTTGCCAATCGGGAGATAAAGCTCATGTTGTCAATGGTCATATAATCAAGCCAACTATTGAGATTAGACTCGACAAGGCTAACCAAATTTTTTAACATTGTATGTTGATTGAGAAAATACCATGTGATGAAAAGTTTGGTTCTTTTAGAACATGAGGAGTTTGCTTGAATGCACATGAAAAGGAAATTTATTTTAGAGGTGATACCTCAAGGTTCTCAAGAGGATGATGGATTGAAGAAACATCAAGCCTGATTGAAGGCAACAAACTTTGTGCTTGTGGGAGGAAACCCATGTTAGTTTGAGAACTTTTTCACCCAAAACCCATTTTTATCATACTTTTTGTTTTTATACATTCAAATATACACTCATGAATGTTCTTTGTATTTAATAGGTTTTTTTTGTTTTGAGGTGTGTACAAAGAACATGGATAAATATTGAGAGAGACTCGCTAAAAGGTGACAAGAATGAGTTGAAATTTGATGTGGATCAATGATTGAATGTGGTACAAAAATTGAAGTGAATTGTGCTCATTTCAAGAAAATTTCTTGAATAGTGGCCAAACGGACATGATGCATCACCACTACCATGGTGCCAAGCTCAAAACCGCATGGGAAATTCAACATTTTCTTGGTCCACTTCACCACAACCATGGTGGACAAAATGACTGTGTTGACATCTCACCACCCCAGTTGTTTTGCACAAAACATCTGTGTTGGCCGGACCCACCCAACTTAAGTCATTAAATTAAGGGGATCAACACAACCCCACCCTGTTCTATCCATGAGAAATGGTTGTCCCATGCAGTAGATGACCACATGCGACTCCTAAGCTCCACCAAACATTTGTTTCTTCATCTCCAAGCTTCAAGAAAGGTTTCTGAAGCACTGGGGAGTTTTCCTCCACCTCTAGCTCCTCATTTTGCTCCATTACCTCCTCCATTTCTCAACAACAATTCAAATCCATCCACACCATCACAAACACTAAAATTTCTACCCTCTCTAGATCCACATAAAACCTTGCAAAGATGAAGGGACTCACCAAGAAAGTGAAGGAGGGAGTGAAGGAAGGTTTCAAATCCACCACCAACACTAAAGCCCACACTAAAAAAGCATCTAATATCCTCCAACATCCCACAACCTAACTCTGTCTCCCTCAAATTCCATCTCCAATTCCTATGCCCACTCCGTATCTATGACCAACTCTCACCTTCACTCCTCCCCTAACCACCATGTATTAGATCCTAGACACCATGAAGAGGAAGGAGCAACTTTAGAAATGGAGTTGGACAATTTTTTCAACTCAAATGAGATTGAGGCGAAAACTCATCAAGGAGAGGAAAGAAGGCTACATCTCTATCATCTTTTTTTGTACCACCACAACCCACGTCAGCATGACACTTCACTTTGTCCATGCAACCCCGGTCTAACAAAAAAAAACAAGAAGGCTGCTCACATAAGAAGAAGAGGAATATGAACCTATTGAGATGGTGCCCCTCAACTTGATTACTAGTTTTGGGTCCCACATTTATGAAGGGGAAGAAGAAGAAGTTATTGAAAGTGAGGAGAAAGAGGAGGATCTGGTGAATGTGGTTTCAGAATTGGAGGTAGATAAGATGAAATGGTTGGGAAAGCATACAGAAGGAGCTACTTTCTAGATAGGAGCGAGGAGAAAGATCACAATCATACATCTTTATCATGTGTGCTTGAATAGGATGGTGATTCATACTACTTAAGCATGCATGTCCACAATGCTAGCCCTATAGATCAACTTCATTTCAAGGATTTCATGAATCAATGTTGTCCAAGAAAATTCTAGCTGAGTATAGAAAACCTATGTGGAGACCACACATGATTTGCTTCATCTCCTTGGAGAAAGTAAAGTACCAGTGTGAGGATTCAATTAGATTTCAATTGTGTGATTCTGCACATGTAGTGGAAACCTCCCACCTCAACAAGATTTTTGCACTAACCCATGAGTTTGCAAAGAAGATTGATAATGGGCAAATAGAGAAAAATTCAAGATCTAGCTATACAACTATAGGAACATATTCACTAGCCAAGATACCTTTATAGTGAGGAAATCAAATACAAGAGGGTTGCATAACACTCTCATGACATATATGCATAAGGTATTGTAAAACACCATCTCTGGTAGATAAATCAACTAGGGGTGCTATTCTCAAAAGTAGTTGTTGCTATTGGGATGGATGATAAAGGGAGAGGCGGTGAACCTAGGGGTGAAAATGATTGATCATTTGAAGTCAATCCCCTAAAGAGAAAAAATCCATTCATTGTGGTAGGGATAGGGACTACTATTTCATGGAACTAGCATGTGATCTATAGGGCCTCACCAAGGCCGAAGGAACAAAGTTTGTGGATCTGAACTACCTTGATCACTCCCACATGATCTCCTTAGAGAATGATAAGATCATATATAATATCAACCCTGGATATCCTTGTGTGACCCTTGAGATGTCCTATCATGCCAATCGTCTACTTGCTAACATAGGGGTAATGCCTGGCTATATGGATCTAATTGTATAATGGGTACATGAGCACCCTAAAGATGACTACAAAAAGCCACTAGTTAATTTACAAAAAGGATAGGGACATACATATGTGCCAAAAAACAACATCAACACACATGATAGTTTTCCAGCCACACAAGAAAAAGTGAAGAAGCAGGTGATGCACAACAACCTCCAACAAATACTTATGATATGTCCACTATTCAAACATACTTGAAGGGGATTCATCAGACTCAACAACACATGTGGCTTGATCAGCAATAGATGCACCATAAGATCAACCACATGTACCATTGCTAGCATGCACAAGTGTAAAGGAACCCCCAATGGGAGAGGAGGGAGATTTTTTAGGGGTACTCCAAGTCATGTCTACCTCTACAAGTGGATCATTGGGGCCATTATTACCAATATCCTTCATACCAAGGAGTAACACTAGATCTACCACCACCACAATAGTGACATCACCTTTCACTCTTGAGGTTTTCTTTCATACTAAGGATAACATTTTTTAAAAGAATAGGGTGGTAGGCCAATACACACCCTTATCTAATATTGATTCTTGTTCCATATGTCCCACCCTATTTTGACCTTGATGATTGTTTCTTTGCACCACCTCTATGTAGATTAGGTTTTAGTTGCTTTGCATACATGCATATCATATAGCTTATACTCTTGCATTTGTTGTGTAAATTTTCATTTTTTTTTTGCTTTTTCATGTCATGCCAACCATTACATTTGAATTGCATGAATTTCAATAATTTATTATTTATGCTTAGTTAGGACTTCTTTTATTCCATCTACTTCTTAGTAGTGTAGATCTTGATGTGAATAGGGTCATTTGGCACCATTTTGGCCAAATTCTGCCCAAACTTGCAATTGCTTGTCCTATAGCATGTTTTAACCCAATCTCCTCATTTTTGATAAAAAAATTATGACATTTAACAAATGCATATCACATTTTCATGGTCTATTGATAAATGTTCTCAATTTTTACTCTCTACATGTGAATCACCTGTTCCATGCTTGTTGAAATGTATGGCTAAATTATGATCTAATCAAGCCACAAATACTTAGGATTTGTCGAATCTCATGATAAAAATATGGTTTTAAGTATTTTCTCATTCTTGTGGTTTTCTAATAATTGATGGTGTGCTAAATTAACCTTCATACATGACTCAAAAGGCACAAAAATAGTAAGTCATAGCTGCCCTCTAGAAGCTCGAGATGGCCAACACTTCCTCCACTATGCTTCAACTATATAACCACTCATCCCTAGCTATACCAAGGGTAATGAAAAAGAAAAAGGAAGAAATAAAATGATAGATGATCCTATGCAATATCATCTAAGAAAATAAAAGATGAGTGCTCCTATTTAATAGCACTACAATCTCCTTCAACAATCCTTTCTTATTGTTGCACTCCTACATGGATGGCAAAAATCCGCCCTAGCCCCTCTAACCCACTTTGCGTAGACACATGGGTCACATAGAGTGGATTGAAATATGATTGAATGCATGAAGGTAAACACACTCCTAATTATTTTTGGTCATAACCATCATGAAACGATTTAACCATAGCTATATGAAAATCATATCAATTGATTGTGTATTAGATGTACTATACATGATATTTGTAGGATCAATGCTATTATTTCAATTGGTTTGTGAAAGAAGAGAAGAAAGAGGTGGAATACATGTAATTAGTCATTATTGATCCCATCTAGTCAATGTATATTTATTCGAACACATTTGTCATTTATTACTTGTTAAAAAAATTGAAAAGAGATTGAGTTGGAGTATACTTAAGGACAAGTATGTTTTAGGATTGGGGTACTGATGAGTCCCTTAATTGGGCCTTCATCTTGTGTCATATTTCCCACTATTCACATTTAGATGTTTAGTAATGTAAGTATTTCCCAATAATAGGTTTTTCATATGAAACATACTTAAGTATACTATTTGCATGATTTTCATGTACTTTTACCACTACTTGAAGGAAAGGAGAAAAGGAGGTCGAATATAGGGTTTCCTCAGGCTCGGAGGATCCCAAATGAAGCCAAGATAACTCCCAATCTACCACAAATGACACTGCATTGAAGGAAAATGCTCCATGAATGACCAAGTTCAAGATCCAAGTGCTATAGGAAACCCCCAAAATGGTCTTGGTCACCGACATGGTTGTGCTAGATATGTAAAAATCATAGACTCAACTCCATGTTTGGATCAAACCAAGAAGTGTAGCCACCATGGCCATTCTCAATAGCACAACTGCGGTGCATAGTGACCAACATGACCGTGGTACCCAACATAGTCGTGACAATCAACTTCTAAGATGGTTGTTCTCTAAGTAACAACCCTTCCTCAACCTCTCCACCATAGTCGTGATACCTTCCAAGGTTGTGCTACGATCAACCTACCAAATACGTGCTACTTCAACTCTAAAACCAAAAAACACATTTGATCATTTTACCTTCAGAAAATAGTTCTTTTTACTACCATGGCCATTCCCACACTCACCACCACAGTCATACTACCCACCTAACCCTAATATAACCCTACTACTCACTTCTCCTTATGCTTCCATAGCCACTATATAAACATTAGTGTTGGCTGGGAGCAAGAGATTAGCTTCCTTGGGTGTTCAGTTACGCCACCTGCCATTCACCTGCCACTTATCATCCCCATTTCATCACCTTCCGCCTCAAAGCCCTAAATTTTAGGATTACAGCCACTATCCATTCCATTCCCATGTTATTTCACATGGAGGAGGGATGTTATCAAGCTTGATTCTTCTAGAGAAGGATGATTCAACCACAAATTCTAGCTCCATGACTTCTTCTATCTCTTTCTTCTTCATTTTTGTATTTTCCATTATCATGAGTAGCTAAGCCCCATTAGTGATCTATTTGGGGGAATAAATGTGATACCATGATGGGGAAATAATATTGCAAGCACTATGATTTCATTTGGAAATATTATCTTTATTCTCTATTGTATTCCCCATCTCTTTTCATGGTGATTGATGCTTGAAACCATCTATGTCAAGTATAATTGTGTATATGTGGATTTTTGGGGAAAAAAGTCCAACTAGTGGATCTTTATCTATCTACCCCTCTTCCTACGTATCCATCTACTTTTCTACCCTTAGGTGTGAGATCTAAGTGGTTATTCATTCCTCACTTACTATACTTAGAAAATCACATGTCTATAGGTTGGATGGAGTGTAAAAAAAGAGGTGAAATACCCTTTTCCTACATCCCATGCCACCTTTTGCCACTAAGTACATCATGATAACCAATCCTAGGGACCTACACAAGTGTGGTCTTGATTGAATTATACTAATACCTTAGTAAGTTGAAACTCTATGGGGTAATGCAGACTAGTTTCTCTATGTACACCCTATACCACCCATGGTCAACTAGTAGTATAAGATAATTCATTATCATCCTACCTTGTTGCTCAGTTTAATAACATGGTTTGATTGAATGTGTTTCCTGATATGAACCTAACCAGGGTGATAGTGACATTTACCCTCAAATGGACCACTTACATAATCAATTTCTTAAAACCCTAATTGCTCATTTTGTTAACTAGAGTTAACTTAGTTAGCTATCTTGGTTGTTTACCTAGTCAATTGCCTTGCTCATATTGGTTATCCTTTCCTATAGTAGTTGGATCTTTCTCTTAGTTTCTTATGCTAAATTTTGATACCTAGTTTCTTAGAGTAGTTTTTCTTGCCTTCTTAGTGTAATTTCTAGTTTAGTGTAACTAGTTTTTCTCTAATTTCCTTGTTTATCTAGATTGTTCTCTTGATTGATAATTATGATTTCTTTTATTAGTTTGACTATTATTCATTAGTTATATAATCTAGTTTAATTTCCTTTCTTGCATAGTTAGATATCGTTAATTGTGTAGGGATAACTTAGATTTGATTCTTGTCCTTTTTGATCTCTTGTCCACTTAGTATAATTGAAACGCCAAAGTTAAACCCTAAAAAGCCTACATTTCACAATAGCAGCCTAGTAAAGAAAACGTATCTCTAGTACCCCCATCTCTCCCTGAGGATCGACCCCACACTTTCTACATACTCTATACGATATCTGGAGTCATGCACTTGCAAATCTATTATTGAGAGTGTGCCAATATTTTGGGTTATATTTTTTTAGCACAAGTTTGCTTCAGGCCGAGGCGCATCACTCATATCCCCCCCTAGAGTGTCAAGTAGATATCCAAGGTATTGTCTTTTTTGCTCTATTTTGTATTCTGATATGTACGATTTGCTCCCTAATTCATATGTCTTAGAGAGGAAAATGTTGGAGCAGTAATGGATAAAATTGAAGTTTATCAGAAGGTATTTTATTAACTTTAGAGTTTGTAATCATGAAAGATCAAGCTACATGTGTGATCTTGAATGGATATTGAAGATTTTCTCTCTCTCTCTCTCTCTTTCTATGATTATATATATACATGACTTAGGTCAATCTCAAGACCCTAATGGATGGTGAATGTGGAGATTTGCCTATACAACATTTATTTTTTTGAAATACAAAACTCCTATTAAAGTAGGACATAAAACTAAGTGTGATGCCCACCATGTGTCAGTCTTTAAATGAGAATGAGGTTGCTACCTTAAATAGGGCCTACAATAAAAGAGAAAATTGTGTTGTACATACTCAGGATAGGACTTTAATTGCTAAAGTGAACATATTGCCTACTCGATATAATACTTTATGCATGGGAGTGGTATATTTTAAGGTTGTGATCCATGACCCACTGGGGATACCTACATGATGTAGGGTCTTTATGAAATGTGAAAAATCTAGTTTAAAGTCATATTTCATGTCCCAAAAGAATAAAACTTCCTAATTAGAACTGAACTAGAAGCTAGATGTGAGTTATGAAACTAAAAAATGGTCTAGTCTAAGATCATACTCTATGACCATGGAGATTATTAAAAGTGATTCATGTTCAAGACGTGATTTTTGTTAAAAAGGGACTCAAAAATTATAAAATAGTATCGTTTAAGGTCATATCCTAGGATCATGGGTTAGGACCAACCATAAATGGCTTTGTACTTCAACTAAGTCATAGTAGGATTTGATCATGAAAGTGAAATTTCAAACAACATGGATCATAGTTCAAAATTTAGGTCAAAATGACAATCGGGTCTCAAGGGTGATCTTAAAATCTCATTAATTTTAAGAGTTTAATTACCATGCTTTAAATAAGATTCCAAATCTTGAAATACTTACATAATTTGTATTATTTTATCATTTTTTAATTTTTATGAATTGTTTAAAATTTTGTATTTATTGAAAATTCTTTGACAAATCTAGGGACCTATTTTGAAATTTGTAATTTTTTTCTTTTTAGGAGAGGAATAGGGAGAAGTCGAGCATCACCCCCATTTTTCCTAATTTTGAGCGACAATGATGGTTGGAAGCTTGAACTTAAGCTAGCAGCGGCGACACCAACGACACTTGGAGAAGGAAGCTTAAAAGGAAATCAACCTTGTGTGTAATGAGGGAGCAATGAATTGCATCATTCTATGGAGGGGCTCACATACAAGTTTGGAAAACTTCATTTTTCTAGTGGCGTGGAAGTACATCTAGTGTTTTGACTTTTCTATCAACTCTAGGTCATGATCTACTATGGGGAGGTCAATTCTTCAACTTCTATCTGTAATTCATAATTTTGAGTTTTATGGTGTGAAACCATTTTTTCATTTCCAGGCACTTCTCTATCTATAGGTTTAAGAAAAGTGAGCTTGTGATTTTTTCACTAATTTACTCTTTTTTGCTATTTTTATAATTTTGTGAGTGTCTCACTCTCGAATGTGATGATTCAACTTGCAATGTGAGGCTGATATTGTTGTGGCTTTGGTTGTTTACTCATAGATTGCATCCCATGGTTGGTGAATCTGAGATGATGTAAATGTCCCTTAGGAGGATCTTGTTATGGAAGAGCATGATGCTGATGATGAAATAGGTCCTGAGGCATATCCTAGGTACACTTTGATATTTGTTTACATAATAAATTTTCCTTTGACTAGGAAATTTTTAATATTTTCTTTCTTTGGGAAGTCATCATGCAAGTACAGAAAGTATCTAGAGAGATCTTCTCCCTTCTAAAGATTTTTTTATTCTACCCAGTCCATTGTGAATGAATGTTCATCATCGACAACATCAAGGGGGCGACGAGAGTCAACTTGAAACTTTCTATCCTTGTTATTCCTTTTAGATTGCCAAATTCAAATGAAGATTTGATTTCTTTTATCAATGATTTTGACACTTGGTTACATCTTTTTCTTTTGGCTTTAGGTACTAAGGGTCACATATGTTTACTTGCGGACTCATTGGAACAAGCTAGGGCTTTTTGTATGATGAGCTAGTATCTGATGAGATAGAGTTGCTACTGTAGACTGACTTCAGGAGTGGTTGTCATTGTAGGATTGTATCTAGGATCAATGTAATCCCCTTTAAGCATTTCTTCCTAGGGACTACTACTTTTCACTTTTCCATTGGTAAGTTGACCATTACACCTAGTGATCTTACTAGAATCACTGGTTTAGGTTTTCATGGTGTCTCAAATAGCATTTTTCTTGATACAATATTTGAGGAGGAGAAAATATGGTGGAGTTTCTTGTTTAGACCCATACGAGGTCGGCATGGATTTAAAATATGAAGTAAAAAATACCTAGTTGTACAAGGCCTTTTTCCCATAATGGATGAGGGGAATGACATGAGTTCTCCTTAGTAATTTTCTTTGGGAGTCAATGTATTTCCATTTTTATTGGACATTGGTTGTCTCTTTGGAAACAACACTGGAAATAGATGGGACATTGGCTAGTTCTCTACCATGATGAACTTGGAGGTATTTCCTTCTTTTGAGTGGCATGGAGGCGTATATGACCACCTACTGATGTGCATGAGGAGGTTTGTTGTCTTGGACTTCTCCTTGAAGGGAACTATTTGAGCTATGAAGAGTTGTGGAGGCTTCGTGGGTCTATGGAGGTATAGATTTGATGGGGCAACAATTATAGTCACATATGCAATGAAGTATCCACAAACAAACTACTATATAGGATGGCACTATCCCCTCTTATAGTATTCACTAGTACCACATCCTATCTCTCAACTACAACAACCCCTACCTAGCACCACTCAACCAAGTAGACACATGGACCACCCCAAGAATGCAATCTGATAAAACAACCTCTAGATGGATTCTATAGAATTTTACCTCCACCCTCAAATGCACCTACACATTCATATTCCCTAGAATCCAATCCACAATGAAGTTCCTAATGAAATAGAATGTCAAACCACTTAATGTAAGTATCACCATTCTCTATATCATCTCATAGGTGGGTTTTAGAGATTCATGCATGTTATACAAGATCTCATTGATAATGACACACTTGAGGTGACTCACAATTTGGATGTAATATACATTATCACAGTGATTCTAGAAGAGATTCCTAACACCTAACCAATTTCTTGGTCTCTGAGCCCGTTGAATAATTGGAGCATTTGGGGTCAACATGATGAATGTGTAAAGGATGAGTAGCCCTTCTACTCAAAACAAGCGTGGGATACATATGCGGTTGCAATATTCCTATATAAACTGAAGGATCCCTCAAAAGTGTAGTTTCTCTACACAAAAGGGTGGATGTAATTACATTGGTCTATCTCATACCCTACATTTAGAAAATGCTAGAGATAAAACATGCAAAGCAATAGTGGGAACAAACATGCATTCTACATTTCCCGAAACAATGATATCCCCTGGCATGACGAACTGTGTCACCACTACATGATTAATATTGCCCAAAGGTTCCATAGTGATCCTCTTATCTAAAAAATTTCGAAGGTTCCAAGTCTCCCTGTGCAATTTCCTCTCAGACTTATGGGAGAATTATGGAGAGTTGAAATATCCGTAATATAAAGGCTCTCCACCATGACCGTTAAATAATTACAATCCTCATGTCTTCCATTAATTCCATGGAGATAAGGGCCAAGAAAAAATGAGTGTAAATCCTTGTAAAAGGAGTTTAATTGGTTCAAAAAAGATAATCCTTATGCCTTTGACTAGGCAAATAAGTTCATCCTCTTGTTGAACCCTACATTTATTGGGGTCATTGAGGTATTGGGACAACACAAGGTGCCATCAACATGGTATTTGATAAAGATTCATGTAGGTTCACCAATCATGATAATACCGAAGGCCCACATATAGATCAATGCAACCATACTGAAAACACAAAAAAAATGTTACCAACATTCACCCATCTAGATCCTATATATGAAGCACTTCCATTAGAGACATGGAATGTACTAGTGAGACTTTCATCCCACCATGAACCACAATAATGATCCATATCTAACGTGTTACATCAACTAGACAAGCCATGGCCACAATGGTATTGCAAATATAGCCAAATGCTAGCAAAACCCCCTCTAAAGCTCCTATACCTCAAGATTGGTCATCTAGTGAACTACCACCTATTAAGCCTACTGTCAACAAGGGTAAAGAATAGTTGTTGGGTATGTAGGTACTACTTTCACCTCAATTTTTGATTCAAACCGCTGAGAGGGCCATGGTGGTCGCCCCAACTACACCAATCAAGATACTAAATGGTGTTCATGTTTAACCAAGTTCCTCTAGTATCTGAATTCTTATACTCCCAATTAGCACATGGGGGTGCATCATTATACTAGAATCATCAATACCTAAAGACATCATAACTAACTCATTCAACACATAGTTGGGCATATGAATAAGATCGATATGTAGATCTCCATGTGGGACATGATCCAAATCTCATTGACTCATCATATGTTATCTATATTTAAGAACATGCAAGATGATTTCATTATGAAGGATATCCATTTAGGAGCTTTCTGAAATCATTGCATTAATTACGATGCCAAAGATCATCACATTCTTAGAAAATAAGATGCTAGCAAGTCCTGATTACAACCCAACATTGTGTAACACCATCAAACTTGGTGATATGAAGGTGCCACTCATATTTGTTGACAATGGTGATTGTCCTAATGTCTTCCTATTGAAGTTATTCATCACACTCGACATCAAGTTGAGTAAAATTTAGGTCATGACTAGAACCACTGCCACCTTTGATAGCTCTTCTAAAAGTGTTATAGGTGAGGTTCAACTATAGATAAATGTGGGTCCAAAGCTATGCATAAAGACCTTTGTTGTCTTGGAGATCAATGCATTCTTAAATCTACTTCTAAGATGACCATGGATACACATGAACATGGTCCTAGCTTCTCCCTCATCAATGCCTCAAATGCAGGCATAGTGGAGACCTAGTTCCACGGACTATAGCCCCTTTAGGTTACATTGATATGAATGTATGCTTTATTTATGGCAAGCTATGACAACTAATTATATACTTGAATGGTTTCAAATATTCACCCTTATTTAGCACAATCGAGGTTATTACCTTAACACATTGAAGCACAAAGTCTGGAATTGGACTATGGATTGGGAAAGTTGCACCATGGCATCATCGAATGCATCTACATCCTTAAGAAACATGATACTACACATATTGGCTACAAAGGACCACTAAGGTGTCTTTTCCTGGCAATACACCAACATGATAGGGACGGATGAGTCATTCACAATACTTTGAATCCCTACCATGCCATCAATGAATCCAATCAAATAGAAGGCCAGATGCATCAGGTCTAAATGGGGATTAAAGATTCACAAAGATCCTTAGGAACAATATGATGTAGGCTTCATACACCAAGTATCGTTTTTGACCTAACTAGCCAACATCATTCTTGTCCCAAAGAAAGATGGACATATGCACAAGTGTGTCGGCTATAGGGACCTCTATAAGTCTAACCCAAAGGAATATATCCCTATTCCACATATTTACATTTTGGTGAACAAAATGACCATACATGAACTCCTCTTCTTCATGAACATTTTCTCTAGATACAACCAAATAAATCTGACATGGAGAAATTAGCTTGCACCACATAGTGGGGAATTTTTTGCTACAAAGTCATGCCATTCGGACTCAAGCATACATGTGCAACCTAACAACATGCCATGTAGTTGTAAGAATATGGTCATGGACTTGGCCGAATACAAAGTGTATCCTATTGAACATGAACCCAAAAAATGGTACTATGAATTCATTTAAGTTTCAGGTTCACAAATGTGTGAACATGTGTGAACAAATGTGTGAACATGTGATACGATCCTTATTTTCAACAACATCTTCCTTCCCTTCCTTATTTCACAACCGTAAAGAGATAGGAGGGCTTCGGACTAATATCTATGTGAATCCAATTAATGCTACCTTATGAAAAATTTTAGTACATGACGCATCCTATACTTTTCTAGAGGACCAATGAGAATTCATCATTTATCTTCAAAAATCCCATCCTCTGAATTAAGAAAGGAATGACTAATTTGCACTTTAACGGATTCCTATTGGGCTCCTATCAAATGACTATAGGAGGCCTCCTATAGTAAAGTTGTCCCTAGCTTAGGCAAGTTAAGGACAAACCAATACGGAAACCGCTGAATGGCCATTCATGCACGCGAGAAAAAGCTTAAGAAACAAAGAACCAGGTGAATAATAGGAGAATGAAGTCGATTGCATGCAATTGGAGAATGAATAGTTGGGAAGGACTCGTGAACAATGACAGCCATGAGGTATTCTTGGCTTCACATGTAAAATGATTCTTCAAGAAGGTAGGATTGACGCTTCACAAAAATGACTTCCAACTTGAAATGGTTCTTAGGCATTAGGACTGATTCATGAAAAAGGGTACTCACAACAAACTCATATTGCAATAAACTCAATATATTAATTCCAGTCGGTCCATTTGGGGTGGATCTGGTAGGGGTAGTGTGGGGATGGTCTAATCGCCATATGCTGGTTGGATACTTGATGTTCCACTTCGTGCTAGAAAGTAGTAGTCGTTTTTCTTTTGGAGTAATATCTCTACATGGCATGAAAGCGCTTTCTGCTACTTAATCTGACCGCCATTGTTTAACGTCAAACAGGTCAAGTGGAGGGACGTCCCGGACATGGCAACGTGGCCAAATAGCAGATAAACGTTGACAAGATATGTAACATGCTTGCGTGGATCGGCGGTGTTTGCTTAACAGCTGGTTCGAGGACTTTGATTAGTGCCCATCCTTCGGTACTACGTTGTACCACGTTCAAGGATCCCGTACAATAATACTGGGTCTCCACACCGTCGTTCAATTGCCAGGAACCATCCATCTGCTCTCTGACCATTATTTGCACGTCAATTCGCTGTTAAATTTGCAATATATCTGTTGTAAGGAACCCCCAAGTTCCTTCATGGCTTCTATGACTGCGCCGGTCAGATCCTATGCGCGCTAAAGCGTGCAACCAGGTTTAGCCATCTGGGCTAGATTCCGTGTGGTATATGCGTCATAAGAACTGGCGAGCGGAGGATGGATCACGAGTATTGGGAAAAAAAACCCAATGTAGCATACTTTTACACAAATATTTACCAACATAACATACTTACAAAATATATCTCGAAATTAATAGCACACTTTACTTTAAAAATGCCACTTTACGTGGAACTTTTTTATATCTAAGACTGAAAAGTGCCACAAATGTTGGTGCTTTTATTTTAAAAATATAAATTTGAAAAAAATAAAAAAAAGCAAAATCATCACATTGAATGGCGCTTTCTAACTTTGCACTTAGGTGTTGCTTTAGTAGAAAGCACCACTTAACGTGGGGCTTTTATTTTTAATAAAATCTTTTTCAATTTTTTTTATTTAATAGTAAACATGCCAAAAGTTTGTAGCGCCTTTCAATCTTGAATACTAAAAACGCACTTTATGTGGTTGGTTGTACACAAAGTGTGCTATTTTGTGAAATATTTTAAAAAGTATGCTATGTGGGTAAATATTTTTGTGAAAGTGTGCTAAAATATATTTTTCCTTGTTTATAGTGGTAAGAGGCATCCAACGTCTCCAAAGTTTTTAGAAAAATAATTTTAATGATAGATTACATTTGATATTTTGTGAGTATAAATCACTTTACAAAAGTCATGACTAGATGTTACTTAAAAGCCTTTTCCATAGAAAATGAATGACAACATCTAATTTACGAGATAAAATGTGGTGTAACAAAAAAATAAAACTATCAATTAGAACATTCTACTAGAACAACATTGGGAGAACAAAATCCAAACAAAAATGTTTGTAAAAATAGTAATGACTTGACAAGTTACCAAACGAATCGAAGGATTCTAGTAAATCATATTGAAGTTGCCATATCATTTGGTAATTCAACATATATGAATAAACACATCATGATCTTAATTAAGGTCCTAAAATTTATTGA
Source organism: Alisma plantago-aquatica (assembly GCA_963693085.1). Lineage (NCBI taxonomy): Eukaryota > Viridiplantae > Streptophyta > Magnoliopsida > Alismatales > Alismataceae > Alisma > Alisma plantago-aquatica. The sequence continues at coordinate 410,053,496 of OY856410.1, read as the reverse complement.
AAGCTTATAAGGGAATTGATAGTCAATAATTTTCAACAAAGTCTATTTTTCAAAAAAAGATATTTATGTTTTTAGTTTTTTTCTTTTAAATTATATTAGTTTGATTTTCTTTCTAACTTTACAAGTTAAACATCAGTGACACATTTCATTGAGGTTGTAAATGGGTGTTCATCATCTAATGATTCAATTCATTTTTTCATTCAGGTTATGCTTTGGAATTTGATCTGATTTTTTGGTAACTAGATTTAGGTTTCACAAAACTCAAATCAAATCCTAATAATTGTTGTATCATATTCAGAAAAGAATCACCTCTCTCTATGGGTGCAAGCGTGTTTGTGTGCATGCGCACATGTGTGTCTCGTTAGTTATTTCTGATGGCTTTTTTCATAATATATCCAACGTCGTCACTCAAGTTGTACTTTTCAATTTTTAAAGAAAAAAACACTACTTATTTCTGGTTGTTTAGTTCAAAGCCACACTCAAATTTGTACTTTATAGTATTCTCAAAAAAATGTCACTTATTTGTGATAGTTTTATTCATAATATATTCAAAGTCATCTTTCAAAGTTGTATCTTTTGGATCCTGCGGAAAAGTGTTGATTATTTGTTATACCTTTATTCTAAAAAATATTTTGAAGTGATAGAAATTATTAAGGTCAAAATGTGCTACAATAGTTTTTTGTCCTTATTATGTCTATATCCTTTTATTAGAAATAAAATTTATTATTCTTGTTCTAATTCATTTGGGATTAAGATAGAAAACTTTCTTGCCCTCTTTAGGTGGTAGAGGCCAGACGCCTGTGAGGGTGATAAATCAAGAATTACTTTCCAGTGTGGTTCGAACTCAAGTCTCTTTATTGGGAATTGTTAGAGTTTACCTGGGACAATATAGTTTCACACCACGTGTCCATGTATGAATACAAAGAAATTTTAACATCAATAAAATGGAAACACAAATATTGTTTTCTTGACATAAAAATAAGATAAAGAGTTATGTCCTCTTGGGACTACAAAGCTAAAATAATTAAAGAAATGAGGATTACAAAGGATACATAGACTTATGCTTATTTTTCATTTACTATCCAATCTCAATAGTTGAATCTTCAATTGGGGCGGTCCTTCTTTCCATGACATCTCGAAGGAAGGCCAACACATGGACAAAACATATAAAGAGTTTGGGTCAGCAAGGTTAATACTAAATCTATTTTAGTAAAAAATATTTATGTAATCAAATATAGGTAAGTTTTCTTGGTAGACTATGGTCATAACAAGAACATGATCTAATTATATTCTAGTTTGAAATGGGTACAAAAATTCAAAGTGGTAACTAGAAAAAAGAAAGAGATTCTAAAAACTAATATCAAGATATCAAGTTATCAAAATGATATGATTTATCCTTTGGCACATTGACACATAAAGAATAATATTTTATCTTTGCCAAGGCTAGATGCCTAGTGTTCTCTCCTCTATGAGAGAACATCACTTTTGTCTATGGGAGTAACCAATACTATGGGCCTCTTATTGTCTATTATCCACTATGCAGGGTTGGGGGATATGACCCACCAAATCCAGTAAGCCAAAGCTTTTAACTAATATTCAAATTTTATGTGAATGTACAAATCCAATCATTTTATTCAATTATTTCACAATATCTGATATTCAAACTAATTGTGGTTATTTTCAAGAGAGGGAAGAGTTTAAAAACAAATTGGGTTCACCACTTCTACAAAATTCTGTCAATGAAATTCAAGAGGGAATAAACAATTCAATAACATAACTGAGAATCTAGTACCTATTTCAAATTGAGAATTGCCAACCAAGATGTGCACAAGGATCGAGGTCCTAGTTCCTCAATAATCTAGTGAGAATTAATGTACTAGGTTTATTCCATGTTCCTTGGCTTGGAATTCACTTCCTATAGGTTTTTATTAGGTGAAATAATCATTTTGCCCCTTATTGAGTAGACTATTTAATAATAATCTTCTGATTGTTATAATGTATCATCTTGAAATCATTAAGTTCATTAATTTGTTTGTCACATATGATGTTCTAATTATTACCCATGTTCACTATAAACCTATTCATGTATTCATATGTTGCATACCTATTATGTAATACACTAGTATAGATCATATGCATATATAAAATGAACATGTTTGTATTATGAGAACATTTGACATGAATTGTTTTATATACCCTTCATGGGTTGCAAAATATATAGAATAGTAAAAAATAGGGTTTTAGTCTATTGAATTTAATTTCTCCATATTTATCCCTAGACGTCCTAATTTATCTTCACTTTGTTATGTGGTTAGGTGGTTATCTTATATTATATGTTTTAAAGGGAAAAGTAGTTAACTAGGAGGTGGTTATGTAAGGAATATAATCTAAAAAATCTTATCGCATTTATTGGGATTTTCCTTGATTTTCTTCTATTGTCTAGATTTACATTTGTTGACAAGAACATAATGAGGCAGAGCAACTTGTGTCTTTGTATTAACATGGCACACACATATATATGGAATTGGGTCGTGGTAAATAACCAAGTTACATAGTGTGGGACTAATCTCATATATACAAAGGAATAGAAGAAAAGAATAATGAATAATAAATACTTAATATTATAACACTCCCCATCAATCTGGTGTATAATTATCATATGCACCAAGCTTGTTACATAAGAATTTGACCTAACAACCATTAAGGGATTTAATAAATAGACCTAATACTTGATCTTTAGATCAAACCAAAAAAAGCATGATTTTATGATCTTGGTTCTTTTCCCAAATGAAATGACAACCAACCTACATCCATTTAGTTCTTTCATGGAAGACTGGGTTGGAAGCAATTTGGACATCAACTTGGTTGTCACAATGGAGCTCCACTACCTCATACTGGATGTACCTAAGTTCTTCTAGGATGTTCTTAGTTCATAGGCATGAGCCATGGCTTAGTATTCAGATTCAACACTAGATCAAGCTACAACAGTTTTCTTTTTGCTTTTTCTTGATATTAGGTTGCCTCCCACAAATACAAAATATCTTGAAGTAGACATGTGATCATTTAACACATCTAGACCAATCAAGATATGAAAATCTATGTACTTTGAGATGTCCCTGATTTGGCTATCGTATACCTTTTCCTAGACTCTTCTTGAGATATTAAAGAATCTGAATGACAACATATATATGTTGTATGAAGTTTATCTATTAATTTACTAACCACAGTAGTAGCAAATGATATATCTGGACAAGTAACAATAAGATAATTTGGTTTTCTGACCAGTCTTCTATACCTTCACTAATCTTCTAGTGGCTCCCTCTGCTCCTTATATAACTTGACTATGAGATCCATTGGAGTATCCATAGGTCTCACTCCAAGGAAGTGTGTTTCTTCAAGTAGATCAAGAGTATATTTTCTTTGTGATATAATATTAGCATCTGGGGATCTAGCCACTTCAATACCAAGAAAGTATTTAAGGGACCTGAATCTTTAGTGTGAAATCCATTTTGAAGAAATTAAATACCATGTTGATTATATCCATTGATAAAAATATCATCAACATATACAATAAGGGGGGAAACACCAGAGGGCCCTCGCTTATAGAATACTGAATGATCAAGATCAGACCTTACGAGACCAAATTCTATGAGTGCATGATTGACTTGCTGAAACATGCTTGTGGAGATTGTTTAAGCCCATAGAGTAAATTATGAAGCATACAAACAAGATGAGACTCCCCCTGAGCAACAAACCTAGGAGGTTTCTCTATAGAAATTTCCTCAGACAATCCACCATGAAGAAAAGCGTTCTTGATATCAAGCTGACGAAGAGGCCAAGAAAAATGAGCACCCATGGAAATAAAAGTTGTAGAGATGACATTTTATCTACCAGAGAAAAGGTCTCAAATTAGTCTTCTCCATGTACTTGATTATATCATGTGGCTACTAGATGAGCCTTGAGATGATAAACAATGCCAGAAAGACCTACTTTCATAGAGAAAACCCACGTACAACCAACAATAGCCTTGTCTTTTGGAGTAGGGACAAGACTTCAAGTGTGATTTTAACCGAGAACATTCATCTCATCTTCCACAACAAGATGCCATAATGGGTGACCCATATATGGATGTGATAAAGGCTTTGTATGAGGGAGATAGACACTCATATGAAACCAATATAGAAATAGGATAAAAAGTACATGACCATTTTCCTTTCCAAAGTGCAATAGGTAGATTAAGAGAAATATTACTGCTGATAGGATCTCCAGACTGAGAGGTAATCGAAGGAGGGTTTCCATTTTTGTTGTCTAATACCTGATCCTGACTATTTTCCTCTACATGTGATTCACCTTGATAGGGGAGATGGACCACAAGATCTCAATAAACATGGGAAGCATGAGAGTTTCCTTAAGTTCCCTTATAGACTGAGAATCTCCAAAAAAATGGAATTTGTTCAAAAAAGTTGACATCAACAAAAATAATGAATTTGTGTTCAACAGGGTCATAACATATGTATCCCGTTTGGGTCTCAGAATAACTAAGGAACACACATCTGGAAGTCTTTAAGAGGAGTTTATCCCAACCAGGTCCAACATTATGAACAAAACAAACACACCCAAATATTTGGGAGAAACACTATCGATAGGATGGTTTGGACAGATGAGTTGGAATGGTATGCGATTGCTTAAGGTGTACTATGAAATGTAGTTAATGATATATGTGGCAATGAGAATAACTTCACTGGAGAACTCCTTTGGGATTTTCATACATAGAACAAGAGTGAGGGTTGTTTTTAATAATATGATGGTTCTTTTGTTCAACCATCCCCTTTTGTTGAGGTGTATGTGGTAAAGAGGATTGGTGAAAAATCCCTTTGGAAGACATGAAGTGAATGAGAGCATGACTAAAATACTTTTCGGCATTATCTATTTGAAGAATACAGATGTGCTGAGAAAATCAAGTGTCAATTTCATTGTAATAACTTTAGATTATAGATGAAACCTCTAAATTGTCTTGCATTAACTATAACACGTGACACTAGAAAAGTCATCAATAATGGCAGAAAAATATTTATGACCATGTTTGGAAGAAACCTGACACGGTCCCCAGACATTAGAATGAATACTCTCAAGCTTTAGCTTTACACTCTTATGACCTTAGCCTTAAAGGTGGATCGATGATGCTTTCCTAGTAGAATGACTCACATTCTAATTTACTAAGACTAGATAGCTGAGGATGAAGACACCTGAGTTTGTCCAGACACAGGTGTCCAAGAGGACTAAGAATATGAAGAGGAGTAGCTGCTACACATAGTTTAGAATTCAGATCAAGATAGTCGAGACCTACAAATTCAACCCTGCCACCAATCACTTATTATGTATAGAGGTCCTATATAACACAATCATTAGGGTTAAATGTAACTGAGGCTTGAAAAGAACAAATTAACTTGCTTATATAAATTATCTTAAAGGGAAACTAAAGAATGGACAAGGTTGATGGTAGTGTGACTGTAAGTAAGGGTTTTATGGTTCATGTGCCTTCTACATGCATTTTTGAACCATTAGCAATGGTGATGTATGGTAGGGATGAGTTTTTGGTGGATAGGTTAGAAATAAGGTTTCTATGCCTATAATGTGATTAGTTGCACCTTAGTCAAAAATCCAAGAAGAAAAACCTATATAAGAGCTTGAGATATGCATGAGATCTGATCACCAGGATGTTGGATAAAGGAATCCATAGCTGCAACAGATGATGAAGCTTTTTGGGATGCTTTGTAGTAGCAAAACTAATTATATTTATCATTAGTCACTTGAATTTGAAGGCTGGTATCAACCATAGTTTCTTCGATGGATGAAACATTCAAATATGGGGTTCTTAGAGGATATCCATGGATATCATAGTAGATTTCATTATAGTTTCCCTTCTTTCCAGAATGGGTGCATTCTAGGTGGCCTCATCCTCTAAGAGGTCTGCCTCTATGACCACCTCATCCTCCTCTTACTCCTCAATATTCTCATCCACGAGTAGTGAAGTAGTATTGGTGTGACTATTTATAGTAGCAACCATGGCAAATTTATCAGAAGAGGAGTGTAGAACTAGATCTATAAAGGCATAGGAGACTCACATATATGCTTCAGACATGATGACATCAAACTACATAAATGACCTGTAGGAAAATCCACGACATGTAGTGTTGAATGGGTTGAAGAACATATTATTGAAGATGCAGGGTGTACGAATGTGACACGACATGAATGTGTAAACTAGCCTTCCTCCAACATGGCATCTTGAGTTTCAACATGGCATGTAGCTTGCGTTCTAGATGAGAACCCTACTCTTCCTAATGAAGGCACACAACATGTAGGATGCATAAGACACCATGGTATGTGCGGTTAGAGTAGACTTGTGGGAAAAATGTTTAGAAATGTTTAACCCTAGCTCCAAGAATGACCCCTATTTTAGAAATAAGCCTCCTTGACATGGATTAGAGGGAGGAAAAAGTGGAGATGATCCTGATAAGGAATACAGTGATTCATGTGATGAAGATGACTTCCATCACAATAAGGATGATGATCCAAATCTGATTTAGATGATGTAGATGACCTGCACCATAAAGTGACGGGAATGACTTCCACCACAATAAGATAACAATCTGGAGATCCAAATGATGGAGATGACTTCCATGATGAAAACATAGTGAAGACAGTGACGTATGTGGAGATGACAACTTTGATGGTGGCATCCACCTAGAAACCCTCTCTTCAGGGAATTAGGACAACACGTGCTCTAATACCATCTTGACAGATAATGAGGTAGAATAACTTGTGTCTTTTTATTAATAGGGCACACCTATATGTATGGAATTGGGCAGTGGCCATTAATCCAATTAAACAATGTGGGACTAATATCATATATGCAAAGGAATAGAATAAAATAATCATGAATAATAAATACTTATTATTCTAACAACATTGTATATCAAAAAATTTCTTAACTATAGACACTCATGTGTAACATTTATGTATTTGACTAATGTTAGAATAAACGTAGGTCATGTTAAGAATATTGACTGTATTTGTATTATCTATTATATCTTAATCTATCTAAACATTACATGATAAGTACATAGTTGATATGAAATGGTAGGAGAAGAGTTTATGCACCTCTCAGTCGCAATAGGGGATGTTGGATGAATGACTCATTGTTCTTCACTCCAATGACTCGAGTGGAGTTAGTCTAAAGGTGATATGACCCTCGATCTCTACCACAGTAGGTACAAGCAGTTTCCTTATGGCCGGTGGTGGGATACATGACTAGTTCCTCACCATTTCGTTTACTCAACCCAAGAAATGGGTTGGAATGACTATGAGAACGGCCGTTACAAATCTAAGATAGTCACTGACATTCACTCACCTCTATGGAGATCAGTAGACATGGTGTGATCAAGGTCACATGTAAGTATGCCTTCCTTCAAGTTGTGGGATATGTCTTTTTTTACATGTAGGAGGGGGAAGGGATTTTAGGGTTTGAAAGGTGTCTCTAGTGAAGAGAAGTGAAATGAAGTTCATATGGTTGGTGTTCTATCTAGAGTTAGAGAGTGATCAAAGGTTTCAAAGGATTTCACTGCCATTTTTTCATTCTTCAAATAATGGGGTGACAGTGACACTCACTATGGTTTAGGGCCTGTCTTAAGGTAGCCTTTCAGGTAGGGGTCCAGTGGAAGTTTCAATCCAATTGAGATCATCAAAGTAGTGGAGAGGAAGGGGGTAAAAAGCTTGCTACCACCCTTTTATAACACCAGATGCAAAGTCGTGAGTGTATAGGGTTGGCGAGTGTTAGAGATGGTCAATCCTCATTTGACCATGTAAAATATTGTATACTGATTTCTTTTTAGACCTTAATTAACATAATTATAAATTTTCTCTCTTAAATTACCCATCCATTTACCCTATAAATTTCACCATGTGCTCAACTTGTCGTAAACTATTTTATAAAAATATTAATTTCCATATTTATGATTTTTGATGTGGCTAATAAATTTACTCCCTTAATTAATTAAAATTTAATTATGAAATACTCAAAGTTTTATTCTAGTGCGTTTCCAAAGCCATAAATCTATCATTTAGTATAGATTTTCAACTGTGGATCCCAAATGGGATGACTAGATCAAGATAAGGCAAATTTGCATTTGATGCTTGAATTTCAAGATAACTCAATGAAGTGAAATTTTGAATGGAAACTTAGAAAAACAGGCTTTCAAAATTTTTGAGGATTATGCATAATATCCCAAAACTAAATTTTGTACTGAATTTAATATGTTATAATTCACCTCCCCTAAAAGGGGTTTTGTAAAATTCAGGAGTAGGAGAAGTCGTTAAAGTAAATCTTCATACATATTTCTCAATTTGTCTATGTACCGAGGAATTAACATCGGAGGAGATATATTCAAATGAGGTATAAAAGACAACATGTCATCCCTAGTTAGTTCCAACTTTCTAAATCTTTACGTCAAGAAAAGTTGTTTACTAAAAGCTCCTTCCTACTCAGGGGTACTTGTGTCGAGGAAAAATCTACAATATTTTGCCTTTATTTGACCGCTAGGGTTTCTAATAATCAGAATGTAAGCAATGTTAGTGGTTTCTAGGTTTTAGGTATTATACTAATTCTTCATATATAAATGAATCATTTAATTTGGAACAAAAAAGGCCTTTATAGGTCGACCAAAAATAAAAACCATACCTTCAATGATTTCATTATTGTTTTCATGTTCCTCAAATCTCATAGCATATAACCTTCCTCATTGATGCTCGGTAGGCTTTTTAGAAAAAGCATGCTTAGTATTGGTGTTGCTTCCTTGATCTGGGGTATGCTAAGAGTTCACATGAGGAGTATTATTATTTCTCTGAGGCTAAGGGAAATTTGCATTCTAGTGACCTAGCTTGAAGTAGTTGAAGCAATGGGGTGAAGGATGGTAGCATTCTCCATGGTGCCTTTTCCCTTAGTTGTAATAAGGATCTGAGATCAATGAAGTAGTGTTGTTGTTGTTATTAGTGTCATGTTTTTGAATGCCTCCATCATTGTTGTTACTGTAGTGTTGATTGCTTCTGTTACTATTATTGTTACGATGTTGATCGCTTCCTTGGTTATTGTTATTGAATTTTAGGGTACAAAAGACACAAATTTTGCTGGTGCATCTCAGTTTATCATGCTTTAGCAAGAAGTAACACATGTCGAAGGAAACTGAGGATCCATGATATTTCTAAGGCTTGGGTTTAGTCCCTTCATGAAAACTCGAATCTTTCTTTGATCAATAATACCCATCATGTATCTATCCAGAAGGGTGAAGCGTCGAAGAAATTTAGATATAGAGTCATTCCCTTAGAGAATGTAGTTGAATTCCATTTTCTTTTGAATGAGCACAAATTTAGGTATGTAGTACCTCTAGGATGGGTACTATACCTGTTCTACCACAAGACCTTTGCCGCTCCTTTTGATACAAAGGTGGCATACTTGACCCATAGGTGTGATGAACAACTCATAATTTCCAGTATATCCTGAGTGCCCAGAATCGAATCCTCAACTTCCCCAACTATTTCTCATTCACTTTCGCCTTTGAACGTAAAACGTTTCATCTTCATAAAGTTAGTTAGGGTAGGTTCCTTGAGGACAACCAATGAACCCTTCCATGGTTGAACCCAAGATTGATTAATGTTGGGAAAATTTGGTAACTACATTGTCCTTTGGGGGTGAAGGGGGTCCATGGCGGTGAGTTGGGGAAGTATGTTGACCTCTAATTGGTTAGGGTGTGTAGTACATCTACCTTTTGTAAGAAGAGGGTGTATGGTATTTTCTCTTTTTCTCTGACAAGGGAGTATGCTGCTTTCTTTTCTTCCCTTAGTGGGTTGGAGAGGGTAATAACAGTCTTCACTATCAAAGTTTGGCATCTTAGTTCAAGTTTCTCAGAGTCAAATAGGTTACCTCTCCTAGTAAATGAGAAAAAGTAAGTATTAATAAGGGATACTATAGAAATTCTAATTTGTAGCAAAGGTAGATGCATATTTTTGATGCTCTGATACCATTTCATGTGACAACATATTTTAACACCATGTGTCCATGTATGATAATAAATTAGTTTAAAAATCAAGAAAACAAAACACGAATATTATTTTCTTGACATAAACATAACTAGACTATTTAATAATCATCTTGTGGTTATTCTAATGTATCATCTTGAAATTATTAAGATCATTAGTGTCATAGTCACATTAGATGTTCTAATCACTATCCATGTTCATTATATACATTGCTCATGTATTCATACGTTACATACCCATTGTGTAATACACTAGTATAGATCACATGCATATATAAAAGGTACATGTTTGTATCTTGATTTTTTTGTAGCAATTGGTTCTCATACCTTTATGGGTTACAAAATTAATAGTATAGTTAGGAACACAGTTTTAGTCCATTGAATTTGATTTCCCCATATGTATCTCATAAGATCCTTATTTATGTTCACTTTGTTACGAGGTTAGGTGATTACCATTTATCATATGATTTATGATAAATTAGTTGATTGGAGTTAATTATGTAAGAATCAAATCTAAAATAGCTTATCACATTTATCAAGAATTGTCTTGATTTTCTTCTATTTTCTAGATTTTGGTCATACTCCAAATTTTCTTAACTACAATCATGCATATGTAACACTTATGTTGTAGGATCATTGATGTGCACAAATTATATCATCTTTTGGATCATGTTTGGTTGCATATCCATGTTGTTTTGACTCAATTATCACTCTCATTCATGCTAGATTCTATATTTTTAGTTATTCTTACTTGTCTCATGGTTTGGATTGTAGGTACTATATTTTACAATGAAATGATGAGGAATATATCATATTATCTATTATTGGATCACTCCTCAAGTATCTACATGATTTGGGGTTCGAAACTACGCAAATACCACTTTTTACGGCATGTAAATCGGACCTACACACTGAAAGTTATGAGAAAAATATACAACATCCCAGAACAGTGAAGTGCACGCCGTGCACCTGGGAATTTCAGGCAGATAAAAGTTTCTGGAAAGTTGCACGGCGTGCATTTCCAAAGTGCACGCCGTGCACCTGGCAGTTTCAGCATTTTGTAAAATACGAGTTTTTGTTTAAAACGAAGGGGGAACTTAATGGGCGGTTACGGACGGTCATTTGCGGAAGTTCTCTCATCCCAGAGCAAGTCTAGAGCAGAGGAGGGCGATTTTGAGGGGAAAGGAGGTGGTTTCTTGCCAAAGGAGTCCATTTCTTCTTCTCTTCTTCTCCATTGTCTTCTCCAAGGTGCAGCCAAGCTTCCCCAACTTCGTGCAGCTTCTCGGGAGAGGAGCCAGTCCGTTTTGGAGCAGCTTTAGGAGTGGAATTTCATCCCCAAGACGGAATTCTACTTCTCTTGGGTTACACTTTCAATTCTCCTAGATTTTCCTTCTCTAAACCATGTTAAACTCTAAAAATTCTGTAGCATTTCTGCAATACATAATCATGGACGAGTAGAATCCAAATCTTAGACATGGGAGAGTAACTCCCATGTCATAGCTTGTATGAACATATGAATTTCGTACTAAATGTTAGTTTCTTGCATGTTCCAAGAGTTGTTTCAGATCTGAAATTCTTGTTTGTGTGATTGGCCATCATACTTGCATGTTTTATGCTTTCTTTCATAATCTGAGAAGATGTGTTTGAGAGTATGGAGTTACTCTTTTGGCAACTTTTCCTTGACCGCGAGAGTGGCTGGGATTATGTTGAGGAGCAAGGTTTGTGATTTGAAATGAAATACATACACGAGAGTGATGTATAGAGTTAAAATCGTCATCACTTCACCGGGAGGTGAGTGATGACTACAAACCTCCTTTGCAAGTTAATTAACATGTTTAAATTCATATTTTAATATAAGCTATGATGTGATAGTGAAATCCCAAGTCTAAGATCCTTCCAAATCTGAATCTTAACCTTTCTTAAGTGATAATTTACTGTTTTGTTTTAAATCTATAATTTAGTTGTTCTAATCCAACCATCTTGTGTACAACGATCTAGATTATTGAAAATCATAACTCTTGCGCCTAACTAACCAACGCTCCTTGTGTTCGACCTCGACTACAACTACTCTCGTATACTTGCGGGATATAGCTAGTTGAGTAAAAGATCATTCTTAATGATTGAAACTCGTTAGTGTAAACTACCAACAAGTTTTTGGCGCCGTTGCCGGGGAGCATCGGTATTCCTGTTAGAGTAAGAGTTGTTGATAAGTAAATGAGACTAGATCACAACCTTCATATCCACCATCATATCCATAAATCATAATTCATCATGATCATCATAATTTGTTGTATCTTCCATGTTTGTTTTTGTATCTCACTCACCTTATTTATTTGCAGGAGCATATGGGGTGTTCATAAAAAGATCCTTGAAGCATGCATATCTCTACATTCAGAAAATGAACACACTGTTTGCAGCCCTCATGGAGCAAGAAGAAGTGAAACCCAAACATGTATGGAGGAATCACAACCCACACAACCATCTTGTGTACAACGATCTAGATTATTGAAAATCATAACTCTTGCGCCTAACTAACCAACGCTCCTTGTGTTCGACCTCGACTACAACTACTCTCGTATACTTGCGGGATATAGCTAGTTGAGTAAAAGATCATTTTTAATGATTGAAACTCGTTAGTGTAAACTACCAACAAGTTTTTGGCGCCGTTGCCGGGGAGCATCGGTATTCCTGTTAGAGTAAGAGTTGTTGATAAGTAAATGAGACTAGATCACAACCTTCATATCCACCATCATATCCATAAATCATAATTCATCACAATCATCATAATTTGTTGTATCTTCCATGTTTGTTTTTGTATCTCACTCACCTTATTTATTTGCAGGAGCATATGGGGTGTTCATAAAAAGATCCTTGAACCGTGCATATCTCTACATTCAGAAAATGAACACACTGTTTGCAGCCCTCATGGAGCAAGAAGGAGTGAAACCCAAACATGTATGGAGGAATCACAACCCACACAACCATCATCCATGTCACCATCATCCAAACGACATTCACCCATGCATCCATCATCCACATCACCATCAATCACACCTAATTCACCGCCATCATATATACCACCAACAACCATACCACATTCTTCCACACCCTCATATACACTACCAACATCCATACAACATACACCACCACCACCTACGCCACATCTACCTAATCCTCTGGATTCACATGAAGAACTAGTCAAGGAGAATGACCTTCCTCTTAAGGACTACTTTGGTACAGCTGCAATGCACATGAGTGGGCCTATTAATATTTCAGAATTTGAGGAAGAGGAGTTTTCTATCAGCCCATCCATCATACAATTGCTACAGCTGAATGCATTTGGAGGGACACCAATGGAGGATCCAAACCTCCACATTGCTGAATTTTTGCAGTTGCTAAGCACCATAAAGATATATGGTGTTCCTACTGATGGGATACGCCTAATTCTTTTTCCATTCTCTCTTAAAGATAGAGCCAAGGCATGGCTCTATACTTTGCCAAAGAAGTCAATCAACACTTGGGAGGAGCTTCTAAAGGTCTTTTTGGCAAGATATTTTCCACCTAGAAAAACTTTGCAGCTAAGGAGTCAACTCATCAATTATTCTCAAAGGGATGGAGAGACCTTGTATGATACATGGGAGAGGTTCAAAGATCTTCAACATCTTTGTCCACATCACGGTCTAAGCAATTGGCTTCTATTGCAATCTTTCTATAATGGTTTGTGCTATAATACAAGGATGTCTATTGATGCAGCTGCAAATGGAGCTCTAATGAACAAATCTTATGGAGAAGCCTATGCTATTATTGAAGATATGGTAGAAAATCATTGCCAGTGGAGTCCGGCTACAAGCTACCACCCATCCTTTTCACATACTACTTCTGAAATGCAAGTGGAAGATCACATGGTTGATGCTATAGACTTGATTGCAACAAGGCTAGACACTTTGTCACAAATGTTTGAGAATCTAAGCACACAACTAATTCAAACAGCCAGCAATATTTGTGATGCATGTGGGTTGCTTGGACACTCATCTTATACATGTTATGCTTCTTCTATTTATTCTCCAACGGGCTACACTCCACCGAACTTCTACAACAATGTGAACCCAAATTTCATTCAGCCACAACAACCACAAGTAACTTCTAGATTAGAGTCCATGCTGGCAACATTTATTTCAACTCAAATGCAGCAAAATGAGGAGCTCCATCAACAAAGACAATCAATGAAGGGTGCCATTTGCCAACTCTCTTCTAAGGTGGAGACTATAGCCACTCATGCACATATCTTGGAGAAACAAATTGCCCAACAAGCTCTTCCTAGCAAAGAAGCATTTCCACCTTTCTTGCCTAGTCCACCGGAGACAAATCCTACATATTTCAGGCCGGTGACATTGAAGAATGGAGTTGTCATAGAAGTATATCCTTCAAAGTATGATGATGTTGATATCCATGATGATTATGAAGTTGCAACTAAAGGGGAGAAAGATACAACACATGCTCTACATGTTGATTCTTCAAGCAAGCCACATGTCCTTCCTCCTTACATTCTAGATGAGGCATTGCTTTATAATGAGAACACTCTTCCCAACTCATATTTTGATGATGCTTCAAAGGAGAATGAAAAGACAAATAGTATTGGCATACAAAAGACTATTCTTGCTGTAGCTAATAGGTGCTTTCGCTTGCCCCAAATCAAGGACATATTTGCAAGGAGGCATCAATCTTTAGCACAACAATTTCTAGCTGCAAATCAGAGCACCGGTCCTCCATGGACTTTGATGTTTCCACCATGATGAGGTACCCGGTTGCAACCTTTTTAGTTTGATTTATGCAGTGAGGACACTGCAGATTTCAAGCTTAGGGGGGAGCAACCGGATGGTAACCTAGTTCTTTTAGCTTTTCCCTTTCATGTTATTTGCTTCTTGTCGTTTGTTTTTGTTTTGTGTTCACATTTCAGTCTTTTGTTTTCAATTCTGTGCTTCTTGTGGAAAATCTAGTATGATATGATGTTTATCTTTTATATGTGGATAGAACTCCTATGCTTAACTATTTGTCCTCTTTTGATGAGAAATATCATTTAGAGAAATTGTAAAAGGCATGCATTAATCAAATGAAACATTTTGGCCATCAACATGTGCTTAACCTTGGTTTATGCTTCTAGCCTGAACATTCATCTTTCACATCCTTGATTGCTTAAAACATGTAATGGTTTCAATTTTTGTGAGTAAATCAACTTCACAACATCATTTGGAATACGGGATTCCCTTGTCAAGCTCTTAGTGCATTTTCAACCACTCCTTCAATGAAAAAATTGCAAAACAAATGAATGAAATCTAGCTGATGTTGCAATTTAGTTGACTCTCCTATGTTTTGGAAAATTTTCAAAATTTCTTTTGGCTTATCTCATCCTTATACCCCATAAAAGATGGCTAAACTGCCCACATATCATGCTAGCCTAGTGTAAGTCCGATCTGGCCACGATGGTTAGGTGGTATGTCTTAAAAGAGGGTAAATACCCCAACCGACACTCCACGTGTGCATAAGCCTACATTAGCAGCCGAGTGTCGGAACCCATAATCCATTGTCATATCATTTTTTGGAAAGAAGGAGAGTACAACTAAATTGTTAATTTTAACTAAGATTTCATCTTTTGTATCCTTAATAGTTGAGAGTTTGAGTTGCACATCCACTAATTGTTTGGCTTGGTCATCCAAATTCTATTTAGTGTTGTTTAATTGATTGATTCATTTAATTATGACCACCCCTGCTGAACTAAAAAATCTCTTTCTTGAGTGTTTAAGTTGAATTGATGGCTATGAGTATAAACATGTTGATCATGGTTGGTTTGGTCTTATACACATCTTTCATTTCATTTGATCTATGCATGAACTTGACAATTCCTTCATTTGTGTTTCTATGCTCTTTTTGCTTGAGGACAAGCAATAGTTTAAGCTTAGGGGGATTTGATGTGCACACATTATATCATCTTTTGGATCATGCTTGGTTGCATATCCATGTTGTTTTGACTCAATTATCACTCTCATTCATGCTAGATTCTATATTTTTAGTTATTCTTACTTGTCTCATGGTTTGGATTGTAGGTACTATATTTTGCAATGCAATGATGAGGAATATATCATATTATCTCTTATTGGATCACTCCTCAAGTATCTACATGATTTGGGGTTCGAAACTACGCAAATACCACTTTTTACGGCATGTAAATCGGACCTACACACTGAAAGTTATAAGCAAAATATACAACATCCCAGAACAGTGAAGTGCACGCCGTGCACCAAATGTGCACGTCGTGCACCTGGGAATTTCAGGCAGATAAAAGTTTCTGGAAAGTTGCACGGCGTGCATTTCCAAAGTGCACGCCGTGCACCTGGCAGTTTCAGCATTTTGTAAAATACGAGTTTTTGTTTAAAACGAAGGGGGAACTTAATGGGCGGTTACGGACGGTCATTTGCGGAAGTTCTCTCGTCCCAGAGCAAGTCTAGAGCAGAGGAGGGCGATTTTGAGGGGAAAGGAGGTGGTTTCTTGCCAAAGGAGTCCATTTCTTCTTCTCTTCTTCTCCATTGTCTTCTCCAAGGTGCAGCCAAGCTTCCCCAACTTCGTGCAGCTTCTCGGGAGAGGAGTCAGTCCGTTTTGGAGCAGCTTTAGGAGTGGAATTTCATCCCCAAGACAGAATTCTACTTCTCTTGGGTTACACTTTCAATTCTCCTAGATTTTCCTTCTCTAAACCATGTTAAACTCTAAAAATTCTGTAGCATTTTATCAATACATAATCATGGACGAGTAAAATCCAAATCTTAGACATGGGAGAGTAACTCCCATGTCATAGCTTGTATGAACATATGAATTTCATACTAAATGTTAGTTTCTTGCATGTTCCAAGAGTTGTTTCAGATCTGAAATTCTTGTTTGTGTGATTGGCCATCATACTTG
Source organism: Alisma plantago-aquatica (assembly GCA_963693085.1). NCBI lineage: Eukaryota > Viridiplantae > Streptophyta > Magnoliopsida > Alismatales > Alismataceae > Alisma > Alisma plantago-aquatica. Next base: position 410,036,451 of record OY856410.1, on the reverse strand, counting down.
CATGTTTTATGCTTTCTTTCATAATCTGAGAAGATGTGTTTGAGAGTATGGAGTTACTCTTTTGGCAACTTTTCCTTGACCGCGAGAGTGGCTGGGATTATGTTGAGGAGCAAGGTTTGTGATTTGAAATGAAATACATACACGAGAGTGATGTATGGAGTTAAAATCGGCATCACTTCACCGGGAGGTGAGTGATGACTACAAACCTCCTTTGCAAGTTAATTAACATGTTTAAATTCATATTTTAATATAAGCTATGATGTGATAGTGAAATCCCAAGTCTAAGATCCTTCCAAATCTGAATCTTAACCTTTCTTAAGTGATAATTTACTATTTTGTTTTAAATCTATAATTTAGTTGTTCTAATCCAACCATCTTGTGTACAACGATCTAGATTATTGAAAATCATAAATCTTGCGCCTAACTAACCAACGCTCCTTGTGTTCGACCTCGACTACAACTACTCTCGTATACTTGCGGGATATAGCTAGTTGAGTAAAAGATCATTCTTAATGATTGAAACTCGTTAGTGTAAACTACCAACAAGTTTTTGGCGCCGTTGCCGGGGAGCATCGGTATTCCTGTTAGAGTAAGAGTTGTTGATAAGTAAATGAGACTAGATCACAACCTTCATATCCACCATCATATCCATAAATCATTATTCATCATGATCATCATAATTTGTTGTATCTTCCATGTTTGTTTTTGTATCTCACTCACCTTATTTATTTGCAGGAGCATATGGGGTGTTCATAAAAGGATCCTTGAACCGTGCATATCTCTACATTCAGAAAATGAACACACTGTTTGCAGCCCTCATGGAGCAAGAAGGAGTGAAACCCAAACATGTATGGAGGAATCACAACCCACACAACCATCTTGTGTACAACGATCTAGATTATTGAAAATCATAACTCTTGCGCCTAACTAACCAACGCTCCTTGTGTTCGACCTCGACTACAACTACTCTCGTATACTTGCGGGATATAGCTAGTTGAGTAAAAGATCATTTTTAATGATTGAAACTCGTTAGTGTAAACTACCAACAATCATGTAATAATAACACTAGGTCATGTTAAGCATATTAGAGCATAGTTGTCTTATCTAATTTAACACAAAAAATTACATGTTAATGTCACATTTGAGATTGAATGGTAGGAGAAGAGTCTAGGTACCTCTCGGTCGCACCAGGGGATTTTTTCTGAAGGACTCATTATTATTGACTCTAGGGACTCGAGTGGAGTTGGTATGCATGTGCTCTAACCACTGATCACCATCATAGTAGATAGTGGCAGTTGCCTCACAACTAGGAGTGGAATGCAAGACTGATTCCTCATCAATTTAGCTGCTCAACCTGGGATAGGGGTCAAAATGATTTTAAGAGCAACCATTACATATCTGAGACAGTCATTGGAGTAAACTCACTTATGCAAGGATTAGTAGACACGAAGGTTTCCAGAAAGATGCCTTGAAGGCATAGGAATACAACTCATCAATCACAAATCGAAACCAGTAGGGGAGTCAGAGTGGTTGATGATGGTAGGCAACTAATGATACATGGAGATGGTCAGAGTGCACATAGAATGTCAAGGGTGTGACAGAGAAGAGACAAAGACCCTAGGGATGAAGTAGGGACATAGTTTTAGAAATTCCAAAACTGATCAAGGTCACTTGAGATCTTACGTCCTTCAAGTTCTAGTATATGGTTTCTTATATATGTAGCAAGGGAAGGGGTTCTAGGGTTTGAAGAGTGTCTCTAGACTAGGAGAGTTGTGATGAAGTTAATGTGGTTGGTGTTCTCCACCAATTGGAGGAAAGTTTGAAGGTATTAAATAACAATACTACTACTTTCTATTTTGTAGATAATGGGGTGATGGTGACAATCACTACTATTTAGGACCTAGTTCAAGGTATCCTTTCACATAGGGGTCAGGTGGCAGTTTCAACCCAATTAAGATCATAAAAAATAGTTGAGAGGAAGGGGGAAGCATGTCATTGCCCTTCTATAATAGAAGACATAGAGCCATGGTGTATAGGGTTGTAGGAGTTAGAGATGGTCAATTCTCATTTGGCCGTGTAAAAGATTGTATGATTATTTTCATTGAAGACCTTAATTTACATAACTTTAAGAATTTATATAACTTTAATTACCCATTTGTTTACCTTGTAATTTTCACCATATGCTCAATTTGTATATTTAAAAATATCAATTTCCATATTTATGATTTTTGAGGTGGCCGATATATTTACTCCCTTAATTAATTCAAATATAATTATGTAATACGTAAGATTGTATTTTAGTGTGATTCCAAAACCAAGACTCTATCATTGAGTCTATATGTTCAACCGTGGGTCCCAAATTGTATGACTAGATCAAGATAAGTAAAATTTGTATTTTGATGCTCGAGTTTCAAGATAATTCAAAGGTGTGAAATTTTGAATGGAAATATTGCAAAATAGACTTTCAATTTTTTTTTAAATAAACTTGTTCTATTTATTGAAATGGGATTACAAAAGCACTAGACACATGGCTAGTGTTGTTTATTTGTACTAGATCCTATTCAAGACATGTGCAAGAGGAGGGGGAAGGAATGCAGGTTCCATACACCAGGTTGTTTGAGAAGGATTTTAACTAGGCTATCAACTACGATATTTAGTCTTCGTGGCATTTGTATAATAGTTATGTCTGATAGGGCCTATTTTGCAAGTTGGATCCTATGGCAGATAGGATCGTATCACCCCCAATGCTTTCTATCCTCTTGAGTGATTTTACATGCAAGCTGGGAGTCGGTGATGATCACCCCACTGTCGAGCGATAGTTCTTCAGCTAGCTTGATTCCCTACAAAATGGCCATCAACTCAGCTTGGAGTACGTCCTGTCCCTAGATGGTTATTTCATTTGCTCGCATCCAAGCACCATTTACATCTCTTTCCAGTGCACAGACCATCATCCTATTGGTAGCAATGTCTTTTGCTACATCCACATTGATCGAGTGGGTTCTTGCAGCCTCAGTTTGGTGTTGTTCAAATGCCCTTTGTGTAGCGCAAGTCGCTCACTCAAAGGCTCTTCTGTGGTCCTCGTTCATGTTGTGGATCGCATTCAGGACTGCCTATAGAGGCATGATATTCCCTCAGAAGATAGCAGTGTTTTGTCTTCACCAAATCTACTAACAGGTGGTTGCAAACATCTCTAGGCTTAGTGATGTATTGAGGTTTCTTCAGGCTACCAGCTTGAACTAGCTTGCAAACTCCCCGTGTATGAAGAAGTTGTTTATTTTTTTTTGGATGTGAGAACATCCCATGCTTGTGTGGTAAAGTGGTAGTCCCTAAGGACATACATTAAGGTTTCTGGGATGTTTTTACAGATGGTGCATTGGCCATCTTGGGGTAGGCCAATCCTGGCTCTTTTTGCATTCGTCATGTTGCCATCGTACTAACATAGCCAGAGGAAATATCAAATTTTCCATGCGACTTGCAAGTTCCATATGGTCCCGCATTTGCCCATGCATGTTTTCCTCTTTTCTTTGATTAGCTCATTGTAGGTCAACTTAACTGTAAAGGTGCCTTTGTATTCATGATTCCAACTCCCACAATCCTCTCATGCATTTGTGCGCGGAGGAAGCATGGTGTTGATCGTGTTTTCATCCTGAGGCAAGAACCAATCCCACATGTATTTTTTAAAACTATGTATTATAGTTCAAAATTGAATTTAGTACCACAATTTGGTATCTTATGCCACCACGCATGCTATCCCTTATCGACTTAGTTCAAATTTTGTTAAAACATGCCTCCATTCATATTCTAATTTGGTAAAAAGCATACACTATATCTAATCCTCTCCGTCTCACACCCCGTTAGGCCCTATTTGTTGGAATAAGGAAGGTTTTATCCCATGTACTTTCTTGATTTAGACTTATTAGGAGTTGGCCTGTGTTACCAACATACATGTGCAATCTCTCATGATTTAAAGCCTTGAATGAAACAATCTTAAAGGAATGATTAGACCACCCATATCACCAGGGTGTACCTCCTTTAATAAGGGAGTCCATCATTAAGAACTCTAAAGTTAAGCATGCTCAACTTGGAGTAGTACTAGGACGGGTGACCAGTCAAGAACTTAATTTTAGATTGTGTGTGAGTGAGGAAAAATCCCATCACTAAGAACTCTATAGTTAATCATGCTCAGCTTGGAGTAGTTTGAGGATGGGTGACCAATTGGGTAGTTGATCCCGACTTATGTGTGAGTGATGAAAACATAGAATTAAAGGCAATGTTGGTCTGTGGGGCCTTTGGCAGTGGGCTTGGGCATGAAAACATGTGTCTCAACTTGAACAACAATAGTAGTGTTGTGAGGAGAAAGTTAACTGAAAGATTGTTTTAAAAATTGGGTGTGATTCTTTTTTTATATTTATTCTAGAATGGTAGAGATATACTTAGGGTAATTAAAACTAGACAATGATAGTTGTAATCTTGGTTATATAGTACTTCTTGGTCGATATTTCTCTTTGGATTTTCTCATCCCATATTGAGGAGAATTTTCTATGCTAAATCATGTGCCTAAAGTTTTACAGACTATCATCACTTCCCCACCACAACTCCTAACAAATGGTATCTGAGTAAGGTTTAAATGTTATAATCGGAGTGACAATGTCCTCTGAAGATAGGAAGGCAACCATTGACAAGTAATAGTTGGGAGAGTAGCCTCATTTTTTAGATGCATTATTCTCTACTAAATGGCATGAAAGATGCATTTCAACAAACATGAAGAGGTACATCAAGACAACTCCCAATTAAAAAAGGTTTATCTAAATCCTTCTATGGGACAACGTGCATCTAAAGTTGAAAGATAGTTCAGTGGATGTATTTAGATGTTACTTCCATAGTAGAGGATCATAAGGGGAAGCGATCATCATAGGATTTATGAGTCTTGCTAAAGAATATCGTAAAAATGATTTTCAACAAGTATGGCTTGAGTGGTTGTCAAAGGGAGTCAACAAAATTCCATGTGCAGATATCAAGATAGAGGAGAAGGTTCTAGGATTCTTGTTATTAATTGTACATGAACAAAGTAAAGTTAAATGGGACTTTAAGAAAATGGATTTAAATGACAGGATGCTAACAAGCTTGAGGATAATCACCACATTTGAAATCCATCACAAGTGGTGATGGAGTCCAGAGGCTACTCAATATGACTGTTGAAGACAAATTATCTCTCATGGGCCAGAGAGGAGATTGTTGGAATAAGGAAGGATCCATCTCATGACCAATTTGGATTTGAAATTTTATAGGATTTGGTCTTGTGTGCTATCAATCTTAATCGACAGTTAAATCCAAGAGGAAAGAAGACGATTGTGTTTGTGAAACATGTATTACTATTTCAAATTGGATTAGGATTTGAACTGGGATTCTTAGATACAACCACATGGCATGGTGGCCTATAAATTGAGGCCCTAAATGGGACCATTTAGATCATTCACATGTTGTCTTGATTCCAATAGTTGTTTGTGGTTGGTTCTTTCAGTGGTACAAGATCTAAAGAATAAAAAAATTGGTGGAGTTCTCTCATCGTTGAGAGAGGCCCCTTGAGGTGAAGTATCGATTGGTAGTCAATGAAACATTTGGTGCATATAGAGTGGAACTCTTTTGTGGATATTAGAGGGCCAAAAAATTTACCTTGAGGAGAAGTAGGCATTGGTAGTTAGTGGCACAACGGGTGCGATAACATTGATGAATGCATATCCTGTCAGTGGGGATGCACATCAGTTGGCAACACAATAAGTGCATCAAATAAGATGGAAATTATTCTCATAACTGGAGGACGTGCATCTCTCAACTGAAAGCACATTGGCAGTACACAAAAATGATAGCAGATCTGATCAGCAGAGGTTGCATTTCAGTAGGTGGAACTTTTTTAGTGTTGTGTCAATGAAAAAAACAACAATTTGTTAGATCATCAAAGGATGCCCATATGATCTCTTAGGTAGAGAGAGATTATTATTGTTATAACCCCAATTTTTGGGTTCAATTGGTGAGAAATGCAATTTCTCATATTAAGGATAATTGAACAAATAATGATGTGATTTGTTTTGAATAATTGGATTTCGTTTAAAATAGCCTTGTTGTTTGATTTGTGGGCTTTATTGGCTATTGGGCCCAATAATAAGGAAATAACAAGGAAATAACAAGGAAATTCAATTAGTGAATGAATAATTGAATAATTGATAAAAGAAATATGTGGAAACCTCTAGAAGGTAAATCCAAAGAGGATTTCGTGCCTCTTGGATTCTTTGGGTTCCAAGGAGTCTAAAGTTGTAAAGAAAAGAAATAAGAAAAAGAAAAGATTAATTATGTATTTCTTTATTAAGAGAGAAATTGAAAACATTGATGAAATATGGAATATAAGTGAAAAGATGGATAATTGACTTTCCCTTTATGAAATTTCGTATCCCAAGGTTTTATTATGATAGAAGGAATTCCAATGAGGAAAATAGAAGAGAAATAAAAAGAAATTCTCAAGAAGATATATTTTTAATGAGAAATAAACAAGATAATGTGAGATAATGCATAAGGATGCATCTAAAAGGATAATAAGTATCCAATAAAAAGAATTTCGAGATAATAAGGTTTCTTGGGTGCCCAGGAGACCCAATAAAGGAAAAGGAAGAGAAAATACTATAATTATAAAATAAAGAGATAATGGAAATACATAATCCATTAATTATGAAATTTTGTGAAAAGGAAAGTATTTCTATTAAAAGGAAAAACATGAAGTTATGACAAATAACTAAAAGGAAAGTCTAAGGAGAGTAGGAAAGAGGAATTTCGAATTCCATAATATCCATATATAGGAGAATATCAAAAAGAGTAATCAAGAGAGAGAAGGGTTGCTTTGTTATGAAGGAATATAATTTCCTAATTGGAAAAAGGGCTTGACAACTCAAGAATAGCTATCTTTAGACTTCGTTGCACCCACTATAAAGGGAGAGGAAGAACTCTGGTTCGAGTTCCAAAGGAGAGTCCACACAATTCTCTTCTTCTACCTTGTTCTCTTTTATAAACCCTAGTATGGGGGAGTAGCTTGGCCATGGGATCCCGAGGAGTTGTTAGTGACCTGGATGGAGGAAGGAGGCACCCACGATGACCTAGGAGAGGTCGGTCGTCCTTCCATGTCCCGGACCTTGCACGATCGACCGCAGCAGCTGCTGCACGGCTGCAACTCAGCCGTAAGATGTAGCTCTCTCCAGCCCAGGCTAGCCGTGCTGGGCGGGCTTGTTCTGGTGCCCCAAGGGCGGCGGAGGATGGAGGAGTCAAGATAGGCTCGGTGGCGGCCAACGGACTCCGGGAGGAAGAGGAGTAGCTGCGCCCCGCGCGGCTAGGGCGTGGCAGCGGCGCCTGCGCGAGGAGGAAGAAGGCAGAGGTCCCGTTGGACCGTTCTGCCCCTCCCTATTATAAAGACGGTCGTTTAAGTGGAGGGGCATATCCGTCTTTTGGTTATAATTCGCAACGGGCTGCTTTGCATGGATTTGATGACGTGGCGCATCGTGATTGGCTGAAGTAAGTTGTTTTACCATAAATCATATCTCATTAACCGTAACTCGGATTGAAACAAGTTATATATGTATTTTGATCAGAAAAATGTAAGGAACCCAATAAAAATGGTTTTATAGCCTGAATCTGATCCTAGTTCGAAAAGTAGTGTAAATCATTATCTTTAATGAATTAAAGATTAAGAAACCCTATTTTGGTATGATTAATGTGTTTAATAGGGTTTAATGGATCACTACAGTTGATGATAACATGTTAATTGTAAAAAGATACTTTAAGATTGAAAATGATAATCTTTGCACGTAATTAGATCAATTTAGAGATTATGTGCATAACTATGCTTGAAATCTTAAAAAGGGTGTAAAGTTATCATATTTACTAGTTTAATTAGTGAAAAACCCTTGGAATTGATGATAGTGGAAGATAGTGTTGTTCTGTGAATGTTTAGAACGAATATTAACATGTTGATAATAAAAGGATGATAATTGTACATAATTGGCTTAAATTAGGGTTTCATATACATAAGTTTGCATTAATGGGCTTAGAAACCCTAATTTAGGAGGATATGTCTTTTAATGATTTTAATTGTGAAAACCCATGAATAATACAATTCTATGTTGTTATAAATCCAATTTGAGTATAAAAGATCATTAATGTGGAATTTTTAGGGTTCCTGAAGAATCGGACTATAATTCTTTGTTGAGTTGTCAATCCAAAGAAACCTAAACATGAATGATCTTGAAATGACCTAAAATGATGAAGATAGTAGTTTTAGTGTAAAAGAGACATTTTGGACTTAATTGACTTTTGAGGGTATCTATGATGTTGAAATTAGGGTTTGTGGACTAAACAAACATCAATAGTAATAAATGCATAGTGAAAGATAGAACCCTTAAGGATGACTTAGAAATCTTAAAGTGGAATCAAAGTTGATTCTAAGGATGTTTGAATAAAACAATGACACTTGGATGTTATGCATTATTTTCAGGATTTTGTTGATTGCCTGTTAATTATGTTGAATATTAAATGCATGGACATCAAGTTGCTATGGATCAGGTATGTGGTTACTTATGGTTAACCATTTAGGTTTCCCGGCGTTTTCCGAACGTTTTATCGCTTTGAATGCAACTAAACTGCTTGGATGTTCATATTGCAAATATAATGTGGCTATGACTATCACTTAATGTGTACACCTATAAACTCAGATCCTGGTTCTCTCTGTGGCAAAATAGCTAACCTAGTACATGGCTACTTATGGGTAGGTCATCAGGTTAGAGAAAGGCCTAGTACATGGCTACCTCTTGGGTAGGTCCATCAGGTCTATGGATGACCTAGTACATGGCTACCCATTGGGTAGGTCCATCAGGTCAATGGTTGACTTAGTACATGGCTACCATGGAGGTAGGACCATCAAGTCATAAAGAGTTAGATATTGGGCTATCCTCGGATAGTGCCATGCGACTCTATACCTAAAGAGAGGTGATATCCATGTCCACTGCAGGGACAGCCCAGAGTTGTGAATATGTATGGATTGAGTTATATGGTTTAAAACGTAATCTTGCTTGTTAAATCATTAATTGAATGATTATGTTGTTAACTTAGTTGAACAATTATCTTCTTCTCCCCACATACCAGCTTCGGTTGATCGTTGTTTTTGTTTGTCGGCGTTTAAGGTAAATCCTCCAAAGCACAAACAGTAAAGCGACATAATGTGAATTCAAGAATTAAAGAACAAGGAGGAATTAAATAGAGTGGATAAGTTGTGGTTAGAAGATAGTTTCCCACTTTTCAAGGTATGCAAAAAGGAAAAATTTTATTACCATTTTTCATATAGTCTGCTAAAATTTAATAATTATTTATAGTTATATGTTGAGCCTTTGATCCGGAATTATGAGTGCGGCTTTATCCTCTAAGTCTCCCTTAATTGGGGGTTACTGAAAGGTGAGGTCGTAACAATTATTTTCAGTGGCAAGAAATAATGATATAAGAATGTATTTAATGTCTAACAACAACGGTAATGTCATGAGTAGAATGTCAACTGGAAGATTTTATACATATTGGGTTTATTTCTCTTCTTTCTTATCTTCAGTCTTGAGTGGGTTGAGCAACCCAGATTTAGAGCTACTTAAATAAGTGATATGAGAATTGTAATATTAATTATATAGTATTTTTTGGATGGTTTTTTCCTATAATTTTTTCTTCTTATCTTTTGGAGAGTTTTCCATGCTAAATATTGTTCCTTAAACTTTCTAGAGCATCGTCGTTTTACCACTACAATTCCTAACAAGTGGTAATAGAGCAATGTTTGAAGGATATAGTGGGAGTGGTGATGGCATCTAAAGATAAGAAGGTACTCATTGATAAGAATTAGTCACAAGGAAGCCACATGTCAGATATGTGAAATACTCTTTGGAAGGGCATTAATGATACATTTCATCCCACATGAAGAGGTTGAACATGACAACTCCCAATTAGAAAAGGTTGCTTCAAAGCCTTTTTTAGGACAATGTGGGTGTGAAAGAGAAAGGCAATTCAATGGATGTTTATCAGCTACTTCTAGAATTTAGGATCGATAAGGGGAACATTGTTAGAGGATTTATTAGCCCAGATACAAAATGCTAGAAATATGTTTTACATTTAGGATGGCTCAGTTGATTGGTTAGAACAATTCAACAAAGTACTAGGTACACACATAGAGATAGAAGAGGCCTTGCCAGTATTCTATTCTCATTTACTTGGGAACAAATTGAAGTTTGTTGGGAGATCAAGAATAAGAATGGAAATGATAGGATGCTAACATGCTTGAGGATAATCGTCTAATATAGGAATCCATCACTAGTAGTGATGTAGTCCAAAAGCTACTCCAAATTATTGTTAAAGATAGAGTCTTCTTCATGGGCCAGAGGGAGATTTTGTTGGAGTAAAGAAGGTTCATGTCCTATTTGGATTTGGAGTTAATAGGAGTTGGCATTGTGTGGTACCAATCCAATAGGAGTTAAATCCAAGAGGAAAGAAGATGTCTCCTTATGAGAAACATGTATTACTATTTGGGATCGAACAAGGATTTGAACTGGGATCCCTAGTTGCAACCTACATGGTATGTATGCATATAAATAGAGGTCTTGGGGGAAGCCATTGACATCATCCACCTATTGGTGTGATCCCACTAGTTGTTTGTTATTGGTAAAATCTTTGGTACAAGAGTTAGAGAACAAGAAAAACTAGTCGAGCTCACTTGTAGATGAGAAAAGACCAATGATTTTGTCTTGAGGGGAAGTAGGGGTTGGTATTCGGTGGTACATTGAGTACATCAACAGTGGATCTCTCTCATAGATAAGACAGGATCAATGATTTTACCTTGAAGTAAGGCAGCAGTAAGGCAGTCGGCATCACAGTGGATCAGAAAACATTGACATACTGTGTTGACAATATCAATAGCTTTCTATCTAGTCAGTTGAAGACACATATCAATCAGTGAGACAATCAGTGCTTCAACAACACTCAACACTTTATCCAGTCAGTGGAGGATGTACATTTGCCATTTGATAACACATTGGTGGTGCATCGTCAATGGCGGCATATCCGACCAGTAGAGGATGCACACCAGTCGGTCACACTTTGTTGGTGTTGAGGAAACAACAACGACTATGATTTGTCAGATCAGTGGAGGACGCACATCTTTCCTCTTAGGTGGAGAGAGCTTTAGGTTCGCAATGGAAACAAGCAAGAAAACATAAATGTGCTTCATCCCCTACAATAAGATTATCGTGAAGAAAAAGTTAAGTAGAAGATTTTATACACTTTGACTGTAATTCTCTTCTTCCTTATCTATCTTCTTGAATGGTGCAGCTATCCAAAATTTGGGGTAATTATATCTGGACTTTGAGGGTTGTAATCATATATCCACCGATACTCTCCAGAAATTTTTCTCCTCGTCTTAGATTGAGTTTTCTACGCTTAATCTTGTACCTTAAGTTTTGCAGAATGTTGTCACTTTTTCACCACAATTTCTAGCACTATTACTATTAAGCATTAACTGACAAGTCATATTAGCCTAGAAACGTGACGCTTTTCCGCATCCAAACGTCCGCCTTGTGTGTTGGTTCTTGCTCTTCACATGTGATATCGAATCATCCCACGGGGAAGGCACACGGGTCCATCTTTGATTATTATCCTCCTTGGAGACACTAACCGGGTTTGTAGAAGTAACATGCCTGGTTTTCAAAGGCAGGAGTGGAATGGAATCATTCAAATTAAGCGATGGAGTGCATACGAAACAATGCTCGGTCCATGTATCGGTATTGATGATGCGATAAACTTACATCCGAGTAGGCGCGTGCTTCAGTAAACTATGCACGATCATATTTTGTACTCCTGTTGCTATATATACATAGCAAGGCTCGGCTGCAGCAAACATCCGATGAAGACAGCACACACGCAGGCCACTTGTGTATAACACACTCCTGCTTCCGTGGTTGTGGTTGGCGAAGACAGTTACCTCCAATCGACGACGACCATGAGCTCCGCCGTGGCGTTTTTGTGTCTGCTCACCGTGTCTGCTATACTGGTGACGGAATGCATTGCCCAGGGCGGCAGAGGAGGCGACGTCGGCGGCGGCCCACAGTGGTGGGGCCCAGCAGGGACGGGGTTGCGGCCGAACTTCTACCAGAGGACCTGCCCACGGGCAGAGGACATCGTCCGGAGGATCACGTGGGCCAACGTCGCCGCCAACCCTGCGCTCGCCGCCAAGTTCATCAGGTTGCAGAACCATGACTGCTTCCAACGGGTACGTAACTTAAGCAGCGGCATGCGTGCGTGACAGCCAACGTACGTAGCAGCATATCATGTCATGCTCTTAAGCGATGATTCATCGTCTCTTTGGATATTATGCAGGGCTGCGACGCTTCCATATTGCTGGACCCGGTGCCGGGAAGCACCACACTCGTTGAGAAGCAGGTCGAGCCCAACCTGTCTCTGACAGGGTACGAGGTGGTGGACGAGATTAAGCACGAGCTCGAGAAGGCGTGCCCGGAGACGGTATCATGTGCAGACATCATCGCGCTAGCCGCAAGGGACGCTGTCTCCTACCAGGTATGTGAATTCAGAATAGCTGACTGAAGATTTCACGAAATGCAGCTAATCTCATGATGACTCATCCTGTCATCTATCAATTACCTCCTCTGTTCCTACATGGACGCAGTTCGGATTCCCGCTATGGCAGGTGGACACCGGCCGGAGAGACGGCATCGTGTCTCTGGCGTCGGAGGTGCCCGGCAACTTCCCCAACCCATTCGACAACTTCATCGTGCTCCAGCAGCTCTTCGCAAAGAAAGGCCTCAACGTGGCCGACCTCGTGGCTCTTTCCGGCGCGCACACCCTCGGCATCTCTCACTGCACCTTCTTCGCCAAGCGCCTTAACTTCACGGGTGTGGGAGACGTAGACCCGCTCCTTGATCCCCGCTACGCCGACCGGCTGCGCCAGCTCTGCCCCAGCCCGTTCAATCCGGCCACCACAGTGGATCTCGACTTCAGGAGTCCACTCACCTTCGACACGTCCTACTTCTCCGCCCTGACACGCAACATGGGACTCCTACATTCCGACGCCGCGCTACTCACCGATCCAGCCGGCGCAGCGGCCGTGCGCCGCATGCTCAACCCGGCCGCGTTCTTCGATCAGTTCGGGAGGTCCATGAGGAAGATGGGCGCATTCGAGGTTCTCACGGGGACGCAGGGGCAGATCAGGAGGCACTGCCGTGCCGTGAATGTTCGCTAATTAATCAGTCCGTTGATCTAGCAGTAAGCGCGCCGTGGACGTATAAGATTGGATTAACCTGGGAAAGTGGATTGTGCCTGCTCTTGGTTATCTTACATAGCTGTTGTATGTTACATGAATCAATAAATAACCTCTGGCACCTTTTGTAATCTGTCGCCTCGCTTGAGCTTCATCAGCTGATAGTTTAGATCCATGTCGAAGGAGATAACAAGATGGCTCGTTGGGTCTCTTCTTGATCTCCAAATTAACCATATCATTGGCATGGACTTTTCAGGCTAATCGCTCTTCTGTGTTGGTTGATAGGGGCGTAGAAAAGAGGGTTCCACATAAGATGAGTGCTTGAACAATTATGTCCAAGTGTCCAGCTTGTAATTATTTTTAAACAGTTATTTTATTTATAAAATGATGTCTGATATTTTGACTTCTACTATAATGTACTATAAGGTAATATTCTAAACTGAAAAATAATAAAATAAGCACACAGTATTTTTAAATATAAACATATCTTAGTATTTTACAAAAAAAACCCATATATAAACTGCAGAATACAAGAAACATCTATGGAAACGATTTCATAGAGATATGGACTACAAATTATTGTTCCGAAACACTTTTTAAATAACAAGCTTCAATGATCTAAAGGGAAAATCTGACGAAGTAAATGGCTTCGTCACGCACCTATTTGAGATATGTTAGAGGTAAGAGGGAAATTGAGTCAATAGCTAACACGTCAAAGATATAAAAGGCAAAAGAAGAAAATGACGATAGCTTTCTTCACACGTACAACACCATGCTAATTTTTTTTGCCAACGTGAAATTCCGTTGTGTAAACAAATGGGTGGATGCCGATGGATAGGTCGAAAAAAAAGAAGAGTTGCCACTAAACTTATAAAAAAAAAGAGGAAAACTATGAAAAATGGGTGGGTAAGAAAACAAGAAAATCAATGCGCACGCAAGACATCAAGTTGCACATGGAGAAGAGATGTTAGGCACCCCATGATAGCCTTTTTGGTAACATAAATCTAGACGAGGTCAAATACATTTTGATTTTTAGTAAAGAGCTTATACGTGCAAGATAGGACCAAAATGATGAGAAATTTGTATACATATTAAAGGTTAGATATAACAAGATTGTATGAGTGTTCATGGGTGCTCGTATTGTCAGACCATTGAAGGGTCAAAATGGGAGAGAAGAGAGAGAGGACGCAAGAATAACAACATAAAAATATGTGAGCGAGAGGTTAGTGATGATACAATTGTATAGGTGATCATTAACCCCAGGTAATCATATCCTCACACTACTGGAGTCATAATGGGAGAGAGAGAGAGAGAAATAGGGATTTACATGGGTGTTGGGTCCAAACCACCTTTCTTTGACGTTGTATCATAGTAGAGGAAAACTTCTCCTCTGTTTTAGATCTTGTTTTTTGAGGCGGGAAATGACACTACGTGTTTGAGTCTCCAAAGGGTAGACTAAAGGTGAAAATTTGGTATTGTCTTATTTATTCCATCATTGGGACATCTACAAAGTTCTAGCCTTTATAAATAGGTTGCTAAAAAAGTTTCTGGTATCCAACCATCCTAATCTCTCACTATGTTCCATTATAAAGGTGGTTGGGGGATACTTATAGTTGATGGGGTCTATCTAGGGTTGGAGATCAAGGTGGGAGTCTCAATGGTTTACGTGCGCCAAAGGGGGCAAACATAAATTTGGCACTATCCCTTTAAAGCCTTCTAGACACATTTAAAATGTGATCTAGTTAACTCACTCAATGTGGGAAGCACATTTAGTGGACACCCTTCTTTGGGAAACTTCAAGAAGCATCTAAATGTACACTATTTGACTCAATCAAAGGGGGAAGCATGGGGGGTTGAGCGTGTGAATGCTTCACACCCACACTACATTAGTAGGAGAGTCTGTGCATGAAGGCATGGTGTTTGGTGCGACCAAAATGGGTGGAAAAGGTAGGGCTCATGCTAGACGGGTGTCCTGTCTGATTTTAGTGTCTGAATGCATATTGGTAAGGTTACACTACATGGATTTGGGATGAAAATCTTATCCTAGGTGATGGGGACCAAGATATGACACTGTCTTTGGTGAGGGCTTCAGTGATAACATCCATGAAAGGTAGGTCATAATGGAATGTCCATTCATTGGTCATCCATTCCTATCACCAACCTTCTCACACATGGGAATTTTTATGTCTAAATTACACAAAAATGACTGCTAGTCATGAGAGGCACATAGTTTGTTGATAAGGTATGCCCATAGAGCCAATCATATGGTGATTGACATGGCATAATTACCTAAAAGGATTTGATTAGTACTCATAAAGGCAAGCTTCAAATTCATTTGATTCACTCAGTTATGAGATAATGAGGATACAAAGTGAATGTCTAGAGAATAATATTACTCAGTGACATATGTCTTCAAGTATTAGCCTTGTCGAAATGAGATCATAGATGTTAGGAGTACATATACATATTCTCAATATGACCCTAGTCATTTGTTACTGTGGAAGTCAGATAGACACCAATAACACATAAGACTGGAGTGTCAGTTTGTTGATGACTGAATCTCACTAAGTCATGATATGGCAATATCAAACCAAGCACACAGATACATGTCAGGGAAGAGTGTATCAGACAGACTCACCTTAAGAGTGACACATGGTTGTGGTGGTCACAGTCATTCGTCATAGTGAAGGTGGTGATTGTGATTCTTAGACCTAAAATCACTACACTCATCACATGTTATTGGGTAGGCTTTCACATCATCAAATGCAATCCTAAAACATGGGTTGTTATAACAGTGATGATGTAACATACTAGATCTTGGACCCTACTCTAGAACTTTGACCTTTTGGTCTTAGCCAAACAAGGTTGAAGGTTAGACCTAAATAGATATTTAGTATGATCCTAATGATCTAATACATGAATGTATCACCCTAATGTAGCCTAATGTTTTCTCATTAGTCTTAAGTTAATAATGGATACATAAAATATGCCACATAACTCATTTTGGAGGTAATATGAAGATAAGGAACTTAATTTGATGAATAATTTAGATACATGGGCCGTTACTAGGCCATGCGACATTTCTCATAAAAAGAAGTCTCAAAAGTGGAAACAAACTTCAAAATCATAATTTACATATAAAAATTAGCCTACATGTAAAATTTTATCTAATTTGGACAACCTTGAAATATTAGGATAAGTTTAGGAGAGAGAAAATGAGTAAAAGGAATAAGTAATGAATAATGTGATTATATAACTTCAAAATATGGAAATAATGACAAATTCATATTCAACACATCAAATATAACTTGTGGATGAAGTTTCAACAAAGTTGGATGTTGTTTGTGTAAGTTATACAATTTTAGGTACATTCTGGACTTTTCTACAATTTCCCGAATTGGGAGGTTTCCTTTGTAAATTGTCACATTCATTATAATATTTATATATTTTCTTACTATTATTGATATTTGGAACCATAGGGAACCTAGTTACATCTTGGTTTGAAGGTGTTTCTCTCTAAGGGCATTTTAGGGATTACTCTCTTTATAAATGAGCTTATCTTTAGAAGTTATCAACCAATGGGGTTATTTATTTAATTCGAGGTGGGTGGGGATGGCCTAGAAGTCTCCATGAACTGACATTTGATATTCAAGAAGTCTCTATGAGCTATCTTCTTGCATGGCCATGAAAGCCCTAGGCTAGGGACACATGGAAAGCTCCACGGACACCTCATGCTTGACTTCTTCCTTATCCATAAAGGTTTGCATGTCCATGGGCACCCTTAGCATTGGACACATGGAAAGTAACTAACACTTCATTCTTGACTTTTTCCTTATCCATAAAGGCTTGCATGACCATGGGCACCCTTATACATGGACACATGGAAAGTTCCCATAGACACCTCATGCTTGCCCCCTTCTTTATAAAGCCATATCTAACCCTTCCCACCTCCCAATTAGAAAACTCTTGATCCCCTTCTCTTTCCTCCATCTTAGAGCATCATTCCTACTCTATTGGCCATGAAGTTTCTATCCCAAGGTAAAAGAGGGTGGCTACCTTGGTGAAGAAAACTCCTAGGGTTCCAAATTTGTTCTATTTAGGGTTTCTAAAGGTCCTTCTTGGTGATTTCTACAAAAACTAGTATTTTTCCTCCTTTCCTTCCCTATTTTCAAGTTGTTTGTCTTCCTTCCACCTTCTTCCAATTTGTAACCATGACCTTCCATGGTGAAACCCCACCTAGAGCCCTTACACACCTCATCTCCATGTTCTTTTGCTACAGTTTTTCACCTCTAAAGTGGAGAAGGTACTTCTTGCTCGAGATAGGAGCTTTGTTGGAGAAACCAGACTCTCTAGCTAGGGAACCTTACTACTTGGACCTGTCCACCTTCCCCAGAGGTTCTTTGGAGACCTAGACTTGGATATAGAAGTGACCTTGGACTGTTAGACTCTGAAGTTAAGGTATGTTTGCAGACTCGATTATTGATATTGAGCAATTTCTCTCTCTTATTGCATGTTTGTAGTCCTGATAATTCATATTGAGCCTTTTCTCTCTCTTGTTGTATGTTTGTAGACCTGATTATTCATATTGAGCAATTTCTCTCTCTTATTGTATGTTTGGACACCCGATTATTCATATTGAGCAATTAATCTTTTTCACTCTCTTATTGTATTCTTGCAAACCCTATTATTCTTTTGAGCAATTAACCTATGTTTATTCATTCTCTTTGTCCTTTGGACAATAGCCTACACTCTATTCTTTTCTTTTGGAAATCATGGTTCATGTGAACTACTTTACTTTGCTACTGATCTTGTGATCATGGATATTCTTTTGGACTCTTTTCTTATGCTTGAGCATGATGGACTTTATTTGGTGATATGTGCTTCTTTTCCCACCATGGTAGTGGATGTTCTTTATGGCATATTATGTGTTGGATATTTGGATGAATGTTCTCATACTTCTTATTCTCTTATTCTCTTTTACTCTTGTTTATTCTTCTGTTATGCATCATGTGGTGACTGCTAGTATGATAAACATGTGTTTTTATGTGGATGTTAAAGTTCCCACATATGAATGCAAATGTCAAGATTCATGCATATGAAAATATTTTGGTCAGATGTGTATTTCTTGCTTGGACCAGATGTGTATCATTTCCTGCTCACTCCACATTCATAGTAGATGTGTATCATTTCCTACTCACCCCACATTTATGGTAGATGTGTTATTTCCTACCTACATGTTTATATTATCTAGTTTTGTCACAGGTGTAACACATGGATGACTTGTTTATATGCTTTATTTCTTCATTCTTATTTTGTGATTCATATTCTTTTATGCCCCTTTGGGTAATACTTTCTTTTTCATGGGAAGCCTTTTATACTTTGATGTCCTTTAATTCATATATAGCTCAATTTTCTTTTTAGTATGCACATACCAGTCTTTGTTGATGTCATCTATTTTTTCTTCTTGTTGGGGTATGCTTCCAACCCTAGGTAGAGGACAATGAATACATGGCATGATGATGTGGATATAGATTAAGGAGTTCAAGCTTGGATACAATCTTGATATGGTTTAGATTTCCCTCTACTTAGACCCTTATGTTGTATCATACATGTAAACCCTTATGGGATATCATGATGTACTTTTGTAATCTTTTTTGAAAATTGAATATAGTCATTTTTTTAATTCCGCTGCTACATTTTGGTTGTTTTGAATACCATTTATTGAAGTTTGAAAATTTTGCATCTATTCCAACAAACCTTTGAGTGTGTTTGGAATGGATGTTTTATTCTTCAAATTTTTAGTAGGGAGTGGATCCCCTCTCAGGTCCCACTCCTTACAGATGATTCAGTGACTTTGACGCATGGGGATAGACTGTGAGTGATAGATATGTGATTTGTCCCTCCTAGTGGAGTATGATATCCTGGCCACTTGATAAGTGAGACTGAGAAATGCATGTGCATGCACTTGTGAATCAATATATGATATTGAGGTCACATTATCTCAGATAGTCTGTTTTTGGTTCAAGAAACATGGATTGAACGTTGAGAGGATGACCAACCATGCCTCGAGTTCATCTTGGATATCAAAGACAAAGGAATTATACAATCACTGCAACACCTTACACAAATTGTAGGTTGAAGTTGTTCTCCAATTTTCCATTCACTTGGGTAGCACTGATGTGTGACTAGGCACCACTCTCTAATTGTATTGTCATAAGCTAGTTATGGACACTCACTGCCAACACAATATGGGACCTATAGGGTCACAGACATATGAACTCATCTAGAAGAGGAATTTGATCTTGAATGACAATTATATTGATTACTAAAGTGTTTAGGTATTTAATTCACACAACTTATCACTCGATTGGCTGACTATGTTTGCCAAACAACCATCTCACTAAGTGAGACGGACGTTTGGGCAGCCAGACAAGCATCTTAAGTGTTGAAATGACCGTTTCGTGGTCAGACAGACCAAGGATCAAATTGACTTAGTTTTTCCCTTAAACTGACTGGCTCATCTCTGTTGGATCCTAGATGGGTGATTGGATGCTCTAGAGAGGGGTGAATAGAGCTGAATGCACTTAAACAAAATTAATTAGACCTTCAAGATATATCACAAGATAAGGTTGCTAAATAGGAAGTTTTAGTGCAACTAAAACATGCATAGCAAGGGAGAGAGAGGTTGAACATACACCAAGTGACAAGCTATTTAGAGTGGTTCCACACTATAAACTAGAAGTGAGTCAGTCAATGAAACGATCATTCTCAAATCGACAAACAAATCATTACTAATTAAGCAGAATAATCATAAACAACAGATTAACAAAAAAAATCACTGAAATTTAAAACCATTTTGCACATAGATCCATCTTCCAGAAAACTCTTACATAAAGAACCGAAGCCTTATATGCACATTATACATTCAGTGTTCTGTCTCTTCTCGAGGATAATAAGTACTAGCTGCTTTGCTTTAATACACACAATAACAACATAATATCGTCCATATAAACAACCCAAAATCTCAAGTCGCTCGTGAAAACCCTTAAGACTATCTCCCAAGGACCTGAGAGTAAAGAGACACTACAAGAAACTGAGATATTAATGGCCAATATCACGACAACTTAAATTTCATGTCATTATAGACACATGGATAGCGTTGCGTACAGTTAATTATGACCAAACATTTTTCTTATCGTTAATGAAATATAAATTCCGTCGTTATCCATGTCCCATGGCTTCCAGCCTGTTAGATTTAGGTGCTATTAAAAATTTTGTATACGTGCCTCTGCGCGAATCCTTTTTCACCCAAATTCTTTCCCCCTTTCCTCATTCCCGCACCCCTCTATTGCCGCCTGGAATTTCCCCAAATATCTTCCTCCGCCAAATAAGGATCAACTTTACCAGTGTCTGCTCCTCCCACACTGCTGATACCCTCACCTTCTTATCAAACCAAACCTCATCACCCTTACTAACCTTTTCATAGTACTTCTTCCAACCCCTATTCCTCACTGGGTGTGATGGTTGTTATTGCCGCCGCTGCATCAACCTAAAGGTTAGTACTTATGTGCAGTTTTCGATGTAGGGTACGTTTGATTTGTGGGATTACGCTATATTGGGTTGTGTTTTTGTGTCCAACATCCAAAATATTAAGTTTGGTTTCTTGGAGCTGGAAAAATCATCGAATCCTGCATCTGCAATCATCATTGTTAGTCTTGGATATCAGTCTCCTTTTCAAAACTACAGGGCGTCGGACTCCTGCTGATGATCGGCTCGGCTGTGCTGTTGGAGGTCTGCCTTCAACTTATTATTTTGAAATTTTATGCCTTCGAACCCCGGGTGATCACTCCATTAAAACCAAACGTAAGCACACCATGTTGTTGGGTTTCCGAATTACATCATTTTCCTGGAGATGTATTAGTAAAACACAGGATATACAATAATCCTTCTAGATTCGGCAATCAGAACTTGCCCATAGTAGTCCCATTTACACGTGCGGGATGGATCACACTATATTATAGTAGTATTGGCAAAAAAGTTCCTTACTCTATTCGATGGTGACACCACTCTAATCAACAGACATGGGCGACACCATCTCCAACCAAGAGACAGACATCAACAGATTTATAGACAGAAGGGTACGATGTATTCTCAGACGTAGGTATATGTTGGTATGTAAGTAAAACCCACATAATACTAATTACTTTTAGGAAGTCTATGGATTCACTCAGATTTACTTGTAAGAAAACATGAGACAAAATTCATATCCTTATTGAAATTTGCTTTGTTGCATAATTTTTTGATATAGTTTTTCTTTTTCTAACTATATTTTCTTATTAACTTCGGGTGATTGCTGCACTAATAGGTATACATTGTTCTTATCTTAAGATAAAATTGAATACACAGCTGACTTTTCATTTCTTATAGGTTCTATAAATGATATTTAAGAGATAAGATCGATGAGAAAAATTGTATGTCGTCAACATTGACGAACAATAATTAGTATCGAAACAAGAGAGAAAGCTACTGGAACACTTATCAACTATGCTATTTTATAATGGTAATAGAAAGAGAACTCGTCTCCTTTGGACCTAAAATGCATATAGATTTGAAGTGTGCTTGGTGATTCCTAAATGATATCAAATATCTTATTCAAAAGTTCATGCGTATGACCTCCCTATGGTGGTTGTTTTATTTTTATATGCAAGTTTTTTTGACCTGACGTCTCCTAGTGCATCTGCATATTCTCTCTCTTTTTAGGAACATGAATGACCAATGTTTATTATAAGAAACTAATACGCCACAACATAGCAAGGCCTCGAATGTCCTATGAGGGAAAAAGGGATCTGGATAAAGACACGACATGCATCTATTGTGTAGAAAGCATAAATGTTCAGACACGCCTGATATTACTGTTATAGGTTGACCTGGTGACCATGAGTTTGATCATGTTTCGGTGGGATCAGACTACATTGTTGACTTTTTAACTTATATCCTTTTTTGAGATAAGGTATGCATTTGGGATACATGTTTCTATGCTTGGAAGTATTTTGTAGTGGAGATTTGAAAACATATTTTCCTGATGATATCCATGTTTTATATATGATATTGTATATATTTCATGTTAGGGTGGTAGGATAATGATGAGTTTGTAAACTTTAAATGTGAAGTACGAAGTATAATATGCCAATCTTGAGAAACCCCACAACAAAAAAATCAATATGTTAATAGAATGAGTGATCAGAAACTCATTTTACATGATTATACTCAGATTTCTATTTCTGTCTTCTCCTTCTCTTCTTCCATATGTTACCTACTAGATGGTATTAAATTGTATCCTTGAAGGTAAAACACCAAGAAAATAGTGTTAGGAACCATCCTTGTAGTGCTAGATATAGCACTCAGTTGAGATAGTGGAAGTAGTCGAAGCTCCTGGTTTTGGGCAACTTTGTTGCTAAATATAACTACATTTCTTGTAATCTATTGTATATATATAAGGAACTATTTATCGTGAATATATGTACATTTTTTCTACCAAAAAGTGATAATATCTTGCATAAATTATCAGAATAGGAGATAACTAGATATCTGAATTGTGATTAATGACCTTATGAACAAAATATATATTTTGGCATGCATATTTTAAATGTATTTTTTTTCATTTTCTTTGCATTGAAGTAGTATGGAATGAGATAAAATTTTACTTAGTTGTTCTTTGAACTTAAAGTCTATCATATTTTTCAACATTAAGATATTTTTTTTGTAACAAACATTCACACTACTTCATCAATTACAATATGAGTTTGTAATGGTTTGATAAAATTCATCCATCTTGGGAAAGTCTATTAGCATTAGTTTATTATTGTTAGAAAATAGTTTTCTTATTTATGTATCTCTTTACTATTTTCCTTTCTTATTGGGTCTACTATGTAAATAGTCTTTCTCTATATAATAAAGTAGATCACACCCTAATCGGGGATTTCTTTTGACCCAAATCCTTTCACATAATATCAGAGCATATCTAACTGCTGCAACCCTAGCCACCATCTCTTCCTCCCCTCTACCCATCCTCCTCCTTCTTCCCTCCTTCTCTGGTTGCATCCTTTGTCGACAGAGCAGCAGGACAACCGTTGAAGGTTCTCCTCATCGGGCGGTTGATCCTCCTCCGACCCATCCAGGAATAGTGGTTGCTTGAAGGAGAGGAGGAGAACCCCTCATTCTATTCCAAAGAGGGAAGGAGTAGCACCTTCCTTCTCATCCTCCTTCTCTCCACATTGTCCCCATATGTAGACGAGTGCCCACATCTCTCGAGACTGCTGATGTGTCAGTTTTGCATCATCATTTGACTTGTGATGGTGCTAATTCCCATCACCTCTCCCTGACACGTCTTCTTGGGGTCATCCTATCTTCGAAGCGTCTTCCCGGAGTCTATTTTCACCATTTGACAGAGCCAATTCCCATCAACGTATATGTTTGTCACTGCAAACACGACGTGTAATCCAAGCAACATGGTGTGTTGTCGTCGAGTACTTCTGTTCTGATGACATTGTTCATAGAAGACACGACATGTCCAAGCTGGAGAGTGTTAGTCCTCCGAAGTCATAATTATGATGTTGTGAGAACATATGCTAACATAGGATCACCCAGGGTGACTGTAGTCCTCCGAAGTCATAATCACGTAGAAAACTAAACGTATTGTCACAAATCTCATTACTAAGATGCTAACATCATCTTGTTTGATGACCACTTTAGTATATTAGTGGACCTAATGATGAAGATGATCTCCAGGTACTCATATGATGGTGATTGGGCTTAATTTTCTTTTCTTAATAATATAATGATGATATTTTAAAATAGCTACTGACATCAACATGCTTTACGTACCATCAAGGAAACAAAAGTCAGAAAATCAGGTGTGCTGCAATATCTATGAAGTCATCCAGGCACCCTTCCTAAGTATTATTGGAAATCAGACTAGTACCTTTATATATACATCAAATATGTATCCAATTGTACCATGCTATTATTAAAGTCTAACTCTGACTATCTGATATTTTTTTATAGGTTGGACTTCTCTGATCATTATTCGTATCTGATAGAGCAATTACAAACAAACCTATCGGGGAGATGTAAGTAGAAGATGCATGTGTTGTCAACACAACATGATGATACAACAATCTTGTGGGCAAGGTGATTTCCATCTCATTTGGTAAAGGTGATCTTTTATTTGAAAAAATTTAGAACAATACTGATGATATCCTTTACCAGTAGTGATTTATAGCAGTTTCCATCCTTCATCCCATTTGGGTAAGGTGATTTCCATCTCTCTAGATGAAGGAAATCTTTATTTCAAATTTCAGACTAATATTGATATTCTCCTTTATCAGTAATGACTAATAGATTCTTCCACCCTTCATCATCTAAAAATCTTTGACCAAGTTTAGTATGTCACCTTCCAACTAGACCTCGGGTAGCACCATCTGAGCAATAGCTCTAATTCCCAACAAGTTAGTCGCATCTTCCGTTATTTTGGTAGATGAAGTCCCTTATTTCTTTCTATGAATGCATGAAATCTTTTTTACTTTATGGAACCCTAATCTATTTATGCATGCCCCACCCATTGTGTTTTTTTTATTTCCATACTGACTTTACTGTTGAGTTAGTGAATCATGCCAACATAAACCATATTTTTCTAAGACATCGAATATTTAAAAAAATATGCTTTTAAAATGCTTAAATCACTATGTTTATTTGTATAAAAATACAAATCTCAAGTCATTACATTGTTCGTTTATTTAAATGCTTGGGATAAATGGATTTGTTGTTCTACCATGCAAAACATTTCAGGAAAGATAGTGTCATGCTGAGTATATATTTATATAGTATAGACTCTTGGGTTATGGTGTTTGCCTTGAGAGAAAATTTGGCTGATCATGTCCTTCTTGAACCTTAGCTTGTTGGCAGTAGGAGTTGTGATCTTGTCAAAATGTTTGTCTTAATTGTAGCATGCATTTTATGAGGAATTTATGCTCACTAATATACATTATGTCATTCTTATGTTTGCTACATGCTCACTAATATATGTTATGCTCAAAATGTTTTCCAGGATTTCTCTAAAAAGGATGCAGTCAAGGCTTGCCATTTTGGATACTCAAAAAGTTCTATCTTTTAACCATCTAAATGCCTCCCATTTTAGATACTCAAAAGGTGCTCTTCTAGAAGACTCTTATGCTTAGACCCCAAGATGGCATGTCACATTAAGGTACACAAAACACATTTAATACTTTGTTAGCATTGATATAGGTTCCATGTTTTATTTAATTTGAACCCTATCTTTCATATGTCTAGCTTATCTATTTATATAGAGTTGTTACTGGTATTATAATTTGTCTGTTATATGTGGGGAACATATATATAGATTTATTTACACAATGGATGGGAGTAGTAAGACATTTCATATAATACAATTTATACTTTGTTAGCATTGCTATAGGTTCCTTTGTGATATAATATGCCATTTGAATGCAATATTTTATATGTCTAATTTTACTTATATAGAGTTTTTAGTGGTATTATAATTTGTCTATTATATGCAGGAAAATTACATATGGATTTATTTACATAATGATGAGAGTAGTAAGACATTACATATAACTACAACTTTATCACTTATTTTGAAAATTACCTTTTGTAGGACACCTTACATGCAACAACAAATTTAACTATTATGGACTTATGTATCATAAGTTTGTTATGGTCATCTTGGAATGAGCCAATATTTATCAACATTGCTTTAGAGGAGTGACAACACATGGAAAAAGACTTAGTGGAGTCTTGTACTAAAACACTTCTTGGAAACCCCTCCCTATCCCCTAAACTTCTAAACGCATACTGTTTTATTTTTCAACGCACAATGTATATGTTGTTTTGGTTTTCGAGTGAGCATATGGAAAATATGCCCCGTAGCACATGAAGAAAATGTGTCTATTGCACATCCGAAGATATGTGTCCGTTGCACATGAGGAAAATGTGTTTGTTGCACATTCGGAGATATGTGTCTGTTGCACATTCGGCTTTATGTGTCCGACGCACATCCGGAGATATGTGCATTCCATGAATTGTGTTTCTAATACTTAAAATATCTTTTGTAGGTTTCATTTATGGTGATGGTGATTGGTATTCAGATTATATATTACACTCTATTATGGGATTTAGCTATAAATGGTTTTCTATTTCTACTTATTCTTCATTACGAGTGTCTCATTGTCTTTGGATCAAGATAAACCAAATATGTGCAATCAAAAGGTAAGTACTCTTTTCTTACTCATTAAAATATACAACTGTGAGTACTCATTCTTTTTTCCTATCAGAATTTAATATAAATTTAGTATTTTAACATTATAATAATCTATGTTGAATACACTTAGCTGCATGTATTAATTGTCTACACTATATAATTTTTTAGTCACGTCTTTATTTGTTCAGAACATAGCTATCTAAATCATAAGACATTGGACCTTATAATTAACTAAGTGCATTGAACAATTCTTTAAAACACGACCAACGATTAATAAAGCGGCCAGTGCAACCGCTTCCTACACGAATTGATGTCTGTTCAACTAATAATTCCTACGGCAGAAGTTTCAAATTGCCTATGTATCTTAAGTAACACTTAAATGTATGCCTCTTCTCTTTCTCACCTCTCAATCTCCAAGGCACCTTATTTTTCATCTTCTCCATCACCACCAACATATTTCCTTACACCCTCTCATTCTTCCTCCTACCTCTTTTCTTGCTTCTCTACATCTCCATCTCCCCTCCTTATCTCTTGCCTGTGCATCTTAAGTAACACTTAAATGTATGCCTCTTCTCTTTCTTCCCTCTCAATCTCCAAGGCACCTTATTTTTCATCTTCTCCATCACCACCAACGTATTTCCTTACACCCTCTCATTCTTCCTCCTAATGGTACATGTTCACCATTACTTACACCAGTGTTGTCATCCTTATGCCTCCTTTTTTCTTGCTTCTCTACATCTCTATCTCCCCTCCTCGTCTCTTGCCAACACTTAAATGTATGCCTCTTCTCTTTCTTCCCTCTCAATCTCCAAGGCACCTTATTTTTCATCTTCTCCATCACCACCAACATATTTCCTTACACCCTCTCATTTTTCCTCCTAATGGTACATGTTCACCATTACTTACACCATACTTATTAAGGTGTGCGCCTAGGCGGCCGCCTAAGCGGTAAGGCGTCCCAAGGTTGCGCCTACTTGAGACAATTTTTTCTATAATGTCAAGTTGACTTATTTTTTGGGTTTGGTTGTATATTGACATATTTTAATGTTTAATGTGGTTATCCTAATGTTCAAAATCAGCATTGTTGCCTATGTTATATGCCAAATATCACTTTTAATTGGACCTAATACTCTTTTTGGGTTTAACTAGATCTAATACTCTTTTTGTGACTGGATCTAATACTCTTAGTACATATTTGATTTTTCTTAGGTTGCACCTTCAATTCAGATTGTATTAAGTATCTATGCTATGAAAGATAGTGATTACATTGCTCAATACTTGTAGTTATATATGACAATAAATATATATTTATTTTTTGATCACTCTCTTACATTCTTTACAATAATTCTTTTTTGTGTCCTTGACATTATTGTCAATGGTAATATATTAGAAATGTAATTGATTATTTTGTCATACAAATATATATATATATATATGTATATATATATGTATATATATATATATATATGAGGAGATCGACCATAAATATGTAGATAACTACATATATAACTATACAATGTGTGTATATGAGTGGGGGAAAACCATGACACATGTATATATACATAAACTATTATTTTTAAAGGTCACCTAAGTGATGCCTAGTCGTGCCTAGTCACTAGGCGTTCAGCTGGAATGCCATGCCGCCTTCATGCCTTGAAAAGTATGACTTATACAAATAACAAAAACTAATGTCTCCAAAATTTTACTAACCTTGATTTTATCATTCCATATATTCTTATTGCAATAATTATATAATTAAGGATCTTGATATATGTTGCGAATTAATTCATACTTTGACTTGTCGATATATTGTTATATGTTGATTGTTGGTTGGATTTCATGGAGATTTCCATCATAGATGATTGATTTAGATCAATTTGTGTGTTTATACATAAAGCTTATTGTTTGCCAAAATATTCATATATAAAGATACATACTTGTATAATATATAATAAGTTAATTGTTCCCATTGTCGTGTCATGTCCTGCATTGTTGAAAATTGTGGTGTCTCTTAGTCTGTGGCTAAATCCATGCTCGTGTACATGTTCGTATTGCCTAGGTTATGATCCAAGGGTGTTGCAAACATGAAAGACAAATTTAGTAATTTGGTATATTTTTTTGTCATTATAGCTATTTACGACGGAAAAAGAACGTCGTTGTTGACCTTTGTGATCAAGCCTGCTAGTTGTTGTTACTAGTATCAGCGACAAGATTGGGTGGTCACAAATAGTATCAATGTCAGACATTTTATATAGTCGTTAAAACTATTAACGACAAACTATATAAGTCGCCGTGATTTGTAATAGCGACAAACTGAAATTATTCATCGTTATCTTTATTAACGGCAAGACCAATAACGACGAGACGCGACAACTTTTTTTTCTTATCGTTAATAGTTTTAACGACAAACTTATTCACATTTACGACCAACTTTTTCCGTCGTTATTGTTAACTTTTCCTGTAGTGCTAGACGACACAAAAGACTTCTATCTACAAGACATTATAGATAGCGTACTCAACCTGAGATACAATTATGATCCTTGCTGATACGCTCCTTCTGCAGCCCAAATTCTTAGTCCTTCATTTGTGCCTTACCTAAAAAATTGTGGATCCCACAGGGTGAGACTATTGACCCAGCGAGAGATATAACTCTCTGCCAAAAATATTATTATCAAAGGAAATAATATAAAACTGGACAGAATTATAAAACATCTATTTACTTGAAAAGAAATATAAAGAACATGTATAACGTCTATCTTATCAAGATGTATGAAAATATCCATTCATCAACCAATGTTTCTAACAAACATTATATCGATTGCTACAAAGAAAAGCATAATTGCATTTGTCGAATACTTTCATATTCATTGAGAACATAAATCACTTAGAATCTCAATCTTACATCACTATCATACTTGGGTATTCAAACCCCTAATTCATAATTAAGTATTGTCATCACTTAGCAGATGATCATTATCCCTAGATCATCAGACCCAGATATTTGTTCACATAGTCCACATAGTTGATTGAGTCTATCGCACATAGCCACATAGTTCTTACTTAGCCATTCTTATTACTTAAGGAAACTTGCATGATTATCATATCATGTTATCAACCATCTCAACATATGATTCTAACCATGAAGTTGTAACGTCCCCGAATTCTGCCACCTCGAGACTTAGAAGGCTCGAGAGGAAAAATCTGAAAATGTTAGGCAATTGTTTCAGAGAGTGATGCAGAAGCATAATTCGCATACATGACCATACAACCATAACATTTCTCATCATTCAACATGTACATTATTACAACATGATTTACAATTGTATATTGAAAGGAAATTTTTACACAAGTCTAAACATGTATGCTAACTAGGATATTAGACAATAGGTACAACCTGTACAACTTGCTCACATCCTATTCTTTTATCCCATGCTAGTTGTGAACCTAGAAAAATACGAGAAACAAAAATATCAACAAAAGTTGGTACGTGGAATTAAAAGCTATACTATGCTGGCATATAAAATACTCGAAATTGAAGGAAGAGAAAGAAACATTATTTAAAGGTGGAAAATAAGGTAATCCCAAGTTATTAGCCACATTTAGAATGAATATGCATTACTATGGTGGACTTAGCACAAACATAAATGGTGGGCCCTTCCCCGTGTACCATGTACTCTAGGGATCTCCCCGTATACTGTGTACTCTAGGGAGGTGCTAGTCAACATTAAATCTTTCCCTCTCTAATAGGGAGTTTAATGAGAACCACTAGTAACTACATTTCATTTATCCTCATTTATGTTCTTTTATGTTCAAGGCATAAAATTGGCAATATACATAGATCTACATCCAACAATGTATTTCAAATACAAGTAAGAAAGTACATATATTTAACATACAACAAATCTAGTCATATAATTATATCCACGTACCTAAGTTCAGATATTCCTCACATATCCATGATCATCTAGATAATATGGTCAGCACCTAATCAAGACAAGACAATATACTATCATCAGGTTCTTATCATCTTACATCTCATCTTAACCCTAATTGTATCCATTTTAGGGTTTTCTTAACTCATTAGGATATTCTCATCATTACTTGCATTCTTGTCTTAGAATTATCTTAATGATGTCATTTTCCAGATTTTGGTTCATTATCTGAACATTAGGTTCCATATCCTTTTTGTGCACATATTAACCCTAGTTTATATACATTATTCAATTTAGGGTTACAACCCATGTATTAAGGGTCATCTTCATATAACATGAATTCTATGCATATAACTGATCTCAAATTTATATATTATATTCCAGTTACAGATATGAGGGTTTTCTGTAAATCTCATCATTTATTGAGCATTTATGCATTAATTGCATTGCCTTTAGTGTTATTAGCCCTAATTATCCATATTAATCAAATTATATACTTTCGTGCATCATCATGACCATGTCTGACATCATATGCATTATAAACATTATTATAGAATTACTGACATTTTTCCATAATTTTATATCATCATTTGATATTTATTACTCATGAAATAAGCATAATACATTTTACATGATATCACTGATATTAGTGCATCAAAAACCTAATATCATGATTATAAACTGTTCTACTCATTTTTCTGAGAATTTCGGTATATTATACTCATTTTTCTGATAAGCATGCTAATTTCTATGAATTATGTAAGAACTGTGAATTAGCTAAGATATTTACCTCATATGGCCTATCAGAAGCTGCCATGTGGCTTCTTAGGATAGCGCTATTCTTTCTCCTGGACCCACCTGGTTTGGCTTCAAGCCGACCGGTTCATAAGTCTGGGTCCGGTTCTGAAAGTTGGTTTACACTCTCTGGACCACCCACTCTCCTTTCTCACGTTCTACGCTATCCCAGCGCAACGTTGTGCCTGCGTGTGTGGGTGTTCTTCCACCCAAGCCGCCGCCGGCATAGGGGAAGGTCTCCGGGTTGAGCTCGCTCTGTCGCAGCCTCCTCTCCGTGAACGCCTCAGATCTATATCTCCTACTCACCTTCTAGGCAATGTCGCTACCTATCTGATCACATCCTTCAACGTCGTCTTCAGTGACCTGTGATTGCAGGCTCTGTATCATGGTTTCTCCCTGCTCTCATCGATTTTTGTGCATACAAACCCCTACAGGTCTTCAGGTCTTTCTACCATAAGAGAGGAGGAGGAGGAGGACAAAAAAGGTAGCCGTAATTGGCATGCGGAGGCGGAGGGTAGTCGTACCCAGGACCGCGCCTCCAAGGAGTCCCGCGCCAAGGCCGAGACCGAACATGTTTCCCTTCTTCGATGCCTGCTATGGAGCCATAGGCTGGCCGGCGTAGCCGGAAGGAGGAGGAGGCCGAGGCTACTGATCTTGTTCAACGGAGGCGCTGGACCTCAGGGGAGGCATACCCAAAGATGCACACATGAAGAGTAAGGATTTCTCACGCACATCAGTCATTACGTCACACAAAGGAGATCTAAGCCCCACGGACACACACTCTCAAACTGGGAGAAGTCCAATAAATTGGGTCTATCAGTTCGTCTAAAAGAGTCGAAACAACTAATCGTCTGGTCTCACGCCTAGATCCGATGTTGACGTGGATGTCAATGGACTAGGTTATAACTACTGCCTCTGAATAAGCAGGAGAGGTTGATGACAACCGTCATTGGACTGGCTGGATTCCCAACTACATCGCCCAGTAGGGGTGGTGATCCATCCATGTAGTCATAAATTTATGCCAAACTAAAAGAATTCATTACAGTTCTTGGCATGGGAAAGGTCACACATCCTACTCATATCAATGCTAATGTGAAAAAATACACAACATGTCTAGTATTGCTACCTAGGTTTTGAATAATCATTCACTTAAACTCCTTGATTTCAGACCTCACTAATACACGAAAGGGATTTGACCCATAAATTGGACCCATAGTGTATTCCACCTTAGGTATACTTTAGATGCCCAAAAGTTTGTTTATGACTCTTCAATCAAGATACTCTTAAGTGGTGCATATGTAGGGAAACTAAACTCAAGGTATGCATCGATTAACTCCTATTGTTATAAATGCAAGCTCAACTTACTCAAAGTCACCATATGAGGCTTCAATTTCCATAATTGAATCATTGTGCCCCAAATGTATCCTCAGATGCTACAGTGGGTATCAAAATCATAAAATCAAGGTTATCACATTCACCCCACCTTATATGGAATTTTGTCCTCAAAATTAAAATAATCATACTCAAGTAGATATCAAAGAATCAATCTTCAAAAAGGTCACCACTTTTAGGTACCAAAGTTCCCATATTTCCATATGTATCCCAAGCGGACATAATAGATTCTCTATCATATAGGGTGTACCCACCCCACCTTATATAGGTTGAAGTATAACGCCCTTTTTTTTAGAGTTGAAGCATCATATAATGGCTTTGTCATAACTTGACCTTATATTATTCTAATATTTACATCCCTTGTTACCCTAACAATTAGGGTTTAATTTAGTCATATAGAGTTGAGAAGGTATTACTAAGCATTTCTTCTTTCACCTATTTAAAGCATGCCAGGTGATATCAAGATTTCAAGTCATTAATTGTTAGAACTATCATACTTAAAATCATTATTGTTGTCTATGATCAACATCATACTAGGATTTCATCACTTGAGAAGGGCATACTTAACATCCTTGAAAAAATAAGGGTTTCACCCATTATGAGAGTTTTCATAAAACTATAATTTGTGTTAGAAGATTTGAGGTTAAGAACTTCATTTTGTAATCATGTAAGCTATGGTCCAAAGATATCTATTTTTTTTAGATAATGATTTCAAACTTAAGTCTATCATACATGATATGAAGGGAAAGAGAATATACTAAGCCAATCTCATGGTTTCAAACTTATACATATCACATATGTTGTAGAAGGAAGGATAATTACTAGATCAAGCTTATTTGAGTGACTATTCATACATAATCATCAATATAGTTCAAGTGATGTTTCTAGCATCATATATCAAGAAAGAGATAAGGAAGGAACAACATTTATGAGCATCTTATGCACAAGAAATTTTACTCTTAGAACTAGAGTTTCATATACCACCTCACTTGCAACTAATGATGAGATTCACAAGATATGTCACTCCAGCTAGGACCTAACTCAGCCAAGGTCTGACTTTATCATATGGGTCATCTACCCATCCTTTTATTTTACCCAATTCTCACATATAGATTTGAATCATGCATAAGGACTCAACTCAACACTCAAGAGTAATCTAGTGTAGGACTTTTTTTAACACATATCTCATATATTAGAGGCTAGGTCCTATGATCTTCTCCATGTGGGTCTTACTCTCTCTAGAGTTCACCACATATCTCGTCCTACTACTAGACATCCTCCTTGTATAAGATCTTGAGGCTCATGCACACTCATCTCTATCTTAACTTAGCTTATCTTAAGTAGGAAAAGGGAATGTACTTTCATCATCATGACTTAGCATAGATCCTCTAAGAATGGATTCAGCTCATATACAACTTAAATCTTAATAAGGAAACTTATACCATCATAGATCAAAGTTAGATAAGATTCCATATGCTTATTTCCTTTGTCTTTCTTTTGTCTATCTATCTATCACATAACCTTATGAGGCTCTAGACATCTAATCTAGATATATTCTCTCTTCTAGACTAATGTCACTCCCTTTCACTTAGATTGTATGAACACCCACTACTCTCTTATGTGAGGGACACATTTTTATATTTACATATATAATAAAATATTATATAGTTTCTCTCTGAGAAAGAAGGCGTCAGAGAAAACTGTTGAGGTGCGAGCCGATTGGGGAACAAAACCAAACCAACAAACTCGAGTGTCCAACACACAGTAGATAGACCGGTGCCATGTAACCTAGTGAAA
Organism: Alisma plantago-aquatica; assembly: GCA_963693085.1. Lineage (NCBI taxonomy): Eukaryota > Viridiplantae > Streptophyta > Magnoliopsida > Alismatales > Alismataceae > Alisma > Alisma plantago-aquatica. The sequence continues at coordinate 410,001,902 of OY856410.1, read as the reverse complement.
TGGTGAGAACATGGTGTAGACTAGTATAGCTACCCAATACATATGAGCTCTATATGCAAAGGGTTTCAGACACTTGTCTAAACCTAGTTCTCGAACATCTAGGTTCTAACCTAGAGGCTAAGTCAAACCTTATTTATATAGCACAACTTACTAAGTTTCTAAGGTTTAATGCAAGAGGTGAAATTTAGTTTTATGTCTCATGGTGAGTAATTGTCAGGTGTAGCTATTGTTCAAGCTCTGATACCAAGTGTAATGTCCCTAGATTCTGCCGCCTCAAGACTTAGAAGGCTTGAGAGGACAAATCTGAAAACGTTAGGCAATTGTTTCAGAGAGCGATGCGGAAGCATAACTTGCATACATGAACATACAACCATAACATTTCCCAGCATTCAACATGTACATTATTACAACACAATTTACAATTGTATATTGAAAGGAAATTTTTACACAAGTCTAAACATGTATGCTAACTAGGATCTTAGACAATAGGTACAACCTGTACAACTTGTTCACATCCTATTCTTTTATCCCATGCTAGCTGTGAACCTAGAAAAATATGAGAAACAAAAATATCAACAAAAGTTGGTACGTGGAATTAAAAGCTATACTATGCTGGCATATAAAATACTCGAAATTGAAGGAAGAGAAGGAAACATTATTTAAAGGTGGAAAATTAGGTAATCCCAAGTTATTAGCCATATTTAGAATGAATATGCATTACTATGGTGGACTTAGCACAAACATAAATGGTGGGCCCTTCCCCGTGTACCTTGTACTCTAGGGATCTCCCCGTATACCGTGTACTCTAGGGAGGTGCTAGTCAACATTAAATCTTTCCCTCTCTAATAGGGAGTTTAATGAGAACCACTAGTAACTACATTTCATTTATCCTCATTTATGTTCTTTTATGTTCAAGGCGAAAAATTGGCAATATACATAGATCTACATCCAACAATGTATTTCAAATACAAGTAAGCAAGTACATATATTTAACATCCAGCAAATCTAGTCATATAATTATATCCACGTACCTGAGTTCAGATATTCCTCACATATCCATGATCATCTAGATAATATGGTCAGCACCTGATCAAGACAAGACCATATACTATCATCAGGTTCTTATCATCTTACATCTCATCTTAACCCTAATCATATCCATTTTAGGGTTTTCTTAACTCGTTAGGATATTCTCATCATTACTTGCATTCTTGTCTTAGAATTATCTTAATGATGTCATTTTCCACATTATGGTTCATTATCTGAACATTAGGTTCCATATCCTTTTTGTGCACATATTAACCCTAGTTTATATACATTATTCAATTTAGGGTTACAACCCATGTATTAAGGGTCATCTTCATATAACATGAATTATATGCATATAACCGATCTCAGATTTATGTATTATATTCCAGTTACAGATATGAGGGTTTTATGTAAATCTCATCATTTATTGAGCATGTATGCATTAATTGCATTATCTTTAGTGTTATTAGCCCTAATTATCCATATTAATCAAATTATATACTTTCGTGCATCATCATTCCATATCTGACATCATATGTATTATAAACATTATTATAGAATTACTGACATTTTTCCATAATTTTATATCATCATTTGATATTTATTACTCATGAAACAAGCATAATACATTTTACATGATATCACTGATATTAGTGCATCAAAAACCTAATATCATGATTATAAATTGTTCTACTCATTTTTCTGAGAATTTCGGTATAGTATACACATTTTTCTTATAAGCATGCTAATTTCTATGAATTTTGTAAGAACTGTGAATTAGCTAAGATATTTACCTCGTATGGCCTATCAGAAGCTACCACGTGGCTTCTCAGGGTAGCGCTATTCTTTCTCCTGGACCCGCCTGGTTTGGCTTCAAGACGACCGGTTCAGAAGTCTGGGTCCGGTTCTGAAAGTTGGTTTACACTCTCTGGACCGCCCACTCTCCTTTCTCACGTTCTACACGATCCCAACGCAGCGTTGTGCCTACGTGCATGGATGTTCTTCCAATCAAGCCACCGCCAACATAGGGGAAGGTCTCTGGGTTGCTCTCGCTTTGTCGCAACCTCCTCTTCATGAACGCCTCGAATCTATATCTCCTACTCACCTTCTAGGAAATGTCTCTACCTATCTAATCACATCCTTCAACGCCGTCTTTAGTGACCTGTGATTCCGGGCTCTGTATCATGGTTTCTCCCTGCTCTCATCGATTCTGGTGCATACAAACCCCTACAGGTCTCCATGTCTTTCCACCATAAGGGAGGAGGAGGAGGAGGACCAGGCGGGTAGCCGTACTCGGCATGCGACGGCGGAGGGTAGCCGTACCCAGGACCGTGCCTCCAAGGAGTCCCGCGCCGAGGCCGAGATCGAACTTGTTTCCCTTCTTTGGCGCCTGTTGCGGAGCCACAGGCTGGCCGGCATAGCCGGAAGGAGGAGGAGGCTGAGGCTACTGATCTTGTTCAACGGTGGCGCTGGACCTCAGGGGAGGCAGACCCGAAGATGCACACATGAAGAGTAAGGATTTCTCACGCACATCAGTCATTGCGTCACACCAAGGAAATCATAGCCTTGCGGACACATGCTCTCAAACTGGGAGAAGTCCAATGAATTGGGTCTATCAGTTCGTCTGAAAGAGTCGAAACAACTAATCGTCTGGTCTCACACCTAGATCCGATGTTCACGTGGATGTCAATGGACTAGGTTATAACTACTGCCTCCGAATAAGCAGAAGAGGTTGATGATAGCCGTCATTGGACTGGCTGGATTCCCAACTACATCGCCCAGTAGGGGTGGTGATCCATCCATGTAGTCATAAATTTATGCCAAACTAAAAGAATTCATTACAGTGCTTGGCATGGGAAAGGTCACACATCCTACTCATATTAATGCTAATGTGACAAAATACACAACATGACTAGTATTGCTACCTAGGTTTTGAATAATCATTCACTTAAACTCCTTGATTTCAGCCCTCACTAATCTCTACACGAAAGGGATTTGACCCATAAATTGGACCCAATATTACTCATAGTGTATTCCACCTTAGGTATACTTTAGATGCCCAAAAGTTTTTTTATGACTCTTCAATCAAGATACTCTTAAGTGGTGCATATGTTGGGAAACTAAACTCAAGGTATGCATCAATTAACTCCTATTGTTACAAATGCAAGCTCAACTTACTAAAAGTCAGCATATGAGGCTTCAAGTTCCATAATTGAATCATTGTGCCTCAAATGTATCCTCAAATGCTACAATGGGTATCAAAATCATAAAATCAAGGTTATCACAGAAGTACTAAGGAACACATCCTCCCTAATGAATTTGGGTTATAATTAACCAATTAGGTTTTTAAGATTTCATTAGCACTGCCATGCCCTAACTCATACTCCACTCATCTCAGGAGTATTAGTGTATGCTAATCACATACTTATCTTTCAAGTCTTAGTTTCTCTCTCATCCTCACTAGGATGTAAATTACTTAGTTCACATCTTTAAGGTTTACAACCTTATCAATATCAAATGAGTTAAGCTCATTGTATCTCAATATTACATAGATCATATTTGTTACTTAGTTAATATTAATAATTGAGGACATGCCTACCATGTCAAGTAGCATGGTTGATAATGTCATTCTATTGTATCTAAAGATACATATATATCATTTTGTCAAGTAATCAATTGATCATGTGGTATAACCACATCCTCATATCAGGTATAGGGCATATCCCCTATCACCATATTGTGCATCCACTTAGGTTACCATATCATGTACCCACTTAGGTTACCTTATCATGCACCATCTTGGGTCACCATATCGGACATGCATGTTGGGCACCATATCGGCCATGCATATTAAGCACCATATTGGCCATGCATGTTGGGAACCATATCGGTCGTGCATGTTGGGCACCATATCGGTCATGCATGTTGGGCACCATATCAACCATGCATATTGGGCACCCATCCTCATTCTAGGATTTTACACATATCGGGCACAAGGTATTGTTTCACCCTTGTTCTAAGTACAAGTGATGTATAAGGATCCTTCATATCGTCCATAAGACCTACTATGACTTACCTATATATAGGGCAAGTCTCCATATTGAGTTCCATATCGATTTTCCCAAATCTCTAACCCATGTCGGGTTATAAAATCTCCAACCCATATCGGGTTGTTCAAGAGTGATCAACTCATATCTGGTATCCAATGATGATGTCATCATCATCATCCTCAAGATCATTAATCTTATTCAAAACTATGGATAACAATCCAAATTACATTTTGGAACCCATGATTACATCAATTAATTATAGGAAACCCTAATTTGCAAATAATCCACAATTTGAACAACATTGAAGAAAGGATAAATAATATTGAAGGGTTCAAGTTATATAACCCACCTTTCAAAGAGCTTCCAAGCTTCAATATTCACTTCCTCACATCCCAAGGTTGAAGGTGGACCTTCTCCAAGCTCCAAGACTTGGGCTCCAAGCTTTTGCACAACATCATTCATCATCTTGGGCGATATCACCTTAATTGGTTGCTTCAACCTTCCTTGGTCGATATCTCTCCTCCTTGGCCGATACCACTCAAACCTCTTCACTATGGGCGACACAAGAGGGCATGTTTCATGATACAAGAGAAAAGGAAACTTGCTTGATCCGAAAATGTTGCCAACAAATGAAGGTCAAGGTATTTTTACTTGAGGTTTATAGAAAAGAGTGTCATAGGTGTCACTAGCTCAAGGTGCTTCATGCCACCTAACCATGCAAGGTTGACACATGCTCTTGCATGCATGCCACTATTATTTTTCCATGCAAAGAATAAATAAAAGATAAGGGGGCGGACCTTGAGTTTCCTCCTAGGGCAAGCTCTCTTCCACTAATTTTATTATTTTATTCAACTCCATCATTTCCAAGGCAAGTTGCAAATCAATGCCTTTTCTTTTTCCTTGAAGTACCTTGCCAGTTATGGGTCAAACCAAGGCTCCACAAACTGATAGAATGCTCTCCTTATGGCTCTATGGCCGATAGGGGTTCCTTTCCTTAGTCCACAATCGATATGGCTCATGTGTATAACTTCAACTTATGCATTTTCTTGTTTTCTTTATTATAAAGAGTAATAACACTTCAAGATGCTTCAATCATGTTGTCTCCTTTTTTATCTTTCCTCTAGATAACACTAGGTAAGAGTAAAAACAATCTAGAGATGATAAATTAGATATTAACCCTACATTTTTTACATATTGCAAATTGTACTATAATTGATGCACCAAGCACTTAGCATTATTTGCACAAGCTCTCACTTAGGGTTTAGGCTTTGAACAATCCACCACTTAGCATCATATTCTCTTTCATGAAATACAAAACACTGAGAATATATTCAACATTTAACATGTGCAACATAACCTTTATCTTGGGTAATTTGTATTTTCACTTAGGTTATTATATAATGCACACATAGTTTGCATATATGCTCAATTTTGAGAATAAACTTCACAATGGCCTTAATTACGTTTCCCAAAAGATAAGAACAATTTGTAATAAGCTTACTTAAGAAAAACATCTAGGGTTAGGCCATAACCCAGGTCAGGGGTGTTACTATTATAAACCCCTATTAAGGATTTCGTCCCCAAAATCCCAAATAAAGGGAGACAGTTGTTGTTCATGCATCATATCACAAAGTTTCCACATAACATCTTGATGTTATGGAGATAACACAAAACTTTGACCAACAAAAGGTTCTTTCACATAGGATTATCATAGAATCTTTTATACTCAACTGTCCTTTTCAGACCAGAGTTACATCCTGTCCTTCATTTGAGGCTACAAGTCTAATCATGCTTTTATTGTACCAGTCTAATGTGTTGGTTCAACACTAGCTTTCTTATGACTTATATCAATCATTCCACTAGATATTTATTTTCTTATCATAAGGAGAGGCTACTTGTCAAATAAGAACTTATCTCAGAGGTATCTCTAGAGATTAGGTATAAGTTCCCTCAACAAATCTAGATAGGGATATTTTTAAGGAATCATTTTTAGCTCGATAAGATTTTCTTTAAATGACTCTACAATTTTCCTTCAATTAGTACCTCCTTATCGATGTTATGTTTATGTGGAGCATAAACCCCTAACATATGATCTCCATACTATATTTATCTCAAGGTTGGTCCTTCTAAGTTACCAAACATTATTCATTTTATCGGAAGTTATATTCTTAATCTCTCATATCATCTGACACATCTTGGGTACCTGAATTCCTCATCTTGGTATTCTTCACGTGTCGAAAACTCATCATATCCTAATCATTTCCATCTCCTCATTACTAATACCAAAGTTAAACATACAAAAGGATCTTTCTTTAACCTAAGACATTATACACATATCTTAATTTTGGAACTAAAGTCCCAAACAAACTGATACTTTTCTAAGTACCCATCAAACGAATGATCCTAAACCATGCACATCAAGTTTCATAAAACTCACTTGATTGCCATGTTCATGAAAGGAAGGAACATAAAGGAACATACCTCCATCATTACCCAAGGTGGTTCATCAAAGAGGAAACATATATTTAGTTGAGGAAGTCCACTTAGCAACCTATATTAGTTAGGGAAGTCCACTTAGCAATCCCTGTCTAGTTAGGAAAGTCCACTTAGCAATCCTTTATTAGTTAGGGAAGTCCACTTAGAAATCCCTATTTGATTGGTTAAGTTCACTTAGCAATCCCTATGTATTTGGGAAAGTTCACTTAGCAATCCATATGTATTTGGGAAAGTTCACTTAGCAATTCCCTATTTTGTTTCATTCCTTTCTTTGTTTTTGTCTAACATGTTTATGAGCATTCTATAATTTCATCACATTTCCCATTTCCATATTATGGAAATGATCCTTACTATTCACATAGACTTTATTGTATCAGGATCATCTCCCTAACTCTCCTTCCTCTTATCATGCGGATTATACTTTTTACTTCCTCATACACACAGATTGATCTGAGATTATCTCAGATTCCAATTTACTACACTTAGGATTGGATGAAAACACTTATGCCATATTTCCAGTCTTGTTAGGCTTACTAGATTGTCTCAAAATGACTACTTGATCAAAGTAATCAGAGAGATGACAATCTATTCCTTACTTTTCATATTATCAAAGCATAGGACTTAGATTCCCTGGATTTTCTCCAAGCATCACCTCTATGCCTCATTCTCTTTCACACAGACAAGAGTATTTATAAAGCATTTAAAAGAATACTGAACAAAATATAAATTCTAGCTTCCATAATTTCTCATGTGTTCCCATAGGGCAAACAATAGAGAAGTAAATAACAACAATCCCCCTTATGTTTATCAGATAAAATCAAATGAAGGCATATCAAAATGGAAAATCTCTATCTCGTTGTTACCCCTCACAGTCATCTACCACTTCATGTTGACTTAACACATAGAGTCTAGTTGTTTCATGTTGTTGCTTTTTCCCTTTTACCCTATTGGGTTGTGACTTTCATACGTCCTTTCGAGTCTTCCTTGGTTTTTGGGTCATTTCTTGCCTTCTTTTAAACAAAAGGGGTTCAGTATGCTCAACATGTCTGTATCTATAACATGTTTTGTCCTTGTACCATGGTCTTATCGGTCTTATTACTGATGTAAAAGCTAAGTAAGAAATTCTTACAAGTGGAAGGTTAGGACATTTTCCTTTTCTTAATGACTACTATTCCGGAGCACTAAGCATTTATTTCACTGGTGGCACCAAAAACTATGGTCTTTTTGAACAACTAGACAACTATTTCTAGAATTGTAGAGACTTCTTCTTGATTCTCACCTTATTTCCCCTCCTTGGGTACTACTATCATTGATGTACTATCTGTCTTAACTTATGGTAGATTCTATTTTCTCGCCATATGTTAATTCATCCCACATTTTCCATTGTTCCTACATGACTATGTCATTCAGGAACCCTTTCAGAATCCAAAGTTTCTGCATGGAGGACTGGTAACCTAGGTTGTAATGCTAGTATCCAGTCTACTATATGCATCACTATTGTCCTAACTTGCCCAACAAGAGCATAAAAAGTAGGATTCTCTATCCTGATTGGGTCAAGATGGGAATTCTCAGGCACTCCTTCCCTTGATTGATCCCTTACACCCATTTCTGGTGCAAACAACATTGCTCTAAGAAATGTATTCTTCGTATTCTCCAATAATTCATAAACTTCCCCTTTCTTCATAAGCAGAAGTCAGTGTTCTGTCTCTTCTCAAGGATAACAAGTACTAGTTGTTTTTCTTTAACACACATAGTAACAACATAAAATCCTAGAGATAAACAACCCAAAATCTCAAGTCGCTCATGAAAACCGTTAAGACTATCTCCCAAGGACGTGAGAGTACAGAGATGACACATATGACTTCTATCTACAGGACATTACAGACAACGTACTCAACCTGAGATACAATTATGATCCTTGCTGATACGCTCCTTCTTCTGCAACCCAAATTCTTAGTCCCTCATCCACATCTTACCTAAAAAATTGTGGATCCCAGAGGGTGAGACTATTATCCCAGTGAGAGATATAACTCTTTGTCAACAATATTATTATCAAAGGAAATATTATAAAACTAGACAAAATTATATAACATCTATTTACTTGAAAAGAAATATAAAGAACATGTATAACGTCTATCTTGTCAAGATGTATGAAAGTATTAATTCATCAACCAATGTTTCTAACAAACATTATATCAATTGCTACAAAGAAAAGCATAATTGCATTTATCAAATACCTTCATATTCACTGAGATACATAAATCACTTAGAAACTCAATCTTACATCATTATCATACTTGGGTATTCAAACCCCTAATTCATCAATAAGTATTGTCATCACTTAGCAGATGATCATTATCGCTAGATCATCAGACCCACATATTTGTTCACATAGTCCACATAGTTGATTGAGTCTATAGCACATAGTCACATAGCTCTTACTTAGCCATGCTTATTACTTAAGGATACTTGCATGATTATCATATCATGTTATCAACCATCTCAACATATGATTCTAACCATGAAGTACTAAGGAACACATCCTCCATAATGAATTTGGGTTATAATTAACCAATTAGGGTTTTAAGATTTCATTAGCAATGACCATGCCCTAACTCATACTCCACTCATCTCAGGAGTATTAGTGTATGCTAATCACATTCTTACCTTTCAAGTCTTAGTTTCTCTCTCATCCTCACTAGGATGTAAATTACTTAGTTCACATCTTTAAGGTTTACAATCTTATCAATATCAAATGAGTTAAGCTCATTATATCTCAATATTACATAGATCATATTTATTACTAAGTTAATCTTAATAATTAAGGACATGCCTACCATGTCAAGTAGCATGATTGATAATGTCATTCTATTGTATCTGAAAATACATATATCATTTTTTCAAGTATTCAATTGATCATGTAGTATAACCACATTCTCATATCAGGTATAGGGCATATCCCCTATCACCATATCGTGCATCCACTTAGGTTACCATATCATGTACCCACTTAGGTTACCATATCGTGCACCATCTTGGGTCACCATATCGGCCATGCATGTTGGGCACCATATCGGCCATGCATGTTGGGCACCATATCGACCATGCATATTGGGCACCATATCGGCTATGCATGTTGGACACCATATCAGCCATGCATATTGGGCACCATATCAGCCATGCATGTTGGGCACCATCTCGGCCATGCATGTTGGGCACCATATCGGCAATGCATATTGGGCACCCATCCTCATTCTAGGGTTTTACCCATATTGGGCACAAGGTATTGTTTCACCCTTCTACTAAGTACAAGTGATGGATAAGGATCCTTCATATCTTCCATAATACCTACTATGACTTACCTATATATCAGACAAGTCTCCATATTGGGTTCCATATCAATTTTCCCAAGTCTCTAACCAATGTCGGGTTACAAGATCTCCAACCCATATCGGGTTGTTCAAGAGTGATCAACTCATATCGAGTATCCAATGATGATGTCATCATCATCATCCTCAAGATCATTAATCTTATTCAAAACTATGGATAACAATCCTAATTACATTTTGGAACACATGATTACATCAATTGATCATAGGAAACCCTAATTTGCAAATAATCAACAATTTGAACAACATTGAAGAAAGGATAAATAATATTGAAGGGTTCAAGTTATATAACCCGCATTTCAAAGATCTTTCAAGCTTCAAGCTTCACTTCCTCACGTCCCAAGGTTGAAGGTGAACCTTCTCCAAGCTCCAAGACTTGGGCTCCAAGCTTTTGCACGATATCCTTCATCATCTTGGGCGATATCACCTTAATTGGTTGCTTCAACCTTCCTTGGCCGATATCTCTCCTCCTTGTCTGATACCACTCAACCCTCTTCACTATGGGCAAAAAAAGAGGGGGTTTTGCACAATACAAGAGAAAAGGACACTTGCTTGATCCGAAAATCTTGCCAACAAATGAAGGTCAACATATTAATACTTGAGGTTTATAGAAAATAGTGTCATAGGTGTCACTAGATCAAGGTGCTTCATGCCACCTAACCATGCAAGGTCAACACATGCTCTTTCATGCATGCCACTATTATTTTGACATGCAAAAGAATAAAGAAAATATACGGGGGCGCGCCTTGAGTTGCCTCCTAGGGCAAGCTCATTTCCACTAACTTATTATTTTATTCAACTCCATCATTTCCATGGCAAGTTGCAAATTTATGCCTTTTCTTTTTCCTTGAAGTACCTTGCCCATTATGGGTCAAACCAAGGCTCCAAAAACCGATAGAATGCTCTCCTTATGGCTCTATGCCCGATAGGGGCTCCTTTCCTTAGTCCACAATCGATATGGCTCATGTGTATAACTTCAACTATAGAATAGGAACCTCACAAGATATACAAATAGGACTAGATCTCTTACAGATTTCCTACTCACTCTAATGAATGTGATTAAGCTTTGAGAGAGAGAGGAGGCTGTAGGAAGCACTCAACTATAGAATAGGAACCTCACATAGGGTTTTGTATTGAATGCTCAACCTTAGAATGAAGCCCAAGGGTCCTATTTATAGCTGGGGATGCCTCTTAGCCTTTAGGAACACTTAAGAATGAAAACTAGCCATTTTTTGGCTTGCAACAGATATATTTTCACTTGTTACAACTCCACAATGGCTAGAAACACTTTTCTGCACTTTTCCGTACAATGCAATCGGTCGAGTTTCTATAAAGGTAACTCGACTGATCCCACTAAAAGACAAGACCAATTTAGGCCATCGGTCGAGTTTGTCATGGGGGTAACTCGACTGATTCACTTAAATTAGTTTTGGTCAGTAGAGGGATCGGTCAAGTTCTGTGAAGTGTAAACTCATCTGATCAAAAGTCATTAGCCATTCGAGTTGATCAACTCATCACATGAATGACATGATTTCCCTGGTCAGTGGTCTGGGTGCCACCAGCTGATTGGTTGGCTCCTCCAACTGATCGGTTCACCTGTTCATCCTGAATCTCCTCATGGCCGCCACCCGATCGTCTCGCTCCATGAACCGATCAACAACCGATCAGTTCAATCCTTTAACCGATCATATGGAACGCCAACCGATCGGTTCATGCCTTGAACCGATCATCTCAGTCGTCGTCAGGTTGTCCACCGTTCTTTGACATAACAAGAAATAAAAGATCTATCCTATTTATATTTAAATAGGGAAATCCCAAGTTACATTCAGGGGGAGCAAAGGTAGGAAAGAAATTTTGAGTTATCTCGAGTTACATCAGGAATAAGAGATAGCAAATCAGTGCACAGACCGAGATGCAAGCAACCACATTCAACCAAGCACACATACATAGGGTTTATTGGCCATAACCGCACTATACATCCACCACAAAACTCATTTAAGGGCGATGCGTATCGAGTGCATTCATATTACATATCATATATGTATATTGGGATTTGTGGATTTAGGATTGGACATGCATAAAGACAATTTTATTCACATCATATGTAATAAATAAAGGCGACAAACCAAATTTGATCACATCGATAATCCTAAAGTATAGAGCAGTTGACATGGCTCTGATGCCACTGTTGGGTTTTAGGGGAGGCAGAGAAGGCAGCGAAAACAAAAATTTTCTTCTCCCCGAACCCAGTATAAAGGAATCATGTCAATGTCTATACAGTAGGAAGGATGGTTTGTGGAGGCATACCTTGTCCCGAGGCTTGCTCGATGATGTTACCTCACGGCTTACGCGGTCTTCACCTCCAGTCTTGGACGGTGTTTGTGCAACTTCTGGTCTCACTGGGACTGTCAGGATTGACAGTTGTCCTCCGAGTGGTAGAAATCTCCCGCCTCTGTAGTAGTCCACACAGACCACCAGGAACTCTGATTGCCTTGTCGCACAAGGCACCAGAAGGAGTCGTACCCTCTTGTTAACGTACTACTCACCGATACACTCTCCTGCCACCAGTCGATTTCCTACAGTTGTCTTTCCCTTGTTGTGCCTCCCTTATCGGGTAGCACTGGCTCGGGCTCTCTCAGTTACCACAACCAATGAGAATGACAACTTTGTAGAGCAACTGGTGTTCTGAGTTGTTGTTGTTGTTGAGAAGCCCCCAGTACCCCTATATATATGAGGGTCATGGGACAGAGTTCTCTACCCCAGGCCATGCGGGATTAAAGTAGGCGTAGAAGGGTTTGAGATTTTCTTCAAAACAACCAACAGCGCCAGCTGAACCGATCGTTTCAAGCATGAAACGGTCGGTAGGGGACCTGAGCTGGTTGATTCATACCTAAACTGATCGGTTGGGACACCTGAGCCGATCGGTTCAAGCATGAGCCGATCAGTTCGTGGTCCTGATCAGTTCCCAGTTGACTTTTCCTCTTTTGTTTCGAATTGATCCAAATACCAATCCTTGCTCCAATCAAATTGGACAAGTGAAACAAAAGGAAATTTCTCACCAATCTTGACTTTCCCAACTTGCTCATTGGGACCAGTTGAGCCGATCGGTTCAACCCTTGAACCGGTCATCTCATCCTGTCCTAAGCCGATCGGTTCATCACATGAGCCGATCGGTTCACCGAGCGGAGCAGATCGGTTCATCATATGAGCCGATCGGTTGGGAGTGCAGACTATGCAAAATCAGTCAATTGCAGTTCCAATCAATCTGATACTCTATTAAATCAGTCCAACACCTTGAACACTGTGACATTGAGCTATCAATTGATTGAGTGTTTAATTGAACTACTAAACTCCTTTAGTAATCAATCTAAACATCATTTGTGGATAAACTCCTCTTCCAGGTTAAATCCTATGTGTGTGACCCTACAGGCCCATTTCACGTTGGCAGTGAAAGTCCATAACACTTATGACTTCACAAGCAAAGAGCGGTGCCCAGTCGCACATCAGTGTTACCCAAGTGAAATAGAAAGTTGGAGGACAACTTTCAATCCTACAATCCGTGAATGGTGTTAGAGTGAATGTATAATTCCTTATTCGCTAATATCCTGAATGAACTCAAGGCATGGAACAGTCATCATGTCCATGTTCATTCACTTTCTTGATCTCAAAGTAGATTGGAGGAGATATGTATGACATCAATATCGCATACGGATTCACATATGCGTGGACACACCTATCTTAATCCTACTCATCAAGTGGCCACGGATGTCAAACTCTCTTAGGAGGGACAAATCCCATATCTATCACTCACCCCTCAAAATCCCCATGTGTCAAAGCCACCCAATCATCACCTTTATAACAACCCATGTTTCAGGATTGCATTTGATGATCTCAAAGTGTACCCAACGACATGTGTTCAGTGTATTGATTTCAGGTCAAAGAATCACACTCACCACTGACTGTGACTACCATGTCATGGTTCCATGTGTCAAACTCACGATGGGTCTGTCTGGTACACTTGTTCTCTAACAAGTACCTATGTGTTTGGTTTGATGTCTCCATATCATGACTAATGAGATTCTATCATCAACCAACACAAAAATCTAGTCTTGTGTGTCATTGTTGTCTATCTACCTTCCACAATGACATCTGACTAGGGACATAATAAGAATGTACAAACTCTTAGCATCCATATGATCTCATTGTTCAGGTCCTAAACCTGAAAGAATACGTCATTGAGTACTGTCATTCTCTAGACATTCAATATGTTCCATCATTATCTCATATGACTGAACCAGAAAGAATTGGAAGCTTGCCTTTGATGTTTATCAAATCAATCTTAATGTATCCCACCAATCATCCCATGATTGGCTCTCAGGGCATACATACCAACAATTACATGTACCAAGGTGGTCTAGGTGTTCATATATGGATGACCATGTGTGAATCGATCCTTCTATTGACTATATGTCAAATTTTACAGTTGAATGATATGTCTCAGTGGTGTTTTCTCTTGTGTTGACCAAGAGTTGTTGAGAGGTCGTGGATTTTGGCTCTTCCATTGATCTTGTATGGAACTAGTTTTGACTTAGTAGTGGTCTATTGGATTTGGTTGGTATGACCCAAATTCTCGTGGCAATAATAAAATACGTAATACATTCGTGTAGCATATCTTGTTTAGGGACAAATACAAATAACATTGGTTGATCTTTTTGCCTTAACTTTTTGTTGATTTCTTAAATTATAAGATGGTAAAAGAATTCAAATATTATATATGTTTTTCATATTCCTCTTAGATTATTAACTGTTCTACCACTCAAAGGTAGCTACCTAATCCTGCTTAATCTGCTTATATGTTGATTACTTATCATTTAGCTAAATCTGCTCAACATGCTGAGTATTTATCTACCTGCTTGGTTATCTGTGTTTTAATAGATGTTGGCAGAGAGTTATATCTCTCACTGGGATGTTCGGTCTCACCTCATGGGTTTCCACTTCTTTTAGGTGGTCGAGCACGAGGAAGTAGAGATCGTGATATTGGTGTTGAGTAGCAAGAGGACCAATAGTTGTTGAAAGGTTGAACATGTTGCTTGTGTATAGAAGTACAATCCTTTGTGTTGTCCTTGTACACTCAGGTCTTTGGGGAGGTTGTTGTTGTATGTATAGACACAAGGTTTTGGATTTATGCCCATTGTTGTGTAGAGATGGTATATATGTATATGAACATGTTATCATGTGTAACACGATGTGTCTAGAAGGCCAGTGAACAACTTACTGTATAATGTGTTGGGAAGGTGATATGCAATCCAGGTATCTTTTGCAGACTCATGTGCAATATGTTGCAGTTCTTATGATTATATGTAATCGGTTTTAATTTCCTATTTTTTATGGTAACTTGGATGTTTAGTTTTAGCTCCGTGGTTGGTTTTGAGTAATCTTGTTTGTGGCGTGTCGGGGAACCATAGAGTTACATTTTCTTTTTCATCAACTGATTGAGGTTTCATTTTTTTCCTTTTGTTTTTATTACACTCCTTCCCTCCCCCCCAAATCTAGAGTTTTTTCAAAAGATAAATTCTTTTACCATGAATTGAAGAAATGCGTCGATAAAAAGACTAAAAATTTTACCGAACAAAAAACTGGAAGAAACTTTATTTTTTCGAAGAAATTTTTTTCTTTATCATCCTCCTTTTGTTTTCCTGGATCATGGTAAAGTGGGAAGAATCTTCTATTCCACCATCAAGACAAATTCTATTTATCACTTTAGTTTTTTACCACTTTGATTTTTGGTAGTACAACAATTGGCTCACGTTTTATAGACATAGGGTTAGCCTCTACTTCCCTCCTTTTTTCTTTTTTTTTCCTTTTTGTTTTTATTAGAAAATAACAAAAAGATAAAGGAAATAGAAAAGTAGTCGAGAGAAATCTTCATGATGAACAAGATCTTCTCTTTCTTAATTAAATTTCATGATTGTTTCCTTATGTTCCTATCACTTCTCATTGATGCTTTATTGTTGGGGAATTGTATCAAAAGATATTAAAATCTTGCACCTACATTGTGCACACCTACAAACCCATGCCTCATGGAACGGATGCCAACAATCACGTTGGATCCCTAAAAGTGGTGTGGGGGCTCTATTAAAGGTATTGATGCATTGTTAACCTGAATGACCAAAGGACTTGAAATACACCCTATTCTAGCACTCCTGACTGATTACGGCCTTTGTAGTCACGAGGTGTATCAGAAGTAGTACCCATATTTTTTAACTTGGGTTATCCCCGTGATGAGTACCATCACGCCATAGAGAAGATAAGGACCACCCCGTCCAATACAAATCATGCTTGAGTGAGGACATAATATACATCTAAACTCATGGGTGAAAAGGGGGGCTTTATCTTCTACATATGCATCTTGTGGTTTCTTGTTTTACAACTTTTAAGATTGTTGTATATTTTTCTAATTATAATATCGTTGAAAGATTTATTCTTTAAGATTATAAGAATCACATGTAGATTGTTGTCCATTTTTTAAATCCTCATATTTAAAAAATCTTATAAAAATGTGATCTCAAATCAACAATCCTACCCAAAGAAACAATCTCATTGATCTAAAATGATTTCCAACGATCTCAACCATCAATAATCTTAGATCCATGATACATTTAAACTTGAAAATATTTCAATGATCTCCAATAAATCTCAAATGATCTCTCTCATTCAACAATCTTCATTGAACAATCTTTAGAAAAAAATGTTGTTTGTCATTTCAAAGAAAAGAATGACTTTCTACAAAATCAATAATCTTTTCAAATCTAAAAAGGAATCAATATTGTTTCTCAAAAAAAGAAATCTTATTTTTGAAAACAAAAAAAATCTTTCAAAAGCAAAAAAGAAAAGTCTTTTTTAAAAAAGAAAGAACTGCTCAAATATATTTTTTCAAATAAAAATTTTCTTTCTAAAAGGAAAATATTTTCAACACACATAATCAAAACGTTATTTCAAAACAAAAATCATTTTAAATAGATATTTTTTCTAGAATAAAAAAAGGAAGAAACATCTTTTCAAACAAAAAAGAATTATGTTTTCCATAAAAGAGAACAAATATTTCCAAAAAGAACAATATTTTCAAAGAGAAATCATTTCAAAAGAATAATATTTAAAAAAGACAAATTCTAAATATTTTCAAGAAAAATAAAAAAAAGTCGAACCATCTTTCAAAGCTCAAGAAAGTTGAACCATCTTTCAAAACTCAACAAATTTGAACCTTTTTCAAAATAGTTGGAAAATGTTCTGCAGACTCAAACAAAAGAAAGAAAAATTGTTTTAAGCTTGGACAACCTTTTAAAAAATCTTCGGACTTGATCCATGCAGAAAGGATGCCCGATTGTTGTCTCTTCTCATGAGGCACCACCCAAACTTGAAACCTTGACATCTTCCAAATGGATGTCAAAATGTTATTAAAGTGTTATGAATTCTCTTCAATCTCCATATGTGACCATGCAAAAGAGCCATCCTTTTGGGGAAGCTTCTCTAGAATACCTTGACCCAATGGGGACTACATGTCTAAACCTTCAACACTCGCACTGGAAGGATACCTAATTTTACCTATAAGCCAAGTTCTCTCTCGGTCAAATCACATCTAGCTTTGAGTTATTTACTTCAGCCTTGAGCTACTCATGTCCATGTTTACTCGACGACCACTTCCTTGAAGGGCCTCTAACTCAACTTGATCTGTGAAAGACAGAGCTTCACCATTACACCAAAAGACTACTCACTCCTCAAACTTTTGACATAACATTCAAATATTGACTAAAATATCAACTAATATCCTAAGAATATCAACTCCATTTGATCCAAAGGATTTTCTAGATCGACTGAGATGTCACCCATCAGAACATGGTCTGCCCATATTTGCCTACCTAAACCATAATTCTGGACCATGATCTAAACTTGGGCCATTAGCGCACCTTCACTTTCACATATTTGACGGTCTCGAACCACGACCATAAATTGGGCCATCATCGTACTCTCACACTCAGATCTATATTGTACCTTGACACAGGATTAAATTGGACCATCATTGTTCCTTCATGCTCATATCTATATGCTCTTGGACCATGACCTAAAACTAGACCAACACACACCTTTTTTCTTGTGAGCATTTCTATCATCAAATCTCCTTTGAGGAGAGAGGAATCCTCACATACTCATATCTAGCCATAGTCTCTGGTCTTGATCGGGTCACTTTGTCCCTAGAAATCCATTTATCTTGTGAGTATTTCTCTCATAAGATATTCCCCAAGTAAAGAGGAATCACAGTCACCCATATCTAGCCGCAATTTATCCATAAGTGGGTCACATTTTTCCTGGATATCCCCTTTACCTTGTGAGTATTTCTCTCATAAGATCTCCCCTAAGGAGAGAGGAATCTCACTCACCCATATCCATGGTCTCTGGCCCTGAGTGGGCCACCTAGTCCGTAGATATCCCTATTACGTGTGAGTATTTCTCTCATAATATCCACCCTGAGGAGAGAGGAATCTCACACACTCACATCCTACCACAGTCCTCGGCCTTGAGTGGGTCGCCTTATCCTTGATATCCCCAATTCCTTGTGAGTATTTATCTCATAAAATCTCACTTGAGGAGAGAGGAATATCACACACCCATATCCAACCACAATTTTTGGTCGGAAAGGGTCACCTTATCCTTGGATACTCCTTTCCTTATGAAAATTTCTCTAGTAAGATCCTCAATGGAGAGAAAAACCTCACACATCAATCCACATCCATAGTCTCTGGCCTCAAGTGGTTCACGTTGTCCCTCGGTACCATCCTAACTTACATTATACAACCAACAACCATGGTTTGCACAATGTATCATGATTCTAATAAACATATCTCATGCAAGAATGGAAAAATCCTTTCATATCACTCAATATAGGGGCATATTTGTCTCCTCATACCATTGGATCTGATAGTTTGAACTATACATGAAAAATCTATCTCCATGCAAAGGGCGAAGTTATGTATTTTAACTTGATCTTTGTATACTTGTCCATGCAAGGAGTAGTAACCTTTTTCTATCATGATTTTTGAAACCCTCTTCTATGAAAGGGGAAGTTTTGGTTGAGTCCAATTGAGAATGTTGGGGATAAAAAATGTGAATGTCCTATGTTGAATCATGTTGCCTAATACAAGGGGTAGTTTATTTAAGACCGTGTTTTTTCCCTTTTGAAACTCCTTACTACTCAAGGGGAAGATTCCCCATAGGTCTCTCGAGTCTAAAAATCAATCATTCCACCTTCAACATAGAGGAGGACATCACAAAAGTCTCAAAAAGCAAACACTTACTTACAATTATAGAAAGAGCTTCTTGAGATGATAAGCACCAATAAACAATCCAACACTTGTGAGGTAATGAAGACACTGGTTGAAGACTTTCATGAGGAACTAAAGACTTAGGTTGACACAAGATCCATACGATAGTTACAATGGTCAGATGAACCATAGGTTATATAGGTAATTGAGTTCATTAACAAGCAGACAGTCCAAGCTAACATGAGTCAGTCAAATCCATAGACACATGTGCTCCCCTTTGCAGGTCATGCACAACTATCGTCCAGACAGTTGTAGGGTGAACAACTACACCATATTGTATGACTCCCTCCAAGGATACACTAGCACAAGAGTGATACATCCAAGCATCTAAAGTAGGCTACATCTATGACACATTGTAACAACTGAAATTTGGGTAATAAATCTATTTTGAACTATAACTCCTGAGTTTTGCCTAACTTGATCCCAATTACAAACATGTCCTTGAATTCAAGTATCATTTAGTTATTTTGATTCATCATCATATTCTTTGATATAGTTAGCCTTTGATTTTGTTCTCTGTTCTAAATTAGTGGACTCCCCTCTCTAGGGAAATATTTACACATAGGTCCTTCAAATTCTAACTAATGTGTGATTTTGATGCAATTAGTGCAATTCATTTTTTGGGCATACATATTTTGATCTGAACTTGTATTCTAATGATACACTTACTCTTTTGGCAAATGGCTTTGGAATCACACTAAAACATTTATTTTATTATTAAATATTAATATTTTTATCAAGCAAGAGGGAAAATAAATGAGGGGTCTTGGGTTGATAAAAGTGATGTATTATAGACTTACAAATTACAATACAATGGCATGAACCATTGGCTAAAATTTTATAGCCTTTGAATGTTCCGTTTACAAGATCATAAGCAACTAAGGGGTCTTTAGTAAATATTAAATATAATAAATAGGGTAGTAATTTACCCCTCCTTCCTCGCCAGGCCGCACAGGCTCGTGTCTGTTATGAAGGAGAAACCAGAAATAGTCCTCCATAACCTCAGTCGATCATATTTTTGAATGCCCCTTTCCACCTTGATTACCTGTACAAGATCGCATAGTTGGCTTCGGCCCAAACCCTAGAATAGGGAGCTGTCTTCACCACCTGCATTAATGGCTACAAGTTAGAAACCATAGTCATCATCAGACCTGGTTGCTCCAAAACGGTGGCAACACCACCAGATCCTAGTCTATATCATCATCTCCACCGCACTCTCTTGCCTTGTACACGATGTGAAACATCACCGCCATCACTAGCATCCACCAACCAGCCGCAAAGCTACATTCTTCCTCCACATGCCTTCTGCCCCACCTGCTGATTGCAAACCGACGCCACCCACTATAACCTACGTCGGGGACTTTAATTCCCCTCTTGAACTCTGTGGCGCCACAACTTACTGAACCTACAGCCTCACCTAATGTGCCTTGGCCAATAACCTCACAGTACCAGATCTCGACAAACCCCACACTTTAACAATAGGAAGACCATCACCCACCAAAGCCATATGGTCAAGACAACCTCTTCCATGCTATCAGACATGTCATGGATTCATCAGACCCCAACAATCTGTTAACCTGCAATTTAAGATCCGACGAGCATTCGGTCTTGCAATTCTCAGCTGGATTGGAAACTCCTCTCCCTTCTACTGGCAACCATAATAGAGATTCAAGGATCGACAGATGGGCATGAACAATCAGATCGGACTCATCAGAATTCTACGACTTGAAACCAACTGTAATGTACAACCAATCTGTCACACCGTCACCACTATAATTAGAACTACCACATGTCCACAAGAGGTAAAGGGGCTCCTCCAACAGCGAGTGGATCCCAACATTACACTAGAAAGACGACTAGCCAGCAATTTGCAAATCGGTAGCGTACCCTCTGGATGTTGCAATACCACTTGCGCGTGTCAGTGGGCAGGGAAAACCCTAAGGTGCTGTTTGGTTCACAACCCTGTCTCGATTAGTCTCTTTTGCCACGTAGGCACTAATCCCGACTAACCCAGCCCGGATCCAATCTTGTTTTGTTTGGCAGAAATCGGTCTGACATTGTTCATTTAGGGTTTCATAATCCTCTAATTCAAACCAACTCAGTCCTATTAGCAGCAGGATTTCATATCCTAGTCCAGATTTCACTTTGTCTTTTGTGTTATTTTATTTTATTTTCCAAATTGAAAAATACAAGTTACGAGGCCAGTCCAATCTAATGAGTGCTTGCAATGAGATATGTAACCAAATAGAAACAAGACCGAATCTAGATAAAATAATCTGGATCTATCAACTAATGATAGTCTAAAATTTACAAGGATGAGTTGGGTCTAATCCATCAGTGAATCTAAGATCAAAAGTCACTAGTTGAGATGAATGGGTATGCATCTTCCTATATTTCGTATTTTTTAAGAACTTGATAGTTAAAATGATAAGAGTTGTAAGAGACATAATAATCTAAAGAAAAATTAGAATATAAAAGTATTAGGAATGGGGTGTAGTTAAATGTGTAAATTTGGTATATAAATGCATAGTTAAGTCACTATAATAATGATAATTATGCATCTGACCAAAAAATAATTTCAATGTTGTTATATTGTATACAACGGGATAGATAAAAATCAGAATATGCAAAACACGGTTGTGGTAATACCCTAAACTATAGGATACAATGCTATATTAGTATCACTGTTAGTGTGTTCTTATTAAGAAATGACAAAGATCTAGAAACTTAGTTTGAGCATCCTAGATACCAATTGAATCAAACCCTATATACATCGCTGTATCACACCATATTATTTAGAAAATGTGTTTATATAAATTAACCTATTTTGATATAGCTGGTATTTGAGATAAAGAACCTATAAAACAATGTAATTTTGTGAAATCATATGGACGACTTGATAATTATACATGTTTAATTTACATGATATGGTACGGGTATGAATTTGAGATCTAAGTGAGGCTGTATAACTAGCAATGCATTGTTCTATGTACGACTTCACACTAGAAGTTGCTAGCAAGCATAAATGAACAACTCCAAAGCCTAATTACTAAATATAAGTATAGTGTATATAAGAGAAAGTAACACTCTAGGACCTAATCTAGAAATACTATGATAAAACAATTGAGTGTGTAACATTGATTGTATACATATAACCTAACTAGAAACCCTAGAAATGAAAATAATGGAAAAAATGAATTATACTCCTAGATGGAAAGCCGTTGTGATGAATAGAAAAATAAAAATTGAATATTGACTGATTCCCAAGTCGTATACTGACAAATTTCTCTACATTTGTAGATCTCTTATCTCTTGGGGTCAATACTTAGAATTTTTATATTTTGGATACTCACTACTACAGAATGGGTATACAACGTGGGGTATATTTTTGCATGCAACCGACAGTGTTATTTTTCACGTCAATTCTAGGTAGGCAACTGTCACGGTTTCCCACCTGAGAAATGCGGGTTGTGCTTTCTTTTTACCGTCGGGCTGTTCTTAAAATAACTGACACTATATATCACTCACGAAATTAAAATTTCACACAAATTTTTTTGGAGCATTTTATTTTCCTTCAAAAACCCTATATCATTGGTTTTTGTCAGCGCAACCACCGTGAGAAAAATATGCATGTGCTATCTGATCCATAGGAAATCAATTGACCTTTGTTGTTGGTTTGTTTATAACAAATCAATGGTGTATAGCTAACTTAACCCCATGAAACCCTTGCCCTCCTCATTACTCTACATTGCGTTTCTCTATAAACCTACTCTGGTGATTCCTCTCCTGCTACTCCGCCTCTAGCTCCTCTGTGTCCAACTCCTCCTCAAGCGACTGATTGCTCCTCCACCTCCAGCTCCTCCTCACTGCCTCCTCTCTGTCGCTACCTCCTCTCTGCCACTACTTCTACCTTGTCCTCTCTGCCTCTAGCTCCTCCTCGCTACTGTCCTCTCCTCTGTTGCCTCCTCTCAATTATTGCTTCTCCTCCTGGTCCTGTCCCGCCGCTACCGCCATAGTCGTCTGTTGTCCTCCACTAAGATTTTGATGCCATTGGCTCTCCTCCACCAAGACACAGATGCCTCCATCTCTCCTCCACCAAGACACCGATGCTGCTAGTTAGTCTCCATTGTTGTTGATGCTCGCCTCCGAGCTACTACACCGTCGAGCTACTGCTGCCCCCGCGCTGCCTCCTATGTTGTTGCCCCCGAGCTACTACTCCTCACCCTAATAGTCTCCTATTCCTCCTCGACTGTTGTAGGTTTTGCTTTCCTCCTCAAGTTTACTTTCCTCCTCTTCCTCCTCCGTCCTATATTTCTTGTTCATATTTGAAATGTTTTCATGATCATTTTTATTGAGAATCTTGGATTCTCATAGCTTAATGCCTTGTACAACTTATATACATTTTTTATCAATGCCATTTTTATTGAAATGGTTTTCTTAGTCTTAACAAATGAGTGCTTAGGGTTTAGAGTTCAATCTATTATTACCACATCATCATCAATACACCATCATCATCATCAGCATAACATCACCAACCATTAAGGTGATGATGATGATGATGATGATGATGATGATGATGATGATGATGATGATGATGATGATGATGATGATGATGACGATGATGATGATGATGATGATGATGATGATTGATGGTGATGATGATGATGGTGATGATGTTGTTCATGATGATGATGGTGATGATGATACAATCACCATCAACAGTCATAATCATCATCACCATCATCAATCATCGTCATCATCATCATCAATACACCAACATCACCATCATCAATCATCATCATCATAGATCATCACCATCAAATCACCAATCATGATGGTGATGGTGATGATGATGCAATCATCATCATCAATCATCATCATAATCTATCATCATGTCATGATCACCATCATCATAATCATCATCATCTATCATCATCATCACCATGATGATGATGATGGTGATGATGGTTGATGACGATGGTGATGATGATGATGGTGGTGGTGGTGGTGATGATGGTGATGATGATGGTGAGGGTGATGGTGATGATGATGATGATGGTGATGATGATGATGGCAATGATGATGATGATGATGATGATGATGATGATGATGATGATGATGATGATGATGATGATGATGATGATGATGATGATGATGATGATGATGACAACGATGATGATGATGGTGATGATGATGTTCAAGATGATGATGGTGATGATGATGTTCACGATGATGATGGTGATGATGATACAATCACCATCATCAATCAGCATCGTCATCACCATCATCATCGTCAGTCATCATCACCATGATCATGATCATCATCACCACCACCACCATAGCCATCATCATCGTTGTCGTCGTCCTCGTCATCGTCAATCATATTTTGTAGATGTCGATGTTGTGCTCCAAGATCGAAGAGGCCACATATATTACTCACGAAGAGGACACTGAAGAAGACTTTGTGGTCTTATGGGAAGAGTATGATGACTTTTGTAGGGGGTTGTATGAGCCAGGGACATTGTTTAAAGATCAAATGGCTATACTTTGGATATAGTCATCTCTTATGATGGTACTATTAGGAACATGTCTAGAAATTCTATTGTGCAGTTTGAATATGATGCAGATGCTACATCTATGTGCGAAACAATGCATTTGTTGAATAGTGTTCAAGAATATTCAGAGTTCTACACATATATGCAACATTTACAACATTTTTAAACTACACAATAGAATTGTTGCACACGTGTCTGATAGTACCATCATAAGAGTTGACCATATCCCAAAGTATAGCCATTAGATCTTTGAACAGTGTCCCTGGCTCATACAACTTCCTACACTAAGATTTTTTGTAATATTATGTAAGGTCTACTGCAATTATGTAATAGAATTAGACATCTTTTTGCTACCTGCAATATTATGCAAGTCTACTACAATTATGTTAGATTTTTGGAAGAGTTTGACTGTGATGTGTATTTGAAATGTGAATTAAAGAAGTGTCATATGTCATATTTTTGGAAGAGTTGACTGTAATGTGGATTGTGATGTGTATTTGAAAAAATATTGAAGTAGGTTAGCCTTTTTGTGCATGTATTGTATATATGATTGTTTTTCTTGTAGGTTTATCGACCTGTTGTTAAGACGCAATGTTGCAGAGAGCCTGCTATTCTTCAAAACATTCAGCTCTGAAGGACATTGGCTCTAGGTAGGTATTTGTAGACATGGACAACAGGTCTATAGACCTGTTGCAAAAAAAATAAACATATATATTTCTTGTCAGTTATTTGGAGAAAACTGACTACATAGACGTTCCATGTCGGGGAAATGCCAACAACTGACAAAAAATACTTCTTTTTTACATTGTTCTTATTGATAAACATATTCTCTGATGATTTTTTTATGACAACCGATGCGACATGGACTAACCATCATCAGTTCCATTGCATAAGTGCCATGATAGGTGCTAGAGAAACTAGAATTTTAGTAGTTGTTGCATATTATGTAGTCAGTTCGACTGCAACTACTAGCTGACGACAAAAGCAACACCATTGGATAAGTTGACCGATGAAAAATGTGCTTGTTTTTAGCGTCTCCCACTTAGGTGTTAGACAATAACTCACCCTATAAATCTAAATACCCGACATTGTATTCCCATTATGTACTAGTGACTTTTAATTCAAAGATACAAAGTTTCTATTTCTATTTCAAAGGTTATTTCCCTTATTGATTTCATGCATGATTAGATAGGTTGATTGAACCACATATTGATTTTAAATCTTAGCCTTCCTTTTTGAAAAGGTTGCCAACACTTATTCTTGGAAAATAGTAGCATAATGTTTAAATGTCAGAAAAGGACAGGTCGATGCCCCTAGTTTAGTGGAATTATGCTTCCACGTCTCTACGCAGAGTCAAAGGACATATGGTCCCTCTATATATAGGGGAATTCAATTGGTGTGTTGTTGTTCTTTGTAGGAAAGAACATATGACTTCCCCTATAACAACACATGGACATGTTCTATCTATATGATAATTTGAATTAATAGTTTCAAAAAAATTAAATATTGAATCTTAATGAATTTGAAAATCCATTTCTACCTTTTTATACTTTCCTATATTGTTTATTCCATTGCATTGTTACATTTATTTTAGATAGGTTCATACTTTTACTCTCCAACTATCCATTTTGTATCGGCCATTTTACTGACCTATCCTTCACTATTTTGGGTCCATATGTAGTTTTTTTCCCTTTGGGAACTCTAGGACAGTAGATCAAAGAAGACCTAGAAGAGGACCTAGAAGAGACATGGAATAGCTGTCTCCTATTTTACAGTATATATGAATCATGCCAATACCTAATTTTGTAATCTTATGTAAAACTTCCGCAACTTTGATGTAAATCATGATTGTAAAAAGATTTGTTTATATTTTCTGAAAGTATTTTGTAAATATTTGATCCAAAGGATCAGGTCTTTACACACACATTCACTCCACAAATAAGCCAGGTAGATGATCACACGTAAGATTCCAATGAATAATCAGATGCCATTGTTTATCAAGACAAAAGGCCAAAAGCTACAAAAGGTCAGAAGAACACAATTTCAGTGCGTAAGAAGAAGTTCTATATAGTCAATCCCATAGTTTATCCTCAACTACCACCTTGGAACTATCCTTTAGTTCTAGGACTTTACGGGTATCCACCTCATCCAATTTTGGTCACAACATTGGCAACCACAATTCACTCAAAGATCTGACACATTTTTTTATCACAGTATGACAATAATCATGCAGAAATTGGGAGACCTAGAGGTCAAGATAGCATAAATTGACACCCTTAGAGGTCACTAATAGAAGATCACGAGGCTTGATTGAAAAACATGATGAAGGGAGATACATTTCTGGAAGCTACTATTGCCTCCACTAATGTCAAAGAGGAGATAACAATGCAAAAACCAAAGAGAAGGTCCACATGCTTAAGGGCCTCTCTCAGTAGCATTTTTTCATTAGTCAAGCAACTTGTGAAATTTCCATCCATGAAGGATCCTCTAAATCCTCTATTGAAGATCTACAACCAAATATTCATTGTGACTATCACCACATTCCACGGTATAAAATAGACGGATCTATAGCCCTCATTCACAACATTCAAACCTAATCAACACAAGTTTGGTCCAAGTGGACGCCCTTACAGAAGTCACTTTAGAATGTGTAGCCGAAAGGCCAGGTACAACCACAGAATTGATTGAATCCCTACATGAGCTAAAGCACAACAGGAATTCACCATTCGATGGAGTCACAAAGTGGATTGAGCATCCACTCGAGCCACAACTTTACCTAGAAGCATCGAGACACACAACTACCTTGAGCCCAAAAGCACCCGTGGATTATGAAGGATCTATATAGATATTTTACTTTAAAAATCATCAAATTGAAAGAAAGAAAAAAGAAAAACATAAAAATGAAAAAAGAGAAAGTTTCAAAATAAAATAATCAAAATGAAAAAAAATCTATAGTGAAGAAAAACTCAAAGTCAAAATGAACAAAAAATCAAACAAAATTTGCACTGAATCTACTTAAGTGCCTAGGCGCGTCCCCTCATGCACCCTAAAGTGGAAGGATCAAAGTACAACCACATGGCCTATGGTGGAAGGAGCATGAGTGTTATCTCGAGGCCCAAATGGTTCAAAAACCTAATCTCACCCACAAAAATCGCTCAAATAATAAGATCATTTAAAGCTAGAATTGCACGATGACACCACATTTCAAAGTCAAAAAGTATCCTCTTCTAGGTATTTTCATAAACTCATCACCCTAGAGGCGAGTTGGACCACAGAGTTGGGATATCATGAAAAAAAATTTAGAGGTCACTCCTTACTTGAACTTCAATGTTTAAACATGATATAAACCCTCCTCACATGGCCCAATAAAGATAGGTGGACTAGAGGATAGAGAGATTTGGATCCCTTATGGCATTTCTCACTTCTCACCATCTCCAATAATTATCTAGCCTTAGGATCACAAATGGGGATCCTTCTTTAGAAAGCTCTCTTTAATATGCAATTCAACTTCCCATCATGAGGGTTTGAGTATCAATGTCCACAACATTAGGGAATTAACCAAACATACATCAACTAAGAACCCCAAATGGCATTGAACTTGTACTAGGACAAATACCACCTTTATCTTTGGTTAAAATAGTGCTATAGTGTCAATTTTATACCAAAATATGATTGGGCGACACTACTGTTATGTGCATACGACGTCAGTTTTTTGGGGATGCATAAATTGACGGCTCATACCAAGCCTCGGTTACTATGACTAAAGAAACAGACACAGTTAAGCATCTATGTGGTTAGTTTAGGTGCAACAATTGATGTTTTACTTCCATACCAGATCACATTTTTAATTGATAAAGGTCATTTTTTAAATAAATGGACATTGTGTACATCTATGTCATCAGTTTTTCTGTACAAACGGACAATACAAATGAACTATGTCATCAGTTTCACATCTCAATCGAAGCCGCAAGTGAGCTAGTAGAACGGTCGTGCTACCCAGCACGATCATTTTAGAATATCCCTATAATGTTAGTTTTAGTATAGAAACTGATGATTAATACCTATAACGTGGGTTTGATGGTAATAGCCAACGAAAAATTTATGTTTTTTTTAAAATAGAAGGTATGTAGACTTGTTGTTTGGTTGTTCAGTAGGATGCAGAACCTACAGTTCATTAAACTGCATGTTCCAACTTGTGTTCAACTCAACAACATGCCAACACACCTGCAAAACCTACAACAACAAACACACAACCCACCCACATACAAGATCCATTCTCCAATTCCATTCTCATGACATGTACAAGTACAATTGTCACTGTATTCATTCATCTTCACATTCATTCACACACGTGTATATATACATCATTCACATATGCACCCGTTCCATTCTTATTACATGTAGAAACACAATTCTTGTTGTATTCATTCATCTTTGCATTCATTCACACACATGTATATAGCCATCATTCACATATGCACCAATAATTCACTCGCATCAAATTTAAAGTTGCAAGAAGTCATAAGAACCTCATGTATCTTATAATAATGACATCAAAGTTTAAAAACTCATATTTTATCCCAATCAAATTCGAAGTTTAATTCCCGAATGAAGGTGTGTGCCCGTTATTCTTGTTTCTCACCTAGATCTTCTTTCATATAAGGCTATATCATCTCAAATAGCTGTAAAGAGAATGACATAATTAAAGAGTTTTTTTTTATATTTTCAAATGATACTATTTACTTATGATGATCAATACTATATGTAGATTACATTTTATATGAAGTGGATGTCTAGTGCCCCCCTATCTGACAATTAGGTTCCTATACCGCATCACATAGTATCTGCATGCCTAACCTTTTTCTTGTATAGGCTACTATAAATTTACCACCATACAAAACATTAATTAATAAAAGTATGCATAGTTGGCATAGATATGCATTGGAGTCATAAAAACTACCTCAATATTCTTCTAACTTAACACTTTATTTTTCTTACCCAACTTTCCTTCAGCCTTTTTGAATTCTTTTATACCCCTATAAGTTAATGTAATACATTGAATTACATTAATATATATTCATGTAATTAATGATGTGGGAATTTATATATGTCAACGAATATAAAACATTGATAATGTGAATAATGCCTTCTTCATGTCTTGTCCCCCACTGTCTACTTCGTCACCCTTAGGTTCAAGATAATACCTAGTTAGCATCTTGGGGATAATTGCCAACAACACCCGATGATTATTCCTGAGTGGAAAGAAGGAAAATAAAAGAAAACTCAAAATCCACAGTGAAATATAATTCTTAAGACAAAGTTATAAGCAAAGTAACTGAAACTTACTCAAAATTGTAATGAGTTATGATCACGCTCTTTCTCACATTACCAAAATATTTAAATGTTTTATAGTAGTATTTGGTAATAAATATTGGGTCTTTAAGTACATTGCTAATCAATGATGGAACTAGAAATACCACATGGGGTAGTATGAAATCTGTACACATCCTATATAAGTAGCTGCAAAACATATATCAGGTATGCATTAACATATAACAAAACATATCAAAATATATGAAATGAGATATTTATCCATAAGATCTCACCATATACAAAGTTCTATGATAGATGTATTCAACCAAGTATATGTAAACATCTCCACAACATCTTGCAAAAATATACTTGTATCATGATCTTGAACTACCATGTCCTCCTTAATATGGATCATCATAAGCCAATCAAGATCGGTCGAGTTTGCAACTCGACCGATGAACAACATGATGGGAATTTTGGAAAATGGCTTTTGAGTGCTTAAGTATTCGATCTAAGTGCTCTTGATTTTTTCTAAGCTTAATTACAAGTCATACAATCATTACAAGTGATTTACAACATGATTCTAATGGATTTACATCATATTCCAAAATCGTGCACTTGTATTGACTTTGACTTGTGTTTTCTCCAAGTTGAGATGCGCAAGTTAGGGCATTTGGAGTGTGTCTATACCTAATCTAAAATCACTCAACTAGAGACATTAGACACAATTAATTGGAATGGTTTAATCATCATCAAAACAAGGGTTTAGTCAATTTGGACCTTGAGTCAACAAGCTCAACTCATCAGACGGTCGTCTGGGTGAGTGAGACAGACATCTTGCTTGAGTAAGATGGCCGAGTTGGGGATGAACGAAGGTTCGGGATGCTCCCCGAATAGTTTCAATTTCACTTACTTGGAGAGCAAGTAAAATGAATATCTAGTTTAATTGAAATCAAAATTGCCAAATTCGTGTGCGATTAGGAAACTTCTAAAAAATCGTTTGGCAGTGCGAGATGACTGTCTCACACACTAGATGACTGTCTGGGTGTGCAAAACAACCATTTTGGCTACCATAGGCTGTGAAAGTTCATGTTATTCCGGTGTTTTCCAATCCCATACAATCCCATACAGATTGGGAACCCTGACCCAAATCCCTCCTATAAAAGGAGGGGTACTTGGGGCTTCCCAAGACACAACACAGACAAATGAGAATAAATTTATCTAACAATTGTTGTCCTCTGTGGTTGTGGTAACCAAGAGAGTCCGGACAAGTCCTACCTGAAAAGGAGAGATAGATGTACAGAACAACTGATAGTTGTCATTGTGGGAGGGTAGGTTGGTGACTAGTACATCAACAAGAGGGACAACTCCTTCCTCTCCATTCTTAGTGAATGACAGGAGTTCTAGTTGGTTCACGTGGACTACTCTAGAGGAAGGAGTCCTTTGATTGCTTCTCAAAGAGTAAAGTCAATTTGCAGTTCATGATGAGAGCACCAAAGTCCATGTAGAGGTTGTGTAGACAACTATTCGTGGTGAAGACCAAGAGCTGCACAACCACCGTCCAAGAGTGTAAGGACCATGACCTTCATTTTGGGCTTACTCTGTTTGTTTTGCCTAAACCTTGTGCTTGGTTGCTAGCTAATCACCTTTAGTGGTGATTAGGGTTTGTTTGTGCTTTTTTAAAGCTTTGGAGGTACAAACTGCAAATAACCCAAGTCTAGGGTTGAAGAGCAAGTTTGTCACCTTGAGAGATGTCTTTCTCTCTCTTTGCTTCCTCTAAGATGAAGAGGAAGGTTTGGGCTCGTACCTTGAGTTATCTTGGGCTTTGTTGAGCTCTGATGGGCCTTGTTTTCCCTTGTTTGCGCCTTTCCTTGCGTAGTTGAACCTTGTATCGGGAAGGAGGGTTTTGTGTCGCCCATGGGGGTGTCACCCATAGGGTGTATCGGGCATGGGGGTGGAGAGTATTGGCCATGGACCATCTTTGACCTCTTGACCTTGTTTGTGTCACCACTAGTGGACACTTGGTGCATAGTGCTGGCATGTGGCAATAGCCTTGGACATGTGTATAAGGTGAGATAAGGAGGTGGCATTTCCCTTAGACAAGTGTCCCTAGGTGAGCGACACATTGGATTGTTTTCTCCTCCATCCTCTTCTATATATACATCTCCTTCCACTTCCTTAGGATCTCTTTTAGCTCTTTTGTTGCTCCTCTCTTCCTTGGTGCACGATACACCTTCCCTTTGGTGTGTTTGGTGTCCGATACAGCTTGGTGGAGCAAGTGGTGGCCGATCCTCTTCTTGAAGTCTTCTTCTTCTTCTTCCTCTAGTTTGGTGGCCAAACCATAGGTGGTGTGCCTTGGAGCTAGGAGCTTAAATCTTGGAGCTTTGGAGCTTGAAGAGCTTTCTTAAGGAGGGTTACATAACTTCTAACCCTATCTATTCTACCTTCTTTATGTTGCATCATTCCTATATGTTGATGATCGGCCATTGCATGTTATGTTTCTTGCTCTAGTACATGTTGCTGATCTTATGGATATAGTGAGCATGATGTTGTTGATATTGTTGATGGTTTACATACCTTTGGATCTAGTTGGACGAACCATAGACTAGGGTTTCTTTTGGGGCAACACCCTTTCTCTCTTGGGTTTTGGAGAAGTGAGTTTGAGCTCTGGTAATGTGGTCAATACCCCTCTCTTGTTTAAGTTGAGATGTGAGTCTACATTCTAGTTGCTTGGGTAACACACTCCTCTCACCATAGAGGTGAGCTCTTGGATATGTGATTACCTAAGTTGAGGTTGATCCTTGTGGTTGCCCGATTTGTAATGGAGGTTTTGCAAAACCCCTCTCTCTTTATTGTTGAGAGGTGAGCCAACCATCTTGATCATTTAGGGTTTGTTGCTTAAGAGCTTGAGCTTGAAGATGACCTTTTGGTGAGGTTTTGTGCCCTTGCACGATACACCCTTGTTGTGATGTCACCCAACGCTACCTTGCCTTGAGTTTGGCTTGGTGCCCGATATGACCCTTTTACCTTGTTAGTATCCTTGGACCACATGCTTTGGATGAGATGATCTCTTGCTTTGGATGCCCTCCTTGGTCGATATGGTGTCTAGTAAGCCATATCTGTGTTGGACGACATGGTTTGGTCTTGTGCTGCCCGACATGGTGGAACCCTGTTAGGTGACTTAGTGGTGGCCAATATGAGGTGTTTGACCTAGTTGGACGATAAGTCTTCTTAAGGTGTTGCTTGTTATAGATGGGCGTCACCCTAGCCTCTTCCTTGGACAATATGAGTAAGATGGGTAACCTTGTGTCGAGCATGGGGTTTGTGTTTGCCTGACACACGCTAAGCAAGTTGGTCGATATGGTGCCTTAGTGGTTACCATGCTCTTGGATGATAGGATGCCTTAGACAATAGAATACCTTGGCCGATATGAGGGTCCTTTGGACCATATGGGTTGATGTTTGAATGGTAGGGTGTCTTGGGCGCCATTCTCTTGGTCGACATGCTTCTTGTTGAGAGGGTTGGCTGATAGAAACCCTAACCCTAGTGCCCGACACACCTCTAGCTCAAGCTGCACGACACCCCTCAGTGCCAGTTGATCTTTGATGGCACAAGTGCTTTAGGGTTTGGAACCCTAGCCGATAATCTATAGTGAGGGTATGATCCTACTTGATACTCTTTGGGTGAGGGTTGGCACTACCCGCCCCACCTATAGTGAGGGAAGTAGGAACCTTTGGTGAGGGTTATGGTTAACCCGTGATAACCTAATTAATGGATTAATTACCTTGAAACTGCCTCTTTGTTATAATGGGACATGATTGTAGGTGGTGAACCGTGGTTTCTAAGATGGATACATAAGATGATGAGATATATGGTTATGTTGCAAGAATAAGGCATAATTTATGCTCATGATTGATAATAAAACTGGTTTATCCTACTGCTGGCCGTACGGGGCCCGTTATGTATGTATAAACAGGTGATGAACTCTGGTGCTGATGGTACAACTGGTTTCGATAAGCTGTAGACCTATAACAAGGCTTGTGAATATTTTTATAACATACTTTCTCTACAGGATCTGGATGCAAAAGTTCTCCTGTGTATGCTTTCCGAAATCGATTTTTATTAACCCGTGTTTTCAGTTTTATGTGGTTTATGGTGTTTCTGCACATTTTTGCGTGTCATCTAGCTGTCTGTGTAATAGCAGGGTGTCACAAAGAGCAACTTGTCAACATGTTCAAAGAAGTGAGTTTTGTTGTTGGACTTGTGCCCGTATCTTTCCCAATAGTGGTATCAAATCCAGGTAAATTTACTATGTTTTAGGGTAATCAATATGATCAGATTTTGGATTTATCATTTATTTATTGCATATGATGTGAATACTTAAACTTCTCTCATATGCATATATGATCAAATACCACATAATCCCAAACTAATATATATGTATACATATATATATACATATATATATACATATATATATATATATATATATATATATATATATATTTATATACATATATATATATGCAATTTACATGCGTCACCCTAAAATCGGTTTTGATTGTGGATGGTAGTGTGGCTATGGACAATACCTTTTATCTGTGTGTGGTTGGATGGTTTGGTTTCTGTTTATCTTGATCTGCATATCGAGCTTCTACCTCCTTCTTCCCAATAATGTAAAGTAAATACTTTTCTACCTTTGCTCCCCTCGAATGTAACTCGAGCTTTCTCTTATTCAATGTAATAAAGTAGCAATACAATAGTTTCTTTTTTGCAATGATGTTGAAGATGTTCATCTCCAGTTGAGACGACCAGTTCATGAGATGATCCAACCATCTAGAAGACCATGGAGGACATGATGGTGAAACCAGAATACCGCCTGGTAGAGCCAACCGACTGTCTAGAAGGAGTCCAGACATCAATTGGATAGGAGGCCAAACGACAATCCCTGGAGGCCGAACTGACTGTTTGGAAGGAGTCCAAACATCAGTTGGATAGGAGGACCAACCAACTGACCAAGAGGTGAGATGACCAGTTCAAGGGTTGAACTGATCTACCCAAATTGTCAAGCACAGATCTACATCAACTGCAGGTTCATACATGTTATGTGATGATTGACCTAGGTGGTAGTAATTCCTTGTGGCTCCAAGGAATTACAAGTAGACATGTCCATAACCATCACTTCTTTGTTTTATATTGCATATTTACGTTGCGGGATATAGCATATATATGATACTTATTATATATGTGGTGATTGGATACAATATATGTGTATATATACATACATACATACATACATACATATATATATATATATATATATATATATATATATATATATATATATATATATATATATATATAAATCCCTCAATCAAACATATTAAGTCATAAATTCTTTCTAATATTCATAAACATGATAAACTTGTTTGACTAAGCATAGGTTATGCCTTCGCATGGTGAGCTATCTACCTTGTGGAAGTGTGATTGTAATAATGTAGGTTCCGCCTCTTTGGGGGCATTATTATCGTATTGGCTATTCGGTCAGGCTGGAAGCATGCAAATGATTATGGCAAGGAGTTTTGCATATCATCTATCTAGAATTGCATATGATGTAATTAGAAAAAGTTTCCTACCTTGATGATTGACTGTGTTTGCAGTGTTGAGCGGGCCACAATTAAATTATCTTGGATTTGGCTCATTAGAAAATTGTTTGCTGCAATTTCTGAATTGATACTTGAGGGTTATCAATTCAAACAAAATAATGAGAATGATAATTAATTAAAGACCTAATTATTTTTGCCCAAATTTTAATCAAATCAAATCAAATCAAATCAAAATGAGTTTTTGACAAAATTATAATTTCTTTTGTAGAACTAAATGAAAATGAAAAACAATCACTTTCATCTGTGATCGGTCCTTGAGAAGGACAAAATTACTGGGAATAACTTCCATGACTGGTTTAAGACACTGAGAATTGTTCTCACACGAGAGCGCAAACTCTATGTCCTGGAAATGCCAGAAGTAGAGGAACTAGCTCAAAATGCTCCAAGGGTTGACAAGGAAGCTTATAAGAAGCATACTGAGGATGTCAAGTGCCTGATGCTATGTTCCATGAACCATGAGTTTCTAAGGTATCATGAGAACATGGGGGTGATTGATATGGTCACACATCTCAAGAACATGTACTGAGATCAGGAAAGACAAGAGAGATATGATGTCTCTAAGGAACTATTCAAGTGCAACATGGTAGAAGGAGATCTAGTAGGTCCTCATGTACTCAAGTTCATTAGGTATGTAGAGAACCTAGATAGATTGGGATTCCCCTTGGGCCAAGAGTTGGCCACTGATGTGATTATGTAGTCCCTTCCAGAGTCATATAGTTAGTTTGTCATGAACTACAACATGAACGACTTTGACAAGCCATTGACAGAGTTCTCGGGCATGTTGAGGATGTTGACTCAAGGTCAATTAGGTCAATGTTGAGTCACGTCTAAATTGACTAAACCCTTGTTTTGATGATGACTAACCATTCCACATATTGGTGTCTAATGCTTCTACATTGAGTGATTTCAGATTAGGTTTAGACACACTCCAAATGCCCTAACTTGCGCATATCGAATTGGAGAAAAGACAAGTCAAAATAGCTACAAGTGTGCAATTTGGGATCTCTATGTAAATGACCTTAGAATTGCTTTGTAATCACTTGTAATGATTGTATGACTTGTAATTAAGCTTAGAAAAATTATTGGGACACAAAAATCCATCATTTGTACGGTTAAACGAAAATTCCAAAATACCCATAACAGGGATTTTGTCGGCCGAATTCCAAACTCGGCCGATCCATATATTCTGGGATTTTTGTTGGAATCGGCCGAGTTACAAACTCAGCCGATTCACCGTTTGGTCGAGTTTCTAGCTAGGAAACTCGGCCGATCCACTGATCGGTCCAAGATGAAAGTCGACCGATCGGCCGAGTTTCTCCAAAGGAACTCGGCCGACAGTCTAGCTTTCAGCCTTGTCTTTTAGTGGTTCGGCCGAGTTACCTTTATATAAACTCGGCCGATCAGACTGTACGAAAAAGTGCAGAAAAGTGATTCTAGCCGTTGTGGAGTTGCAACAAGTGAAAATAGATCCGTTGCAAGCCACAAAACGACTAGTTTTCGTTCACAAGTGTTCCCAAAGGCTAAGAGGCATCCCCAACTATAAATAGGACCCCTTGGGCTTCATTCCAAGGTTGAGCATTCACTATGATAGTTGAGTGATCCTACAGCCTCCTCTCTCTCTCTAAGCTTAATCACTTGCTACATCCATTAGAGTGAGTAGGAAATCTGTAAGAGAGCTAGTCATATTTGTATATCTTGTGAGGCTCTCACTTCCACCACCTCCAATCTCTCATTTCCAATCATGAAGATGAAGGTTATCTCTCTTAGCCAAGAGAGGTGAAGAAGAACAAGGGAAGGAGTCCCTTGGTGAAGATCAAGGCTGAAGACTTGGAGCTAGAGTGGGTAAGCCCTTGGAGAAGGCAGAAGACTCAAGCTCAAGTAGGTAAGTCCTTGGTGGAAGAAGCTTCTCCGAGTGAAGGTGAAGTCAAAGGCGGAAGATCCAAGAAGAGTGGGTAATTCCTACAAGGCTGAAGACTAGTGCAAGATTGGGTAAGTCCTTGGAGAAGGCCGAAGAATCTTGCAAAGTGGGTAAGTCCTTGGTAAGGTTGAAGACTCTTTGTATTGGATAGGTAAGTCCTTTGTTGGGTCATGTATTGTATGTCTTATGAATGAATATAAGAGTGCAATTGTTTGAAGTCCTAGAGGTTGACCTCTCTAGGAAAGTGGACTGACACACTTCTAGTTTGAAGTGTGGAACCACTCTAAATAGCTTGTCTACATGTGTATGTTCAATCTCTCTCATCCTTGCTATGCATGTTTTAGTTGCACTCAAATTACCTATTTAGCAACTTTATCTTGTGATCTATCTTGAAGGTTTAATGAATTTTGTTTAAGTGCTTTCAGCTCTATTCACCCCCCCATCTAGAGCATCTAATCACCCATCTAGGATCCAACAGAGGACAGATGAGACACAAATAAAGAAAGACAAGCCCAAGTTTGTGATGATGATCAGCAAGACAAAGGGGAAGTCTAAAGGCAAAGGCAAAGCTAAGAAGAGTTCTAAAGCTAGTTAGAAGCCCAAGTCTTCAGATCTCAAGGAAAAAGGTGGAGTAAAGAAACAAAGAGGCGATTGTCACCATTGTCATCAACCTAGACATTGGAAGAGAAATTGTCCACTCTGGTTAGAGGAGCTAAAGAAGAAGAAGGATGGCACCGAGGCCTCCACTTACAGTATAAAAAACATAAGATAAATTTGATTACTTCATTTTGGTAAGTGATACCGAATACAGATCTGACATACTGATGTACAAAATCTGACAAGAAGTAAAGGCCTACATGAAGGACAAAGACAGACAAGGTAGAGCACATGTTGTGGAAGACAAAGTCTGCATTTAAATTTATCTTAGCCCAATGGGCATGTAATAGAGTTATTAGAACTGCTATTTCATTCTGCCATTAGTACAGAAATATTTTCTTTATGCATCTTATATGGACAAGGATGATTATCAATAAAAAGTTGTTAAATGCTTATATTTCAAAGGTATGATCTTGCATGGAATTGTCCCTAAAACATCTTGTAATATTTATGCAAAATGATCCAAAGATGAATGCTTATAATGTTTACCAAAGGATTATAATTTATAACTCAAGACTATCATTAGCATTAGTCATCTTGTGCGAATTGCATGCCTAGAATACATATTAATATTGATCAAGATTCCCTTGGTTATTAAACCTAAGGAAACATTCAAGTCTTATTCATGCATAATATGACACGAAGTCCTTCACTAAACATAATGGGAGGATAAAACTTTTACTAGACCTCATGCATATGATGCATAAAGATCTTATGAATCAATGATATGGATTATTACTTATACCTCATTTCATTTACTGGTACTACGATGGTATGTACTCAGTAAACTAGAAATACAAATCTATTGAAGTGTTCAAGGAGATTATAAATGAAGTATAACAATGATAAAAGTATTAAGAAACTTTGATGAGATCAAATGTTGGAATACCTTACCTTGAGAACCTTCCAGAAAGGACTGTGTATCACGAGTCAAATCCATCTAAACATAATCATGTGTCAGAATGAAGGAATTATGTCATGATGAGTCATGATATAATTAGCAATTAATTCTAGTCTTCTTATATCCTCACTAATATATACCTATCACTAAAATGTACCATCTAAGTGGTGTGTAGGACATCATATATGATATGATTTGGGAATGTCCCAATACATCCGAGGGATTGAAACCCACCATGAGCAAGTAGTTTCTTGAGAAGGTTTATCCAAATCATGATTGTTGAACATTACTATTAATCCCAATCCAATAACAAAATTGTTTTATTGATAGGACAATTGAGTTCCTAAAGAATAAGTGGGAGTAAGAGTTGAACCCAAAATGTTTGAGGTCAAAAAGTGGTGCAATGAGAACCATGAGAATCACAAGTTGTTGTGGAGTGTCATGTTCATCATGTAACATAGAATAAAGTAGTTCCAATAGAACACATATGAAATTGGAGGATTGTGAATCCAACAATTCAGATGGGTTGGTCATACAGGATGAGAAGCTATTTTTGAGTAATATGGGATCCATGTAAGCTAACAAGGTAGGACCTTGATAGTGTTGGGTTTTATGGGAGACAGAGAAGGTAGCGGAAACAAAAAAAAATTCTTCTCCCCGAACCCAGAATAAAGGAATCACGTCAACGTCTATACAATAGGAAGGATGGTTTGTAGAGACATACCTTGTCCCGAGGCTTGCTTGGAGACGTTACCTCGCGTCTTGTACGGTCTTCACCTCTAGTCTTAGACGGTGTCTGTGCAGCTCCTGGTCTCATCGGGACTGTCAGGATTGGCAGCTATCCTCTGAGCGGTAGAAATCTCCCGTCTCTGTAGTAGTACACACAGACCACCTGGAACTACGATCGCCTTGTCTCACAAGGAACTGGAAGGAGTCATACCCTCCTATAAGTGTACTAGTCACTGACACACTCTCCTACCACCAGTTGCCTTTCTACAGTTGTCTTTCCCTTGTTGTGCCTCCCTTGTCGGGTAGCACTTGCTCGGGCTCTCCTGGTTACCACAACCAGAGAGAATGATAACTTTGCAGAGTAACTAGTGTTCTGAGTTGTACTTGAGAAGCCCCCAATACCCCTATATATATAGGAGGGTCATGGGGCAGGGTTCTCTACTCCAGGCAATGCAGGATTAAAGCAGGAGTAGAAGGGTCTGGAAATTTCCTCAAAACAACCAAATGTGCCAGCTGAACCGATTGTTTCATGCATGAACCGATTGGTTGGGGACCTGAGCCGATCGGTTCACACTTGAACCGGTCGGTTGGGACACCTAAGCTGATCGGTTCACTTATGAACTGGTCAGTTCACTTCTGAACTGGTCGGTTCACTACCTTGTTCAGTTCCCGATTTACTTTTCCTCTTTTGTTTCGAATTGATCCAAATACCAATCCTTGTTCCAATCAAATTGGACAAGTGAAATGAAGAGAAATTTCTCACCAACCCGACATTCCCAACTCACTTGTTTGGACCAGTTGAGTCGATCGGTTCAACCCTTGAACCGATCGTATCAATTTGTCCTGAGTCGATCGACTCACCAATCTGAGCCGATCGATTCACCAAGCTGAGCCAATTGGTTCATCATATGATCTGATAAGTTCGGAGTGCAGACTACGCAAAAGAGTCAATTGCAGTTCCAATCAATCTGATACTCTAATCAATCAGTCCAACACCTTGAACACTATGATACTGAGCTATCAATTGATTAAGTGTTTAATTGAACTACTAAACATATTTAGTAAACAATCTAAACATTGTTTGTGGATAAACTCCTCTTCTAGGTTAAATCCTATGTGTGTGACCCTACATGCCCATTTCATATTGGCAGTGAAAGTCCATAACACTTATGACTTCACAAGTAAAGAGCGCTGCCTAGTCGCACGTCAATGCTATCCAAGTGAAAAGGAAAGTTGGAGAACAACTTTCAATCCTAAAATCCGTGAATGGTGTTACAGTGAATGTACAATTCCTTTGTCTCTGATATCCCAAATGAACTCAAGGCATGGAACAGTCATCCTATCAACGTTCATTCACTTTCTTGATCTCAGAGTAGACTGGAGGAGATATGTATAACATCAATATCACATACTGATTCACACATGTGTGCACACGCCTATCTCAATCCTACTCATCAAGTGGACATGGATATCAAACTCCCTTAGGAGGGACACATCCCATATCTATCCCTCACCCCTCAAAAGCCCCATGTGTCAAAGCCACCCAATCGTCACCTTTATAACAACCCATGTTTCAGGACTGCGTTTGATGATGTTAAAGTGTACCCAACGACATGTGTTGAGTGTAGTGATTTCATGTCAAAGAATCACACTCACCACCATCACTGTGAGAACTGACTGTGACTACCATGTCATGGTTCCATGTGTCAAACTCACGGTGGGTCTTTCTGGTACACTTGTTCTCTAACAAGTACCTATGTGTTTGGTTTGATATCTCCATATCATGACTAATGAGATTCTGTCATCAACCAACACCACAATCTAGTCTTGTGTGTCATTGCTGTCTATCTACCTTCCACAATGACATCTAACTAGGGACATAATAAGAATGTATAAACTCTTAGCATCCTATGATCTCATCGTTCAAGTCCTCAATCTGAAAGCATACTTCATTGAGTATTGTCATTCTCTAGACATTCAATCTGTTCTATCATTATCTCATATGATTGAACCAGAAAGAATTGGAAGCTTGCCTTTGATGTTTATCAAATGAATCTTAATGTATCCCACCAATCATCCCATGATTGGCTCTCAGGGCATACATACCAACAGACTCCCACTTGCATTGTGAGCCAATCACCCTTGAATTATATTCTTATTGATCTTCAAACATGTCCCACATGTTACTGTACTCTAGTGCTAACATAGTGAGTTATGGAAATAGTTTGCCATAGTTGGCATTAACTGCATGTTTCTCATCTCTTTGTTGTACGTCACATGTATGAGATGTAGTTGTTGTAATATGTGATCTAGTATTCCTTTACTAACCTTTAGCCACATTGCATGACCAAGCACTCCTTACTTGTCATCAAAGATTGGAATATCTATAAGTTCATCTCATGAACTTCCAGATCCATATAGTACCCACTAATTTTCTCTAGCACACGGAGACTCGGCTTTTCCTTTTAAACGACTTTATTGGAATGTTTCCATTTATCAACAAACATTCACTTTTATATATCTCATATATATTTTGCAATTAATTTTCTGTCCTTTTCAGAAGTTCACATCAGTGTAACTCTCTACAGTGAACCGTTCCTTATTTCCATAGAACTAGTACTTCTCAAGTTCTTATGGTATTCTAGTAACCCTTACTGGAACTAGACAGGCATCCACTTGTCATGTCCCACATACGAGTTATCAGGATGAGCACATCATATTGTCATGTCCTACATACAAGATGATGAATGGATGTTATTCTTGCTATGTCCTATACATGCAAGATAATGGGATGATTACATACATGATAGATCCATATCTATTCTTAGTGTTCCCATTCTTCATAAGAATTGGACACTTGGCCTTGGGATACTAACTCCATGTAACATGGACAAGTTTTCTAAGACTGAACCCTTCAGTATAGATTGCCAATGTATGCTCTCTCTTTTCAGATCAAGAGGTTTTTGAGAACTATATATATAGATCTCTATTCCTATCACATAGGAAATGTCTCTATCTTCCTTAAAGATAATTTCCACAAAGAATTCCATTCTTAGAACATCTCATTTCACATCAACATGTGAATATGCTCCCACTAAATCACAAATCCCTTCTTTATCTTTGACATATCAGTCAACCCTTTAACTATATGATCGACCTTTTTCACACGTCTGGAAATGAATGCGGGACAAAGGAAGGAATCAAGCTTTAAATTTATAACCCGAAACCTTCTAGGCCCCCACAACTTTATTATGGGGTCGAAGTAGATATACGGGGTTGAACACAAGGACGTGGTGACGTTTAGGACGCCACAGATCTCGTTTTTTAGTCAGATAAGCCAAGACGATAGTCGATAAAAGTAAGTGCTAGAACTAGTCTAACGGGTTGTCACGATATAAAACAAAACAAAGAAAAAAAACAAAAAAAAATAGAGCTCGTGATTCTACTAAATAGAGAAAGAGAGTTCCTGGATATGTAACCACAAATGGGGCAGTCTATGCACTCATTCTCGGGCGTAGACAACCCTTGAACACCCAAGCAAGAATCTAGTATGCACGGTAGCATCTGTCCTGTGGGGTCGTCCCACTCGCTCTCACGATGCGTGACTAAAACCATCAATAATATGTCAATGACCCTCTCTCGAGGAATGACACATCAACACCTCAGAATACACTAAGTTCCCTCTCGGGTCTTAGGATATTCCGGGGTGTTAGGAACAGAATACCTTGGATCGTCCTCCTCTCG
Source organism: Alisma plantago-aquatica (assembly GCA_963693085.1). Classification (NCBI taxonomy): domain Eukaryota; kingdom Viridiplantae; phylum Streptophyta; class Magnoliopsida; order Alismatales; family Alismataceae; genus Alisma; species Alisma plantago-aquatica. The sequence continues at coordinate 409,958,078 of OY856410.1, read as the reverse complement.
GGTTCAGATCCAAACTATCATCTCTTAGCTATTCCTACAACGGATCTCTCGATACAGGCAGAAATTGCAATTCAAGTGAGTAAGAGATCAACCAAACTAGCAATCATAACTTGGGAAGAGAAAATAGAACATGCAACATACTAGATCTGATATGAATCTACTTGCTTAAGGCAAAAGTACATATACATGCCCAGATCGGTCTACATAGCCAAGAAGGAGCTAACTAGCCATAGACAAGCATAGCTGGCATCGAACAAAGATGGATAAACATCATTTGTACAAGAAACAAAGGAATGCAGTAGAATGAAAGAGAAGAGGGAAGAGATATAGCCCGTAGAGGAGAGGTGGCTCTCGCTCCTCGGCCTCTGTGTAGGTCGGATCTTGGCCCTTGGGTCTTCTCTTCATCCCTCTGGACTCCTCAGATCTCTCTCTCTAGACCATATCGGGCAAACGTATTGGGCAGACCGTATCGGGTAGCCGTATCGGGCAGACCGTATCGACCAGTAGACTTTTGGGGAACTCGACACACTAGCTCTTTGGTCTAGGCACTAGCTCTTGTAGGGTCCTCCCTCCACCTCCTCCCTTGCTCTGTAGGTTGGCAACTACTATTTATAGGCAGTGAGTTGATGTGAGTTGTAGCTTTTATTGGTCCACATGTCCTTCATCCGTGGCTTCGATCTTGAGGCATCAGGTGGGCCAATATGACTATCGCCCGAAGATCGTATCGGGCAGCCGTATTGGGTAGCTGTATCAGCCAGACCATATCGGGCAGCCGTATCGGCTAGCTGTATCGGACAGACCATATCGGGCAACCGTATCAGCCAGCTGTATTGGCCAGACCATATCGGGCAGCCGTATCGGGCAACCGTTGGAATTCCTGTCTTTTTAGGTTCGGTACTTGAGAGTCCCAAAATTAGCTAGTTTCAGTGCCTGTAAGTCAAAATTTGTCTAATTAGCTACATTATTGGCTATTTTTACTACTTTTATCTAATGCGAGACAGAAATCATAAAACATGAGCAAAAGAGTGCATATTAAGACTAAATTGGCACAAAACTATAGATAAAATGCATAGAAAATATGCGCTAATTTGGGTGTTATCAACTACCCCAAGCTTAAAACTTGCTTGTCCTAAAGCAAGGTTGTACTCAAAGAACAAAAAGATAACATCCAAATTAAGCTTGGAAATAAATGCTAAGGTTAAGAAAAACAATTTAAAACATCAATTCTCCTTATCCATGTCGTTTCAGAACAAACCCCCACCTGTCAGGCACAATCCTGCCAAAGCAAGATCAAAGAGTTTCCAGGCAAGATTAAGCAAATCCACTACAACCTGCCGATACTCATAAGGGTTTGAACCATAATTATTTAAACATGAAAGAGCTGTCACACAGGTGATCATGCGGGTGATGAGCAATGAGCCATCACCATGAATCCATGAAAACCAATCAGGAATACCACGCCTCTCACTTATTCATGTCCTAAGAAACAAAGCAAAAAGACTCTAATGACTTCTGAGGATCTCGATTTGCGTCAGGTTGGTCCATGTAACGAGCAACAGTCCCTGCAGTCCAGACTAGTTGGTCCAAAGCAGTGAGATGAACTCCTCGTACTGCATCCAAACCAACCCTGCTACTGAGATTGTCTCATAGGTCACCTAGGAGGTTCCTAGTGACTCTCTAATGAGCTTTTAGAGTGGTACTACCAGGTACGACATATCCGCGTTCATGAGCGCAGTCATACATTGGCTGGGCACCATCATCAACTCTCCTAAAAGAGAAAATAACACTCATTTATTGTTCACACTCAGGCTTTTAACATCTGCATTCTATTTGTAGGCTTGGTTGAGAACTATATAGATATTTTTGGGATTTTGTGGGCGGCCAAGCCTCTTTTGCACATTTTTATGTTTTTCATCTTTTTGAATCAATCTAATGTGAGAAGGCACGTAGTCCATCAAGGAAAAAACATTTTATCTTGATTATAGCTCAAAACTCATCATGATCCACTTGACACCTGTGTGAAAGGTTGCAATTATGATTCAAGAATCCTTAGAATAGAGGCAAGCTTGTGAATCCACAACTAGGATTCTTTAATCATGTTTTAGCTCATTCCAACGGTCCTTTACCATGAGTTCACCATTCACAACATAGATCAATGGAATTTAGCTTTAAGCTATGAAAAAGGGTCATAACCTTAGATTTATTACCAAACTCAAGGAAAGAGTCAAAGCGCAAGTCAAGCAAGAGGTCAAGCAATTTTTAAGATAAAAATTGTGCAATTAGGCATAAAGTCAAGAATTTATCTATTAGAGTCACACCACATACCTATGATTGCGAATCTACAAGCTTATGCTATATGCAAGAAATAAACGTGCATGCAAGAAGGATGAAGAGAAAGAAGGGCGAAGCCTACCACCCCAAGCTTAAGAGTGTGCTCGTCCTCGAGCAAGACTTAAACTTGAAATAGTGAGGTAGGAATGCATGATTGTTAATGGCAATTATTGAAGTTCTAAAGATGATGCATGGATGCAAGGATATAAAATAGTTAGAGGAAAGAAATTAACAAGAACATGAAAAGCAAAATTTATTGTAATAAAATGGCGGGAGGGTGGGTAATAGAAAAGGGGGTGGCTGCCCCACGATACTGACACTGGGATCCCAAATTCTGAGTTTTGGGACCAGTGTCACATGTGTCTTGCCGAAGGGTTCCACCACATAATATGAGTAGAATAGGCGGATGTGTTGGCCCTGTTGATTCTGAAGAGGAAAAGTAAAATCTGGCGACTCGGTGAAGTCATATTTGTGCTGGAATTGAGTTGAGCTGCACCGGGATGAATTCTTTGGCAAATCATCCTCAAGGTACCTTTCATTATATGAATCTAAAAATGAAGTTCATGGGATGTCGACATAGGATGAAATAGATGAGAGAGGTTGGACGTCATCTTGAGAACTCATATCTTCTCTCTCCGTCTCTGCACTTGAGGTTGGATGCTCAGATAAATCTTCATGTAATGTCTGAGTCATCCAATCATCTTCTGAGCAAAAAGTACCCCCTGAAGAATCTGTTTGTGGTTCTACCACCCCAAGCTTATCATCTGACGTGGAGTCAGGGGTGTCTTCATGTTCAGCAACCATGTTGTAGTGAACTGTCCATCCTACCCCCTTGACGTACACCAAGCCTTGTAAAGGTATGGTGGCGAATGATGGCTCGTGCTGCTCCAACTCGTCTTCGTTACTATACTCACTGCTCCATGTGGAGTAGCTGTCATCGTCGTCGTCATCGTCGAACAAATTGTTCCAAACCATGGTTGGCGTACTGCTCAAAGCGAAATGACAAGTCTCAATATGAGAGACGTCACTCTGGTCTGGTTCAATATCTGACTCTGGTTCCTCTAGCCAACCTTCTGGATGCGAGGAAACTTGGCTTTTAGATTCTTCATCATCATCATCATAGATCCATTCAGGTATATGACTCATATCTTCCATTGGTTCATCATCTGGGTCATCTGGATATAATGAAGGGTTTCCCCAAGTGGGTTGGTCTTCACAGAAAAATCTTGGTGAATCTAGTTGATGGTCTGAATAGGATGATGGTGCATACTCCACTTCAGACCCAATGGAATGGTCTTGATGACTAACGTCTTCATTGTCTTGTGATGGCATTTTTAATCAGTTTCTAACCAAATCGATGAGCTCTGGGAGCCTCCTGCCTTGTTCAACATCTTTATCATGAAGTTTTTGTACATGAGCAGCAATGCTTTCGAGACACGTCGATTCTGCCATGCACATATAAGAGGAACTCGCTGTATCAAACTGATGCTTTAGGATGAATCCTTATTCAACAATTTGATGTAGACTTCTACTACGGTCTGCAGCCTCAGTGACTACTTTGAGATGATGCTCCTGCTTGTCTAATAGTTGCTGGAGCGGATCGATGTTTTCTTGGAGATGAGGAACTAGGGAGGTGAGTGCCTTGACAATTTCTCCAGCTAACTCCACTGCCTTAATCAGTTCTGGATCCCATGATGGCACTGGAGTCGAGGGCTGACTGGCAATCTCTATTGTTGGAATCTCGAAGGATGACGACAGTGGAGGTAAGTATAACTCGAATAGCTGTAGAGAACGACCTTCAATTATTTTCCAGCAGTCAGAACTGTCGAAAATTTGGGAGGACAGGTGGACAAGATGACTTGTCTTACAGAAGCAAGGTCCATGACTGAAAAAGGTATGAGAAAAAGAAAAGTGATTTAGTATATGTGAACAACTATGTGTAAAGCTAGAGGAAAACTATACATGTAGATAAAGACTTATAGTGACAGAACAAAAATCTACTAGGCGTGTAAACGTGGAAAACCACGTCCCCGGCAGCGGCGCCAAAAGTTGATCGGCCTTTTTCACACGTCCAGAAATGAACGTGGGACAAAGGAAGGAATCAAGCTTTAAATTTATAACCCGAAACCTTCTAGGCCCCCGCAACATTATTACGGGGTCGAAGTAGATATACGGGGTCGAACACATGGACGTGGTGACGTTTAGGACGCCACAGATCTCGTTCTTTAGTCAGATAAGCCAAGACGATAGTCGATAAAAGTAAGTGCTAGAACTAGTCTAGCGGGTTGTCATGATATAAAAAAAACAAAGAAAACAAAACAAAACAAAATAGAGCTCGTGATTCTACTAAACAGAGAAAGAGAGTTCCTGGCTATGTAACCACAAACGGGGCAGTCTATGCACTCATTCTCGTGTGTAGACAACCCTTGAACACCCAAGCAAGCATCTAGTATGTATGGTAACATCTGTCCTGTGGGGTCGTCCCACTCGCTCTCGCGATGCGTGACTAAAACCATCAACAATATGTCAATGACCCTCTCTCGAGGAATGACATATCAACACCTAAGAATACACTAAGTTTCCTCTCGGGTCTTAGGATATTCCGGGGTGTTAGGAAAAAAACACCTTGGATCGTCCGCCTCTCGGGTTCAGATCCAAACTATCATCTCTTAGCTATTCCTACAACGGATCTCTCGATACAGGTAGAAATAGTAGTTCAAGTGAGTAAGAGATCAACCAAACTAGCAATCATAACTTGGAAAGAGAAAATAGAACATGCAACATACTAGATCTGATATGAATCTACTTGCTTAAGGCAAAAGTACATATACATGCCCAGATCGGGCTACATAGCCAAGAAGGAGCTAACTAGCCATAGACAAGCATAGCTGGCACTGAACAAAGATGGATAAACATCGTTTGTATAAGAAATAAAGGAATGCAGTAGAATGAAAGAGAAGAAGGAAGAGATATAGCCCGTAGAGGAGAGATGGCTCTCACTCCTCGGCCTCTGTGCAGGTCGGATCTCGGCCCTTGGGTCTTCTCTTCGTCCCTCTAGACTCCTCGGCTCTCTCTCTCTAGACCGTATTGGGCAACCGTATCGGGAAACCGTATCGGGAAAACCGTATCGGGCAGTAGACTTTTGGGGAACTCGACACACTAGCTCCTTGGTCTAGGCACTAGCTCTTGCAGGGTCCTCCCTCCGACTCCTCCGTTGCTCTGTAAGTTAGCAGCTGCTATTTATAGGCAGCGAGTTGATGGGAGTTGTAGCTTTTATTGGTCCACGTGTCCTTCATCCATGGCTTCGATCTTGAGGCATCAGGTGGGCCAATATGACTATCTCCCGAAGACCGTATCAGGCAGGGGGAGTGTCAGGCAGCTATATCGGGTAGGCCGTATCGGGCAGCATTATCGGGAAGCTGTATCAACCAGACCGTATCGGGCAGCCGTATCAACCAGTTGTATCGGCCAGACCGTATCAGGAAGCTGTATCGGCCAGACCATATCAGGTAGCCGTATCGTCCAGGCAGTATCAGGCAGCTGTTGGAATTCTTGTCTTTTCAGGTTCGGTACTTGAGAGTCCCAAAATTAGCTAGTTTCCGTGCCTGTAAGTCAAAAATTGGATAATTAGCTACATTATTGGCTATTTTTACTACTTTTATCTAATGTGAGACAGAAATCATAAAACATGAGCAAAAGAGTGCATATTAGGACTAAAGTGGCACAAAACTATAGATAAAAAACATAGAAAATATGCGCTAATTTGGGTGTTATCACTATATCATCAAAGTAAAGATCCAACTCTGAGTTGCTTTTACTTAATCAATCACATTGATTAGTCCATTGTAACTTATATGCTTCATTTGCATTAATGGATTCATAAACCTTAATGGTTGTGTCACGTACACATCCGTGTTTTATTCCTCATAGGAATGCAATTTTAGTATCTGTATGACAAATCTCTTAGTCATTAAGTTGCAATCAACAAGCATCATCCTTCTCAAAATGTTATCCATGTGTCTTAACGCTTAAGACTTATTTGCACTTATGGATTTCATCCCAATGGGTGCTACTATCAAGGTCATACCTTATGGTTCACATGGATGTCATTTAGGATATAATGATTACAAACCATAACTCAAAATCTGGTTCCTCATTATCTAGATAGTTGATTCATCACATGACCAACTCATCACATAGACAATGAGGTGTATCTGTCAAGGATATAAGAACTCATAACTCCTTGTGATTCTTAATGTCCTTTATTAGTGTGGGGGTATTCTTTACTTAAGAATAAATTAGTTATTTGATAATCATCCTCTAACTCCTTAGAGTATAACTCCTTTTTTATTTAGACATCACCATGCCTTAATCACGAGATTACTATGATACAATATCATAATCACTCATAAGGATCTCAAACATTTGGTTCAAGTATTTCATTCATTGATCTCATCAAGAATTAATACTTTACCAAATTCGTACTTCATCTATGATATTCTTGAACACTTCAAGATATTCATATTGGTATTTCTCTAAACGTCATTTGAAGTACTAGCATTAAGTCCAATAGGTATGTAAATACATCACATGTATTATACCTAATAGGATAATCAATCTCCCACTATGATTAGTGAAGATTGTCCAAGAGATTCATGTCTCTTACTGGTTCTCTAACCAAAAAAAGTCTAGAATTATCCATCATATGGAAAATAGAAATGAATTTCTCATGATTTATGGTAATTTGATTGTTTGCGTTATCAACAACTTTTAGGTATCATTTTATCTTATGCATACCAAGTACCACAAGTTAAACAAGGCATTGCCACAAAGATTGAAACATCAACTTTATTAATTTCATCATTGTCATTCAATATGCAAAAATTAAGGTGTTTCTATCCATTGGCAAATAGCAGTTCATAACTCTATTACATGCCTTCAAGGTTGAAAATAAACTAAATTACTCCTATCTATGGTGGCAACACTTGCCCCATTTATTGGGTGCTTTACACTTTATATCTTGGTATCATATACCTAAAAAGTGTTATAAGTTTATTTCATGACACCTTCAGGTGGAAACGTATTTCGCCTCCGTCTTTAGTTCTTCTAGATAGAGTGGACAATTCCTTTTCCAATGTCCTAGCTTTTGACAATGGTGGCAATTGCCTCTCTTGGTCACGCCTCCCTTGGCCTTGAGAGTTGAAGATGACTTCGGCTGCTGGCTAGCATCAGAACCTTTCTTAGCCTTGACCTTGCCCTTGTGCTTGGACTTGCCTTTCTTGTTGCTGATCATCATCACAGATTTAGGCTTGTCTTTCTTAATCTATGCCTCGATTGTCCTCAACATGCCCAACAACTCTATCAATGGCCTGTCAAAGTTGTTCATGGTGTAGTTCATCACAAACTGACTGTAGGATTCTTGCAATGATTACAGTATCACGTCAATAGACAACTCTTGGCTCAGGGGAAATCCCAGTCTTGTCAGGTTCTCCACATACCCAATCATTTTGAGCGTGTGTGGACCAACTTGATCTCCTTCTGTCATGTCGCTAATGGAAGGCATACACGACTTAATATTTAGATGAGGGATTTGGTTTTATAGGTACATATACATATCCAATCACCACAATACATAGTACGTATCGTATACATGCTATATCCCACAAAAAACACGTGAAATGATAAAAGCGATGATTATGGCCATCCCAATGTGATTCCTCGAGCCAAGAAAAATCATGGTCATCTAGGTCCGCATCGCATGCAACCTGTATAAGATGAACTCTGTGCTTTGCCGTTCTGGGTTTGATCAACTCATCTCCATGATTGATCGGCTCACCATCAGGCCAGTCATTTGGGTGCCACCAGCCGATTGACTGGTGCCTCTAGCCGATCGGTTCACTGGTCATCATGCATCTCCTCAGGTCACCACCTTCTCGTCTCGCTCCTTGAGCCGGTCGTCTGGATCGCCAATCGATCGGTTCACGCCTTGAATCGATCGTCTCAGTTGTCGTCAGATTGTCCTTCGTTCTTTGACATAATAGGAAATATACAAGGATATATCATATTTATATTTAAATTGGGAAACCCCAAGTTACATTTGGGGGGAGTAAAGGTAGGAAACAAATCTCGAGTTATCTCGAGTTACATCAGAAAAGGAGGTAGGGAATCGGTGCACAGACTGAGATGCAAGCAACCACATTCAACCATACACAGACATAGGGTTTATTGGCCATAACCACACTATACATCCACCACAAAACTCGTTTAAGGGTGACATGTATTGAGTGCATTCATATTACATATCATATATGTATATTGGGATTTGTGGATTTAGGATTGGACATGCATAAAGCCAATTTTATTCGCATCGTATGCAATAAATAAAGGCGACAAACCAAAATTGATCACAACGATAATCCTAAAGTATAGAGCAGTTGATGTGGCTCTGATACCACTGTTGGGTTTTATGGGAGACAGAGAAGGCAGCGGAAATAAAAAAAACTTTCTTCTCCCCGAACCCAGAATAAAGGAATCGTGTCAACGTCTATACACTAGGAAGGATGGTTTGTAGAGACATACCTTGTCCCGTGGCTTGCTCAGTGACATTATCTCGCATCTTGCACGATATTCACCTCTGGTCTTGGATGGTGTCTGTGCAGCTCCTGGTCTCACTGGGACTATTGAGATCGACATCTTTCCTCTGAGCGGCAGAAATCTCCTGTCTCTGTAGTAGTCCAGGAGGGAAATACATCTCAAGCTGACATAGGGTAACAACTACTTCTCTTTGCAAATTATCGAGAGTATCAGGGTCAATAACTTTGCTGCATAGACTGTTGAAAAAGAAACAAAGTCTGGTGATTGCAAACCTTACATGCTTCGGCAATATAGATTGAATTGCCACGGGCAATATTTGTTACATTAGAGTGTGACAATCATGAGATTTAAGACCTATCAACTTCAGATCTTTCATTGATACCAATCTACAGATGTTGGATGAGTAACCACGTGGTACCATAACATTTACCAAGCATTCACAAAAAGCTTTCTTCTCCTTTCTATACAACGTGTAACAAGCGGGAGGTAAGTATGTTCTTTTATTACCCATTTTACATAATTCTGTTAATTCTGACCTTATTCCCATTTCACGTAGGTCCAGTCTAGATTTTATCCCATCTTTAGTCTTACATGGTATATTTAATAGGGTACCAATGATGCTATCACAGAAATTTTTCTCAACGTGCATTACATTGATACAATGCCTGACTATCAAAGAACTCCAATAAGGAAGATCCCAAAATATTGACTTCTTCTTGAATGAAGAATTGTCACTCCGTGTGGCCATACTACATTGTGATTTCTTACCAAATTCATTGACAATGTCTTTTACTCTTTCATAAACAACATCCCATGGTATAGGTTTAGGTGCACTCCGTTCATCATTCCATCCATTGAATGCTTTGCGCTTCCTACAATACGGATGGAATTTTGAAAGAAACCTTCGATGACCAAGATATACAGTCTTGCCACCATGTTTTAGTCTTATTGAATCAGTGTTTTCTTCACATATAGGACACGCTTTAGCTCCTTTGACACTATATCTAGACAAATTCCCATATGCTGGAAAGTCACTAATAGTGCAAAACAACATAGTGTGCAAACGAAATGTCTCTCTTCCTGAAGCATCATAGGTCATCACACCTTCAGCCCAAAGTTTCTTTAAGTCATCAATCAGAGGTTCAAGATAAACATCGATATCATTTCCGGGTTGTTTAGGGCCCAATATCAACAACGACAGTATAACGTACTTATTTTTCATACACAGCCATGGAGGAAGATTGTATATAACAAGCATGACTGGCCAAGTGCTATGTTGGCTGCTCAATGTCCCGTACGGATTTATCCCATCTGTACAAAGCCCAAGTCTTAGATTCCTATCTTTTTCACCAAATTTGGGGTACAATAGATCAATCTTCTTCCACTGTGGGGAATCAGACGCATGTCGTAGGATCCCATCATTATTTTTCTTAACATCTGCATGCCACCTCAAATTCTTCGCATCTTTCGGATTTGCAAACAAGCGTTGAAACTGTGATATTATAGGTAGATACCACAACACCTTGGCAGGAGAACCAGTTTTGGACTCCCCCGAAGTCGTCAATTTATACCGTGACGCACCACATTTTGGACAATCTTTCAAATCTACATAGTCCTTTTGAAATAATACACAATCATTTGGGCATGCGTGTATCTTCTTGGCCTCGATTCCCATTGGGCACAACATTTTCTTTACCTGGTATGTTGAGATTGGCAGCTCGTTTCCTTCAGGAAGCATTTCTTTCAACAAAGTCAACAATGAAGTGAAGCTTTTGTCGCTCTATCTATTGTTAGCTTTCAACTTATACAATCTCAACACAGCGCTAAGCTTCGTAAACTTAGCACAGCCTGTGTATAACGATATCTCAGCATCATGCACAATGTTTCTAAAGATAGGAGGTGGATCAGTGTGCTCTACCCTACAACTATCCATCATCGCATCAACGATGTCTACTGGAACTGGTTCGTTCACATCTACGTCATCGGAGGCAATTTCTTCTTCCACCCAAGCACTGCTATCGACATCTACTGGTTTCGAGTTTGAAATCTCTCCATGCAAGTGCCATTATGTATAGCCTTGTACAATCCCGTTGCACATGACATGACTTTTCATTTCCTCACCAGTGCTGACTTTCAAGTTGTTACCGCAATGCCTACATGGACAGTAGAACCTATCTGTAGGTTTTTTCCTATGTTCCTCGACAAATCTAATAAATTGATCAAGACCAAATATAAACTCTAGGGTGCAGTGATTGCGAATGGACATCCATGATCTATCCATTCTATGATCAAAGAGAAAACAAGTATATATTAGGACAAGATTAGGGTATACACTTACATCCTATCCAAGATTTACTCCTATTATCTACAATGAAGCCGGACTCCATACAAACAGTATATAAATCTTGGACGGGTTTCTAGGCCAACAAACACATGTGATGTCATTCTTATATATAATAAATGTGTACCACCTATCCCATCCTTGAACACCTAATATCACTAGTAAGTGTATAATGTGTATTGGGTTTTCAAGAAAATTTCGGCAGTATTTCCCCGCTATTCTCTAAGTACATATGTACTTAGAGAACAAATGGGGAAATTCTACCGAAATTTTCTTGAAAACCCAATACAAATTATACACTTACATCCTAAGTGAGATTAGGTGTTCAAGAACAGTCCCAAACCGGGGACTATCCAAGATTTACTCCTAATGAGTAAATCTTGGATGGGTTTCTAGGCCAACAAACACAATAATAGATATGTACATGTTAGGGTTTCATCACAATTAATGTTAGGGTTTCATCACAATTGATGTTAGGGTTTCATCAATGTTAGGTTTAATCAAATCAAATTAGGATGCTTCAATTGACAAGTTTAAATCTTATTTCAACATGCATCAAAATTTACTGAATTAGGCCAAACATTACGATTAGAAACACAAATATATGACAAATATATGCAAGCAAAAGATTTATTCATATCCTAGGATTTACATAAAGAATTACATAAAAATTTGTTCATATCCTTACCAACAACAAGCACGGCCGTGGCTGTGTTGGTCTACCACGGCCGTGTTGGACAGCACGGCCGTGGTAGGCCAACATAGCCACGATCGTTCTTGCTGTTGGTAAGGAGCTAGGGAGAAGGAAGCAAAGAGGCTAGGCTACCTGGAGCTAGCGTGGAGAAGAGCGGCGACAGCAGTGGCGGAGAGCAGGCGAAGAAGCAGAGGGGCGGGTGGCGGGCAGAAGCAACCGACGGCCGGAGAAGCAGCAGGCACCGGTCGGAGAAGCAGCAGGTGAAGAAGCAGCAGCGGCGGGCAGCGGCGCCGGCGAGCAGAAGAGCACCAGAGTAGCGGCGGCGAGCAGCAACAACCCACGTCGGGCGATTTTGGGAGAGCGGTGGCAAGCAGCAACACAGAAGAGAAATATCGCGATGAAACAGGAAGAAAGGGGGAAGAACTGGGTGATCGGGTCTCTTAAGTTGGTCAACGGTGTCGGTTATCTACAAAACCGACACCTATTACCATTTAGCGTCGGTTGACAGTAAAAAATCGACGTCCAACTACACAATCTTACCCAAAATTATTTGGTGGGAACCATTATCAGCGTCGGTTATCAAAAGATAACTGATACTGAAAGTGGGACTTTTCGCGCAAATTTTCATCTTAAATAGGCGTCGGTGAATAGTTAAAAAACCGACGCTGTAGGTGACGCAAAATTTTTCGCTCGAAAATTGGATTTCGCGGGCGATTTTAGGCGGGTCGGTTTGTTATACCCAGCCGACGTTGAATACAAAGTGGTACCCGTGTCTGGCTGGTCTTCGAATATAGACGTCAGTTTTCCTAAATAACTGACATTGAATAGTATAGGCGTCGATTTTCCTAAATAACCGACGCCCAGAAAAGCGACACTGAATGCTGTTTCTGTAGTAGTGAATAACGTCCTACTAAACAAAATTTATTTCAAAAATTTAAACAATCCAACGTCATGAACTGGTTTTACACCCTACCAAACATACCTTTAATACTCACTGCATAAACGGGAGTAAAGCGGGAACTCCGGCCAGCATTTGTTGGTATCTCTTTCTTTCTTAGCGACCTAGCATATACTTTTCCACCATGCATTTTGCATGCAGCACCAACACTCTACGGTCTCCATATCACTGTTGCAACTTCCAACTGTCGACGACATCTTGGTAGACAGTGCGTCATCGTGTGGTTCCCTTTGTGTTTTCCTGTTCTCGTTTATGTTTTTTAGAAGAAATATCAGTATGAACTTGGAAGTTTAATATATTAGTACTCTTTTGTGTTGTCTTTCACCTGACAACAAAGAACAAAATGAAAAAGCGTACAGTGAAACAGAGAGGTACAAACTCATCACTTTAAAGCAGTTACAGACAGTAGATGAGAATTGGAATTTCCTAAACTACATCCAATAACGTCCTACTAAACAAAATTTATTTCAAAAATTTAAACAATCCAACGTCGTGAACTGGTTTTACACCCTACCAAACATACCTTTAATACTCACTGCATAAGCGGGAGTAAAGCGGGAACTCCGACCGGCATTTGTTGGTATCTCTTTCTTTCTTAGCGACCTAGCATATACTTTTCCACCATGCATTTTGCATGCAACACCAACCCTCTACGGTCTCCATATCACTGTTGCAACTTCCAACTGTCGACATCATCTTGGTAGACAGTGCGTCATCGTGTGGTTCCCTTTGTGTTTGCCTGTTCTCGTTTATGTTTTTAGAAGAAATATCAGTATGAACTTGGAAGTTTAATATATTAGTACTCTTTTGTGTTGTCTTTCACCTGACAACAAAGAACATAATGAAAAAGCGTACAGTGAAACAGAGCGGTACAAACTCATCACTTTAAAGCAGTTACAGACAGTAGATGAGAATTGGAATTTCCTAAACTACATCCAATAACGTCCTACTAAACAAAATTTATTTCAAAAATTTAAACAATTCAACGTCATGAACTGGTTTTATACCCTACCAAACATACCTTTAATACTCACTGCATAAGCGGGAGTAAAGCGGGAACTCCGGCTGGCATTTGTTGGTATCTCTTTCTTTCTTAGCGACCTAGCATATACTTTTCCACCATGCATTTTGCATGCAGCACCAACCCTCTACGGTCTCCATATCACTGTTGCAACTTCCAACTATCGACGGCATCTTGGTAGACAGTGTGTCATCGTGTGGTTCCCTTTGTGCTTGCCTGTTCTCGTTTATGTTTTTTAGAAGAAATATCAGTATGAACTTGGAAGTTTAATATATTAGTACTCTTTTGTGTTGTCTTTCACCTGACAACAAAGAACAGAATGAAAAAGAATACAGTGAAACAGAGTGGTACAAACTCATCACTTTAAAGCAGTTACAGACAGTAGATGAGAATTGGAATTTCCTAAACTACATCCAATAACGTCCTACTAAAAAAAATTTATTTCAAAAATTTAAACAATCCAACGTCATGAACTGGTTTTACACCCTACCAAACATACCTTTTATACTCACTGCATAAGTGGGAGTAAAGCGGGAACTCTGGCCGGCATTTGGTGGTATCTCTTTCTTTCTTAGCGACCTAGCATATACTTTTCCACCATGCATTTTGCATGCAGCACCAACCCTCTACGGTCTCCATATCACTGTTACAACTTCCAACTGTCGACGACATCTTGGTAGACAGTGCGTCATCATGTGGTTCCCTTTGTGCTCTTCTCTTGAGTTATTATTATTATTTTAGGTGTTAGACTTTAGATGTTAATGCTGCATTTTTATTGGTTGTATACAAAAAGTATAGGAGGCCTCCACTCATTTTCATCTTATTACTATTTTTAGTAGGCAAAAAAACCTAAATGGCACATTTGCCAATTTTAATTACCTAAATGGCATGTTCTTGAACTAATTGCCCAAAATGGCACATTTTGGAGCAATACGTCCCCTGCTGGGACGCATTCCTCTCCCGCGAGGCAATGCGTCCCGGCGGGAGACACATTGGTCCCACAAGAGGGCAATGCGTCCCGAGCCGTGACGCATTGCTCTGTTGTGGGACCAATGTGTCCCCCTCCGGGACGCATTGCCACGCAGAGAGCAATGTGTCTCGGAAGGGGACGCATTGACCCCACAGGAGTGCAATGCGTCACGGCTCAGGACGCATTGCCCTTGTGTGGGACCAATGCGTCTCCAGGTGGGACGCATTGCTCAATGAGTCTCCATGCAGGACGCATTGCAGCAATGCGTCCCCATGCAGGACGCATTGGTTTTTTTAATCATATTTTTGCAGTCACTGATATTGTTTCATGGTTATTGATATGTAAATTAACAATATTGATTATATTTATACATTTATAATTCGTTCACTTGTATTTGGATGTCTATAATATACTCAATTATTATAAATTTGTCAATTTCAATAGGTCGTAACATGCATATGGAATATATAAGTGTATTGCAACCAACATTGGTTGGTTCCTAATTGATTATATAATACGAACTTAATCCAAATAAATGAGATAGCAATTAAAACCAAGGTTAAAACATGAACCAACATGACGAGAAAATAATACACAACAGAACAATATGATAGATCCACAACAACATGATCCAAAATGAACCAATGTGATATCATAATATGATAGATCCACATACAATAGATGTCCTCACAAAGGCATACATACAAAACTGTACAATATATAAAAAACTAAGTATGTCGTCCTCGCCCACGTCCCTCTACATCAGGATCCTCTGTACTGATGTCATCTGGAGACTACTGAACTGGGGACAACTGCGTAGGAGGCTGCTGGCGAGCATCAGGGAAGAAATGGAAAGGTGGAGGTGGGGTGAGGGGTCTAGGAAAACTAGGATAGGATGCATCAGGTGGGGTGCATCCTGAGAAATCAAACGGAGTAGGTGAATATGTGACATAAGATGGTGGTCGGGTTTCGGGAATAATTGCTGGTGGGAATGGAGTGTATGGAGCAGAAGAAGAACTTGTTCCATGGTATGATGGTGGTTGAGGTGGGGGTGATGAATGAGGAATATGAAGAAGCTCCTGAAAAATATGGCCCTGTCGGTCCCCATGACATGAACTGAGAAGTGGGAGTGGGAGTGGGCTCAACAGTAGGAGTAGGAGTAGGAGTAGGAGTAGGAGTGGGCTCAGGGGCTGTGGTATGAGTGGGTATGGGATCCCACGGCCGAGCATAGTCGGGAAGACTATCAAAGTAACTCCCCTGGATGGTATAGATGTTGTCTCTGATCTGTGCAGGGGCATGCTGTACTGCCGATCGGATCGCCACATGTGTTTGTACCTGTAAAATAAAGTATGTACACATAATAAAGACCAATTACATATATTACAAATAACAAAGATAAATAATAACAATTTGTAAAAGAAAATAATAATGATACTCACAAATTCCTGCTGATGATAACTTTGCGGGTAGTATATGCTTGGAGGCATATCTGGAGGGGGCACAATGTATTGTGTATGATACCATGCATAGTGAACCTGAGGACTGTAGACTGTATCAGCTGGTGGAGCGGGAACTAAGCTCTCACGTCTGTTGTTCCACATCTGCACCTCCTGCCTATAATGAAGCATCCAATCCTCAGCTGCATGACCCCTCCCATCTATCCGGCTAAGCTTCGGCAGCTCAAGTTGTACTTGAACAAAGCCGAACTGTCCAAGTACTCTGTCAGGAAAGTGCCACTCCACTATTGTGTAGCACAACAGAGGCACTCGTGCCAACCAAATATCACTACCATCTCTACAAATGGCAGGCAATCGCTCGAGAACCTCAGCAGTGTAAGGAGTCAACACTATCTGTTATTCATATAAACAACGTGTATCATATAAAACGGAGTAAATTGTAAATAAATAAAACATATCAAACAACAGAGGTAAGTAAGTTATACCTGTGAGGGCAAAATCTGGTCAAATGCTGAATCGTAAAATTGAATTGTTCCCCTGATAGTTTGACTCCTTTGGACAAAGGTAGGCCACCTATTAAATTGAGAAACTAAATTTAGATAAACACTACATAATATTTAGACAAATAAAAAAGTTAATTGTGTTGATCTTTAACCTGTAACCCAAGGGAACATCTTCTGGCCAATCATTCCAGCGCATTGCAATTGTACCTGGGCGTCCAATTCCCAACCTCTCCCAACACCACAGCTGTAATAGGCACACACAACCTGATAGATGGGCTGTTCTCCTAGACCGGGTGGTTGCCTTATACAACTCCCTATATAAGAAAGCTAGAGTTGCAGCACCCCAAGATAGAGTGCCACAACGTTCAAAATCGGACACAAGAGGGAGGTACCTAACATGAACTCTGTCCCCTGTACTATCTGGGATAAGGTAACTACCTAAGAAATATAAGAGATATGCCCTAGTATACCTTGTCCTCATTTCTACTTATTTTTCTTCATCACCCGCGGTCAGATCCATATCCTTGAAGGTCTCATGCAACCAAATCAAGGAGATATGCCCCTTAGACATCCCATCTGGTGCATCTCCTAAGAAATTCTCACAAAGGTGAGTCCATGAAGAAAATTGCCCCTCATCTACACCTAAAGGATATGAATCTATAACCGGTGGGCCATCAATCCTCAGGCCTAAAAGAACTGCAACATCCTGAAGAGTGACACTCATCTCAAAAGGGGGAAGCCTAAAAGTATTGCTAGAGTTGTCCCACCTGTTAACTAATGCAGTGATTAAAGTAGGGTCAAGGTGGATACATGGTAGCCTATGAACAAGCCCAAAACCAACTATGGAAATATTGTCTAAAACATCCTGGTCAGTAATAGGACATTGTGCCAACATAATGTGGTGCTGGGAGAGTCGGTAGGTTTCTTGTCTAGGAGCCATATCTATGAAAAGTGAAAATATTTCATTAAATGAAAAGTGCAAAAATTACATTACATGAAAAGTGCAAATAGTGTACAACATTTAAGATTGTCAAGATTCTTCATTAGATAAGATGAAATTACAACATGAACAACATGAATTACATGAACAAACAATATAAAATACAACATGAACTACATGAAATTACTGCATTTGATTCAGTATCTCATCTAGAGGTTCATAAAATGGCCACACTTGATGTACCACTCGATGTATCTCTGGATGTGATACAGCTAACTGGTTTTTTACTTGTTCGTTGATTGGCATTGCTTTCTGTTTTGTGTGATCCCAATACCAACCAGGTAGCTCAAGAAGTTCTTCATACATGTGAAACATTTGCTTTAAAAATTGCCAATGAAATTTTGCTTGTTCTTTTGTCACTATAAATCCTAACTTGTTGTGCAACAAATCTGGTACATCATTCCAGTCATCATCCAATAGAGTTTGATGAGCCATTTTTCCCTGTAGGCACTTCGTAGCTATTATTTGGATTAACTCTACGGACATGTGAAATGTCCATGTCCTTTGATGAGCCATCTATAGAAATTGAAATTGCAACCATTAAATGAATTTAGTGAAATTGAAATTACAACCATTACATGAATTTAGTGAAATTGAAACTGCAAATATTACATGACTTGAGTAAATTAAAATTGCAAACATTACATAATCAGTCATCATATGACATTAGGACAAGTGCGTCTATTATGGCCCTTTCTGCCACACTTATGACAGTGATATGTATACTGATTTGGATCAACATCCATAGTTGAATGCCTTCTCTTTTTCTTTAGTCTTCCAGCTTGCCTTCATTTCCTAGGGGGTAATAAGGGATAAATACCTCTACTTTCATCAAATTGAGGCCAATACCTCTTGTCGGGAATGCCACGAAATTCAGTTCTGTATGCATTTAGATAAGCCTCATTTGTATAATATGCACTCACGAGTGCATCAAGATCCCAATTGACAGAGCCTGCAGCTACCCAAACATGAGAGGATGGAAAATGCCATTGTTGTGGAAAACCACAGCTGCTTTGACTGCCACCATTTGGATGCACTATTACTTGAAATTTATATCCATCCATGTCACCAACAAGCCATTCATCATTGTTCACATGGATGTGTATTGTCAATTATTTTGCATCCTCTCGAACATTATAAAGCTTATCATGAACCTTAAAGGGCCATTTAAATCCATCTTGTGCACGTTTATTTGCGAGATTACGCCTATATAGCCACATGGTCACAGAGAGATAGTATGTGGCAACAATTAATGCTTGTATTGGCAAACCTCTAACACCTTTTAAGACTCCATTACAACCTTCAACATGATTGGTAGTCAATGACCCATACCTGCAACCTCTGTCATATGTGAGAGCCCAATGTACTGGATTTTGGCCTAATAAATACGACTTCGCTGCTGGTTCTAGGGTTTCTATAACAGTCATATGATGATCAAATTCATGTGTATCAGTTGTGGATCCCACCTTCCACATAAGGTCCCTCAACTCCTTGGACTTGAACTGCTTATGGAAGTTCTCCCGAAGATGTCGAAGACAATAACGATGTTGAGCCCAATGAAATTTTGATTGAAGGGCTGGAAAAATCCCACTCATTCGATCAGAAATAATACACAAGTCTGTACGTCGTGGAATGATTGGAATACAAGTTTGTAGAGAACCAAAGAACCACTCCCAGGAGTCCTTATTTTCTTTCTCGACAACAGCAAAAGCAAGTGGAAATAGACCATTATCAGCATCTATGCCACATGCAAGGAGAAGTATGCCAGTATATTTTCCTGTTAAAAATGTGCCATCAAAAGTAAGAACAGGCCTACAATAGGCCCAACCCCTCACAGCTGGACCAAATGCCCAAAACACCCGTTTGAATCTATGAGTTCCTTCAGTTTGAAGGGTATAATCATCAATAAGGTGGGCATATATAGTTCTTGGAATATATTGTGTCAGAGAAATTAGGAACGGCAACAAACTATGATATGATGATTCCCAGTCTCCAAATATTTTACAAACAACCTTCCTCCTCACTAGATATGCCTTCTTGTAAGATATATTGAGCCTTAGTTCAACATTCACCTTGTCACGAATTTCTCGTGTCGACATATCCAGTCGTGATACTAGGATTGGCATTATCATTCGAGCAATATAAGATGCTGTGACTTGGTGATGATCATGATTCATAACAGTTAATTCACAATTGTGGCCTGCTTTACAACGTTTTATCTTCCACATGCCACCTGCTCTTTTGGACTGGCAAGCGGTCAATCTCCAAGGACATCGTTCATCATGGATACAAGCAAGTTTAAGATGACGATTATTTGAGCGTAATGTACGGTACTGGACATTCTTTTGTACCGACCATTTTTGGAGTGTCTCAACCAGTACAACTTTAGATGCAAATAAAGCACCCTCATATATAACAGCACTGGAAGGATTGTAATTGAGACGAAATTCATGACAAAAATCTTCCACGCAGTCATCATCTTGAAAAGCTTCATAGTTGGAATCAATGTGTTCATGTTGGGGCCATTAGTTGTCAAATATGGATGGAATATGACTCAATGCTGCAATAGAGTCAGGGAATGGATGTGTGTGCTCATCATCGGTTTCAGTCAATGACTCATCCTCAGGTGGTTCACTATTATTACCACCTTCAATGTCACTATTGTTATCACCTTCATGATCACTATCATTATCACCTTCATGATCAATATCATTATCTCCCTCCTCAACCTCAACACCAATATTCTCAGTACTAAGATTTTGAGAAAATTCAGGTGGTTGACTCCACTCAGCAGTTAAATTGCTAAGACTGAATTGAGGTGTAGGACTGAATTGAGGTGGTTGACTCCATTCAGTAGTTAAATGACTTTGACAGAATTGAGGTGGTTGACTCCGAGAGAATTGAGATTGAAATTGATTAAATAGATTCATTAAACAAGGTTGTTGGTGGGTATATGTTTTTTCAAGAAACACATCAATATAGGCATCAGCTGAAAGTGATAACAAGGTTCTGTATGCATCATCATCATCAACTTGTACGAGCATATGATTTTCTCCAGGGAAAAGATAGGATATTTTGATAGAGAAGTGGTTGGGATTGATGTCAAGTGTTGTATAGATATATGATTTTAGTTCAGATAGGGTATTAATAAGTGAAATGTTTATGGGTCTAACAGATCGACTAGAATAAGACCCATCAGAGAGAAATTTCCCATCATATCGCATCTTCACAATTCGTGAATTTGAACTAGATGCCATGTTCCTATATTTTAGAATATTATATTAACATCAGAAAGAAATTCATATTTTATGACATTATATCAACATAAATTAATATTTTAGAGCAATGACATCAATTTGGAATTAAATTTATTGGACTATTTTTTCTATAACATTAACAGTGAACAACAATTTTGCTAATTTTTTCAGTAAAATTAACTAACATTTCATAACAACAATTTTGCTAATTTTTTAGTAACACTAACATTTCAAAATAACAATTTTGCAATTTCGAACAATAATTTTTCAGGTATTAAGTAGCCTTCAATTGTCATTTTCTACATCATTATTTCAGTAATGTGCAATTAAAGAGTAACAATACAATTATTTCAGTTGTAATATTTCGTAAGTTCATATTTTGAAAATTAAAAATTTGGTAGAATAAATACCTGAAATGGAGAGTTATCTGTTGACAATCGAAGAATAGAAGAAGAGAAAGAAGAAGCTCCAAATAGTCTTCGAACAGCAGAAGATATCATCTCCAAGATCGCCCGAAATAAGCTAGAAATCACCCAAAGCAATAGAAATTCGAGAAAAGCTCCAGAGCAATGGGAGTATAGAGCTAGATGAAGGAAATGAAGAATGATGTGAGTTTGGGGGTTATTTTTGGCCAATATATATAGGGGAGCAATGCGTCCCGGTTGGGGACGCATTGCGCCCATGTGGCACCGCCCGACGCCGCGCGGCGGCTCCAACGGTAAAATAGCCGTTGCGCTGGGAGCAATGCGTCCCCGTCCCGGATGCATTGCCCGCGTGGCAATTTTATAGCCGTTGGGCACGTCGCGGGCCGCGACGCATTGGTCCCACAAAGGGCAATGCGTCTCGGCGGGGGACGCATTGGTCCCACAACAGAGCAATGTGTCACGGTTCGGGATGCATTGCCCTCCTGTGGGAGCAATGCGTCTCCCACCGGGACGCATTGCCTCGCGGGATAGCAATGCGTCCCGGCAGGGGACGTATTGCTCCAGAAATGTGCCATTTTGGGCAATAAGTTCAAGAACATGCCATTTAGATAATTAAAATAAACAAATATGCCATTTAGGTTTTTTTGCCTTTTTAGTAACTATCCACTGGTTTCCCCACGCAATGCACTACAATCTGAGTTTCGTGCTCATTACTAGTTGCTGCTATATGTCCCCCAACCTTCTTATATCGTTACCCTCGTGTAGTCGTGTGGTCCTAGCAGTTGCTGCTATATGTCCCTCAACCTTCTTATATCGCAATGCACTACAATCTGAGTTTCGGCAGCCATTTTGCCACACTGGTATCACTACTACAGAAGTGGCCTTTGGCGTCGGTCGTTTAACCCCATTTGGCGTCGGTTTTCGACCGACGCCTATGTGGGCGCCGCTAAAGGTCGAACACTTCGGCGTCGGTTGTAGCCGACGCCTATTTAAACTATCGGCGTCGGTCGTTTAGTCGATAACCGACGCCAAAGGGGTTCACGCCACATAAAACGGCGTCAGCTAGGGCACTTTCTGCGTCGGTTATTTACTAACGGACCGACGCCTATACTACTTATAGCGTCGGTCTTTTAGTAGATAACCGACGCATAAAGTGTCCTAAATGACGCCATTTTTTGTGGCGCGAACACGTTTAGCGTCGGTTATATACCAAAAGACCGACGCCTCTAATTTAAATAGGCGTCGGTTTGATACGTATATCCGACGCCATTTCGAGGACTGCTTTGGCCACATAAGGCGTAGGTTATCTATAAATAACCGACGCTGTAGATCTTTGCTGACGATTTTTATAAATAACCGACGCCTATTTTTTTTTTTTCATATCAGTTTGCAGGCCTGCTGTGGCTGGTCAGCAGGATGAGAACCTGCAGTTCAGTAACTGAACTGCAGGTTTACGACATCCATTGATATCAGCCTACAAACATGCTGCAAACCTGCAAAAGTCATAAGTAAAATTTCACACAAGTACATACATTCAGACATCAATTCAATTCTCACATTCACACATATATAAACATTCAAATACATGTATTAACATTCAGAAATATTCATTTACAAAGTATCATTCATTATCGCTATCAACATCCCAATTATATCTTACAGTTGCCACTGCTTGTATGGCTTTTGCCCATTCTTCTCTTACTTCATTTAATGCTTCCATCGTATATGGAGCATGTATATTTTTTAAGCGTTTACCTGTAGTGTTGTCAGTTTTAAACACCTGCAAAGAGAATGATGTATATATATAAGTAATAATATAAAAATAAGATAAGATTGATATATTGCATACTAACTAATGAGAGTATATATAATACCTCATGTATGGTATCGATGTCCAATGCGGCATATTTGATAATCATCTGCATAAATCGCATCACATAGTATGCGCATGCCCAGCCATTGTCTTGTGTAGCACACTATAAATTGAAACATACAAAATAATACAACTAAGCACAATTCACATCAATAATATATATATTCGAGTCAGGAACTTACTTGTACGTTCTGCCAATGTATTGGCTGGTTCTTTTTCCTTGGGACCGTTCCTCCAGCCTTTTTGAATGCATCTAAACCCCTACATGTTAATATAACACAATAAATTGCATAAGTAAATAGTAATGTAATAAAAGATGTTAACGGATATAAAAATGAAATATTTCTCACCAGAATAATGGCATTCTCATTACGTGTCCAATTTTAGTGTTCAATGTACTCCCCGCAGGATCTAGATAATAAACAGTGAATGTCCCGGGGACAATAACTAGTAACTCCCAATGTCTACCGCTAGAAGTAAGAAGTTAACAATTAATAACTCAAAATTCAAAATAAAAATGGAATTTTCTTAAGTCCAAATTATAAATAAAGTAAACTTACTTGACATTGAATGGAGCTATTATTATCGTCTTCTTTTGCTGACCAAAAATTGTAAAAGCATCTATACAGTATTGTTGAACATTATCAGGGTCTTTAGCTACCAAACTAATCAATGATGGAATCAAAAATCCCACATGATCAAATGCAAATTGTTTGCAATGATCTTCGACTAGGTAGCTGCAAAACATATAGGCGTATGCATTAATATATAAGAAACCAGATCACCGGATCTTACACAAGGTATATGGATGTATAAACAAGATCTCACCTTATCCATGTCTCTATCATTGATGTATTCAGCCAATCATACATAAACAACTCAATAATATCTTGTATAAATAAAGAGCTATCGTATGATTGACCTGCATAATATGCATCTAAAGAAATAATTATAGGGCAATGTACATTATGTGCCCATAGCCAACATGCCATTCCCCTACAAGCAGGACCTAACGGGTATGTTAGGTCAGTTGGAACCCAATCGGGTAATGCGGGAAGTGGAAGTGGAGGCCTAGGTGCTCCTGGTGTCTTCTTTTTAACCTGTACATATAATTTCAGATCAGTTGACATCATATATACACATTAATAGTCTAAATCAATGTAAATTTATCTTACAATTTCAGTCGTGTAGACGACATCTGCTTTGGGCCACAATATCACCCCACCTTCTGCCTCACCAAGTGTATCAATATCTGGGTGGGCATATGGCAACGCAACTTCCCTCCAATCGGGTAACACACGTAATGGGCCCACACAAACATAGCCCTGTGGCAATGGAGTCCCGTGAAACCTTTCCCCAGGAAGGGACGGGTAAGCTTGCGCCTCTGCAACAACGTAGTCTTGCATTCTTAAGCGGCATGGCTTCAATGCCTACAAATTTACGTAAAGAATATTATACATATATACATATCATCTTGAAAACATAACAACTTGAAAAGACTAACTACAATGCCATAAACAATACTTACAGCAGACGTGCTAGGCGATGGGTCTCCAGGATTACTCGCAGTCTGTGCATCAGGAGAAGAGTGGGTCGCCATAGGCGTATTGGAAGCCTGAGATGCCTGCCACCGCAGCAATTCTTCCTTGACCTTCTCAGCAACTACATCGTTGATCTTCTTAGCAACTAAATCCTCAACTCTCTTATTCTCCTATACATGGATAAAAGAAACATTAGCTTCTTATTAATGAATTTCCTTTTGCAGTAACATTCTAAAAAAAGAATAGGTTACCTCTTCTTGAGAAAGTCCCGCTCTGGGTTTGCGCTGGGATGACCCAAAGAATGCTTTGATGCCAACACCAGCGCCGGCACCTCTAACACGTCCAGGATGCTCTGGGTTACCCAGAGGAACTGTCAATTCATCCCTTGTGCCCTGAGGGATGAACGTTCCTTGTTTCCTCTGCTCGTGCAGCTCCCGCTAATCACCATAAACAAAAATTGGTAAGTTAACACCACAAATAATCAATATTCAAACGATTTCTCTAAGAGTTGTATTTTACCTTTTATGCAGCCGCCTCAGTAGTTACAGGCTTCTTTATTTCACCCTTCTTGTTTTGCCTGCCAGCTATCCAGATATCATGGCGAGGCATGGGTGTGGCAGACTCCTGAGTAGGAGCAGACTCCTGAGTAGCCGCAGACTCCTCCTGTAGTCTTTGGCGAACGCTTGCATAGCCTTTTGGACCCATAGTGTGGTCATGCACATTCAGTGCACGCCTTGCTTTTTGTGCGTCACTGAGGGCCTAGTTAGTATGCACATTAATGATTTGGTTAGTAGCACTAAATGCTAATCTCGAATAGGTGAATACAATGTATATTAATTAAATTAGGAGTGATGTCTAATACCTTGAATTCTTCAGATTTTCTTGAAGCAACAAAATTGTCCCAATCTTCTTTGTCCAAGAAGTTCCATTGTTCAAGGGCTGACTTCTTCTTCTTATCACCCTCTTTTATGTATTCTCTATTCAGATTTGTCCTATAATTCCTAAGCATCTTTCCAGCGCGTTGCATCACATTTTTACGATGCAACTTCTCATCCAATGCAAACAGATTCTGTAAAATAGAAATGTTATTAACTAGTATCCAAAATAGAATTGCAAATAATAGAATTTGTAATCTACAAAATAGAATTGCAAATAATAATAACTCACGCATAAATCCTTCCATATCAAGTCTTTTTTCCCTTGAGGAACTTTATGCCAATTGTCATACTTAACACCACAATGGCTCCGAGTGGTACACCCAAGATAGTTCACAAAATTATTGCGGTTCACTCCAATTGGATTTCCTCCATTATCAAACTCCACCACCAATTTGGATCCACTACCACTTAGCGCTAATAACTTCTTCAACAGAGTGATGCCCCTTTTCTTGTTAAGTGTCTGGTGTTGCACATCAAGTTGCTCCAGTGCTTCAGTGGGTACAGGTGCATCAACCTAAAATTTGACAAAAATAAAACACACTAACTTAGCCCAATATAGAAATATAGGATATATGACATAACTAGAAGATAATGAATTTTATAGAAATACAGGATATGTTTTTAGAACTTACATTAGTATCCTCGCCATGCTCGTCATGGACAGCATGCTCATCATGGACTTCATGCTCATCATGGACATCATGCTCATCATGGTCAGCCATCTGAAAATGTCATTAAAAAGGCAAACATTTAGCATTTCTATTAACTAGAAAAAGGCAAACATTTAGCATTTGTATTAACTAGAAAAAGGCAAACATTTAGCATTTGTATTAACTAGAAAAAGGCAAACATTTAGCATTTGTATAAACATACATGTCTCTAAAATTGTGATCTTTTATCAATTAACAATCCTTCATTGTGATCTCCGCGCACATATAAGTCATCATTAGCTTCAATATTTTGTGGAGTTGGCAACCCAACTGAGAATGGACTGGAGTCATCATACTTATCATAGTACTCTTCTTCATCTATAGGATCTTCAATGAACTGTCTTTTACCATGAAGAACAACCGACCATTTATCATTTGCAGGATCATCGATATAGAATATTTGTTTCGCCTGTGATGCCAATATGAATGGTTCACCCTTCTCGCCAATCTTTTCAAAGTTCACCAAAGTGAAACCCAATTCATCCACTATAACTCCTTTGGTGTTATCAACCCAATTACATTTAAAGAGCGGAATTTTGAAATCTATGTAGTCAAACTCCCAAATGTCCTCAATGACACCGTAATATGACATTTTAGCTTCACGTGGACTCTTATCCTTTGCACTTGCAAAGTACATAGTCGACGCTTGAAGAGTGACCCCACTATTTTGGACGACACTCTTATCATCTTGGCGCTTTGTGTAATATGTGAATCCATTAATGTCAAACCCTTCATAAGACATAACATTCGGTTTTGGTTTAAAGGCGAGGAATTTGATAGTTTCTGTAATATCATTTGGTGTTTGAGATAGTTGATGTAAGACTTTATCTTCAAACCACTTAGTAAAAGTCTTATTATGCTCTCTAGCAAGCCACATTGAACTTGCTCGAGGATGTTGTCTCTTTATGAAATTGGTATGTTCCTCGATATAAACACTCACTTCGTCCATATTGTGTAAAATATACAAGTGAGCTTGTTCCAACTGCTCACGGCTGATTACTTTCACCCGTGATCCCAAAATTCCTTTGCCCTCCTCAATATTCTTGTCATTATCAGGAGTGTCATTACCACTGAGAAAGTCATTGCAAAAATCCATAACCTCTCTCGCCACATAACCTTCAATAATACTCCCTTCAGGCCGATAACGGTTTCGAACATCACCTTTAAAAACGCTCATGTATCGTTCAAAGGGATACATCCAATGCAAGAAAACTGGTCCCAACATTTTCACTTCCCTAGTCAAGTGGACAACAAGATGTACCATGATATCAAAGAACGAAGGAGGGAAATACATCTCAAGCTGACATAGGGTAACAACCACTTCTCTTTGCAAATTATCGAGAGTATCAGGGTCAATAACTTTGCTGCACAGACTGTTGAAAAAGAAACAAAGTCTGGTAATTGCAAACCTTACATGCTTCGGCAATATAGATCGAATTGCCACGGGCAATATTTGTTGCATTAGAGTGTGAAAATCATGAGATTTAAGACCTATCAACTTCAGATCTTTCATTGATACCAATCTACGGATGTTGGATGAGTAACCATGTGGCACCTTAACATTTACCAAGCATTCACAAAAAGTTTTCTTCTCCTTTCTAGACAACGTGTAACAAGCGGGAGGTAAGTGTGTTCTTTTGTTACCCATTTCACGTAATTCTGTTAATTCTGACATTATTCCCATTTCACGTAGGTCCAGTCTGGATTTTATCTCATCTTTAGTCTTACCTGGTATATTTAATAGAGTACCAATGATGCTATCACAGACATTTTTCTCAATGTGCATTACATCGATACAATGCCTGACTGTCAAAGAACTCCAATAAGGAAGATCCCAAAATATTGACTTCTTCTTGAATGAAGAATTGTCACTCCGTGTGGCCATACTACATTGTGATTTCTTACCAAATTCATTGACAATGTCTTTTACTCTTTCATAAACAACATCCCCTGGTATAGGTTTAGGTGCACTCCGTTCATCATTCCATCCATTGAATGCTTTGCGCTTCCTACGATACGGATGGAAATTTGAAAGAAACCTTCGATGACCAAGATATACAGTCTTGCCGCCATGTTTTAGTCTTATTGAATCAGTGTTTTCTTCACATATAGGACACGCTTTAGCTCCTTTGACACTATATCCAGACAAATTCCCATATGCTGGAAAGTCATTAATAGTGCAAAACAACATAGCGTGCAAACGAAATGTCTCTCTTGCTGAAGCATCATAGGTCATCACACCTTCAGCCCAAAGTTTCTTTAAGTCATCAATCAAAGGTTCAAGATAAACATCGATATCATTTCCGGGTTGTTTAGGGCCCGATATCAACAATGACAACATAACGTACTTATTTTTCATACACATCCAGGGAGGAAGATTGTATATAACAAGCATGACTGGCCAAGTTCTATGTTGGCTGCTCAATGTCCCGTACGGATTCATCCCATCTGTACAAAGCCCAAGTCTTAGATTCCTATCTTCTTCACCAAATTTAGGGTACAATAGATCAATCTTCTTCCACTGTGGGGAATCAGACGCATGTCGTAGGATCCCATCATTATTTTTCTTAACATCTGCATGCCACCTCAAATTCTTCGCATCTTTCGGATTTGCAAACAAGCGTTGAAACCGTGATATTATAGGTAGATACCACAACACCTTGGCAGGAGAACCAGTTTTGGACTCCCCCGAAGTCGTCAATTTATACCGTGACGCACCACATTTTGGACAATCTTTCAAATCTACATAGTCCTTTTGAAATAATACACATTCATTCGGGCATGCGTGTATCTTCTTGGCCTCCATTCCCATTGGGCACAACATTTTCTTTACCTGGTATGTTGAGATTGGAAGCTCGTTTCCTTCAGGAAGAATTTCTTTCAATAAAGTCAACAATGAAGTGAAGCTTTTGTCGCTCCATCTATTGTTAGCTTTCAACTTATACAATCTCAACACAGCGCTAAGCTTCGTAAACTTAGCACAGCTTGTGTATAACGGTATCTCAGCATCATGCACAATGTTTGTAAAGATAGGAGGTGGATCGGTGTGCTCTACCCTACAACTATCCAGCATCGCATCAAC
Source organism: Alisma plantago-aquatica (assembly GCA_963693085.1). Classification (NCBI taxonomy): domain Eukaryota; kingdom Viridiplantae; phylum Streptophyta; class Magnoliopsida; order Alismatales; family Alismataceae; genus Alisma; species Alisma plantago-aquatica. The sequence continues at coordinate 409,928,383 of OY856410.1, read as the reverse complement.
GATGTCTGCTGGAACTGGTTCGTTCACATTTACGTCATCAGAGGCAATTTCTTCTTCCACCCAAGCACTGCTATCGACATCTACTGGTTTCGATTTTGAAATCTCTCCATGCCAGTGCCATTCTGTATAGACTTGTACAATCCCGTTGCACATGACATGACTTTTGATTTCCTCACCAGTGTTGACTTTCAAGTTGTTACCGCAATTCCTACATGGATAGTAGAACCTATCTGTAGGTTTTTTCCTATGTTCCTCGGAAAATCTAATAAACTGATCAAGACCAGATATAAACTCTGGGGTGCAACGATTACGAATGGACATCCATGATCTATCCATTCTATGATCAGAGAAAACAAGTATATATTAGGAAACAAGTATATATTAGGAAAAGATTAGGCAGCATTTTCCCGCTGTTCTCTAAGTACATATATACTTAGAGAACAAATGGGGAAATGCCAACAAACACATGTGATGTCATTCTTATATATAATAAATGTGTACCACCTATCCCATCCTTGAACACCTAATCTCACTAGTAAGTGTATAATGTGTATTGGGTTTTCGAGAAAATTTCGGCAGCATTTCCCCGCTGTTCTCTAAGTACATATGTACTTAGAGAACAAACGGGGAAATGCTACCAAAATTTTCTCGAAAACCCAATACACATTATACACTTACATCCTAAGTGAGATTAGGTGTTCAAGAACAGTCCCAAACCGGGGACTATCCAAGATTTACTCCTAATGAGTCAATCTTGGACGGGTTTCTAGGCCAACAAACACAATAATAGATATCTACAATGAAGCCGGACTCCATACAAATAGTATATAATTTAGTGCTTGTTCATTCTAATTTATACCAATGTACAAGTAATATAAAAAACAATGATTGTTCACATTCTAGGCCAACAAACACATGTGATGTCATTCTTATATATAATAAATGTGTACCACCTATCCCATCCTTGAACACCTAATCTCACTAGTAAGTGTATAATGTGTATTGGGTTTTCGAGAAAATTTTGGCAGCATTTCCCCGCTGTTCTCTAAGTACATATGTACTTAGAGAACAAACGGGGAAACGCTGCCAAAATTTTCTCGAAAACCCAATACACATTATACACTTACATCCTAAGTGAGATTAAGTGTTCAAGAACAGTCCCAAACCGGGGACTATCCAAGATTTACTCCTAATGAGTCAATCTTGGACGGGTTTCTAGGCCAACAAACACAATAATAGATATCTACATGTTAGGGTTTCATCACAATTGATGTTAGGGTTTAAACAATGTTAGGGTTTAATCAAATCAAATTAGGATGCTAGAATGGACAAGTTTAAATCAAATTAGGATTTAAATTAGGGTTCCAATAGGATTCAATTTAATTAATTTTTATGTGAAAGATGTAATATTATAATACATACAATGGCAATGAAATGAAACCCTAATTGTATTGGAACTCATAAAAGGATGTCTCAAAGGTTGAATCTAATATATGCATCCTAAAAAAGGTATCACGTCACAAATGTGCATTTCAATAATCATATTTTATTTCCTTCCAATTAGTGTGGGTGCCAAGTTTGGAATTGTTTTCTAATCATGGGTCCCTTAATTTTATTTAGGATAGAAGATAAAATCAAGGATTTCAAATAGTATAAGGCGCACCCCCAAAAGTAAAAAAATGGATATATATTATGCATCATACCTTGGTTGCTGATTTTGTTTTGATGCACGACAAATAGTTACCATTGGGTCTTGGTCCACGGGAGGATAATCTATCTTCTACCTATTTAGAATGCTTCCTTGTGTGCACATCCACATAGTATATGTGTCTAAATTGACATTCTCCTATTTAGAATGTTTCATTCATAAACACATATGTGTTCTTGAGTTTTGGGATTCTAATTATAGCCAATTTCAATCATGTTAGTTAGTAGTATTTTTTTTGGATCAATTATGCTTGAGATGCAGATATTTCTGTAAAGGATGGTCATTGACTCCTGAAAATGGGAATGCCACACGAACATGGATAGAATAGGTAGATGTTTTTGAGCATGGGCTTGACATCAGCCAAGTTATGGTGTGGAACGAGGAGATGAGACTATTACTGAATGGAAAGAATGGCAGAGGAAGGGCTTGATGCTAGTACTTTGTGAGCAACGGAATTAGGGCGTGATCAAGGAGACGCAGAGCAGAGCAACAACAAGGAGGAAGGAGCAAGCGGCGGCGGCGGCGAGCAGGAGTGGTGGCGAGCAGGCGGCGAGCAGGAGCGGCAGCGAGCAGGCGGCGGCGACGCAGAGCAGCAGGATCTTCGGCGAGCAGGAGCGGCGGCTAGCAGGTGTCCAACGGCGGCAGGAGCGGCGGCGAGCAGGAGTGGTGGCGGAGAAAGGGGCGCCGGAGAAGGGGGTGCCGGAGAAGGGGAGCTGGAGAAGAAATCACCGGAGAGAAATCGGCGGCAGTAGAGAAGAAATCGCTCACAATGAAACAGAAGAAAGGGGAAGAGTCGGGCGATCGAGGGTAATGAAGTTCTCAAATAGCGTCAGATGTTTAAAACAACCGACGCCTAAACTCTTTAGCGTCGGTTGTTTGAAAAAACCGACGTCCAATTGGACGATATTTTCATGAAATTGTTTGGCGGGAACCACCTTCAGCGTCGGTTATCCTTGAATAACCGACGCTGAAGGTGACACTTTTCGCACAAATTTTCATCGCACATAGGCGTCGGTTTCTACCTTAATAACCGACGCTGAAAATGACACTATTTTTTTTGATCGAAATATGGATTTTGCGGGCGACTTTAAGCGTCGGTTTGTTATAAACAACCGACGCTGAAGACAAAGCGGTACCGTGTCTGGCTGGTCTTCGAATATAGACGTCGGTTTTCGTAAACAACCGACGCCTAACATAGAAGGCGTCGGTTTTCCTTAATAACCGACGCTCAGAAAAGTGTCACTGAATGCTATTTCTGTAGTAGTGTATTTCTTTCTTTCTTTCTTCCCGGCCTTGTAGTTGGTTTTCTAGTCTCCACCACGCATTTTGCATGCAGCACCAACCCTTCCTTCCCATTAGCTTATCACTACAGTCTCCGCAACTGTTGCAACTTCCAACTATCGGCGGCAGCTTTGACACTGGGAAGTGGGCCGACGATAAACAGAGCCTTTTCTCTGTGCTAAGCCAAGTTTCTGCCGGCGAGTTCGGATGTGCCGTATGTCTCCTTGAGCTTATCTATGTCCTTTTGTCCTTGATCCCGCTCCATTACCCGTCTGCTTCTTCTCTTGTTAGTTGTCACTCTTCCCCGCAATTAACCGTTATCTTAAGAGACCACCGGTGCTCTTCTCTTGTACTAAGCTCCACGTTTGCCTCCGCCGCCTGTCATACCACAAGGCGGCAGGAAAGGGCAGCCCATCCGGCTCCTGACTAACTACTTCAAGGTCGCCGTCGGCAATGTTAATGGCAGCTTCTATCATTAAAATGTAAGAACTCTCTCGTTCTCTCTCTAGTTGAGTTGTTGCTACATGCGTGACTGCACCACTTTCGTGGTCTGTTTTCTGCTTCTTATGTTCCCCATCAAAAAGCTATCTAATCCATGAATCCGTTCGGAACAGGGTGTGCTGAAGTACGAGCGGTGGAAGGAAAGGGGGATCATGCACAGCAGGAAGGTCATACATAAGCTCAATGATGTTAGATATATGGCACGTGTAGCAGCAGTCATGTATATAGCTAATCGATGTTAGATATATGGCAGCTGTAGCAGCCATGTATATAGCATGGGTTAAGCCCAATATAGTACAACTAGTACATGTGAGAAAAGTAGTTTTGTCTCTAGTGTAAATGGCAAAAAAATTATCTCATATGACTCACTCCTAGAACTTTTGTGGTCCTTATATGTAGGATTACATGGGGCACTAGTATCCAAGGGGTCCTAGGACGAAGGTATGCTAATCTCTTTGGTGGGTGGGATTACCACATCACAACGCACTTACGCCACACCACGCCTCGTCGGGTCGGGCACGGGCACAGGCTCGGGCTCAGGCTCAGAATTGTGGAGAATGCCTTTTTGTACTAGGATACAATCTTAATTGGAAAGTCTCTTTTGTGGAATTTTCCGCAATATGTACAAGAGCAACCGAGTGGTCGCATATTAATGAGAATATGATTAGTGGGGCGTGTAAGGCTATAAATAGACATCCGGTCATTAGGATTAAATACGTCTCTTTTGAACACAGTCGTCAGTCGTTCGTATGTGTGTTTAGCAAGCCCTAATCCCAAAGTCTGCCACCGTCGCTCCTGCTGTCGCTTGAAGATCTCTCTCCTAAAAGAGACAAAGTCGTTCATCCTCTTCTTTCAAGACGCAACTTGTTAGGCGGTGGTACCTACGGTTGTTGTGATGCACTGGTGGTGGTGCAACGGGGCGACGTCAAGTGCAAGAGAGACGTGTCTGTTCCAAGTTCGTGCCAGATCGAGTCTGGGAGAACGATGTCTATCCGCGAGGATTGTCGGACACTGATTTCTTTAAGTATCACGTTCGTTGAGAACGAACGATCTGGTTTGCAAATTCTGACTCCTTTTATTTCTGTTCTCCTGCTCTGTTTGATCTTTATTTTTTATTGGATCTGTCTGAACTTGTTAATTAATTTGCACCTACTACCGTTCCATGTAACGACATTAACTAAATATTAACAACAGTCTTAAAAAAATTACTTTCTGTCGTTAATTAACAATGACCGGTCAGGGTGGTTCGGGAAATAAAATTGATACCAGCAGTATGCCTGAAAAATTTAATGATACCAACTTTTCCCGTTGGCAGAGTCGGATGCAAATATGCCTGAAAAATTTACTGATACCAACTTTCCCGTTGGCAGAGTCAGATGCAAATTTACCAAAATCTGATGATACTATTCCTGATAATGCAAATATAATTGCTAAGTGTAAGAAGGGTGAAAAAACGTGTTGCGGTTTGATTCTGTCTGGTTTAAATAACAAACTGTATGACTCTTACTCAAAGCCGCCTGTCACTACATCCAAAGTTCTGTGAGAATCGTTAATTAAGAATTTTCGTACTAAAAACCAAGGTGTTGAAAAATATTGCGTGTCTAAATTTCTTAAGTTTCAGATGGTAGATGGTAAGTTTGTTTCTGATCAAACACATGATCTTCAACTCCTATTTCATGAACTCTCATATGCCAAGATGGTATTGCCTGAGAAGTTCGTTGTTATGTCTATCATAGGAAAGTTTTCTAAGTCATAGGAATCGTTTGGTATGTCTCTGAATCACCGTAAAGGGACACATATAATGGAAGAACTAATGATAGATATTAATATACAAGAACAACACTTAAATGAGAAAACACTCAAGGTGCCTACTGTTGCAAACCATATTGTTAATTTTACTTCAGCAATACCAACTCAATTGCATCGTCAGCTTCTCTACCACTTGTGACAATTTGCTTTTTACGGGTTTGATCAGATCTCGGGGTCAAGTGAGTGGGAGCCCTGATGAGAAGAAGTCGGAGAGGCCTTTTGGGTGTAGGACATTCAATGTTCAACTCTACTTTGCGGCTAAGGCGCCCATGCAGTCTTTTGAGGCCTTCAGGGTGCTCGACATTAGACGGAGCAGAATGCAGCCAGCTGACAGTAGGGCCTTCAGATTTCTTCTCTGTTTTTATGCTTTTAATCGTTGTTAACTGCGTCTTTTAGGTATGTTATTCGTGCTTCATCACTCACGATACTATAACACGCCTTTTTCTTGGGTTGTTCCCCTTCTTCCTTCAGGGGATGCCTTCTGGTACGTCAGTCCTTCCTCCACACGACAACCCCGCCAATTTCAAGGGAGTAGGCGGTGGAGTGCTTGGTTGCAGAGGCTTTAACTCCAGTTTCCGAACCACTCTGTGGGTGGCCTATCCCTAAATATTGGTACACTGACACTTGTTACATCTTCATGTCTACCTCCCATTCAACTCCATTTCGTTCCTCCTGGTTTCTTCTGCAGATGTTTCTGAAACTATGATACTCAAGCCTGGTCCTGTCGTTGACTTTATCCTTCAGAACCAAAACGACGCCCGCAGTCCTTCCCAGATTGACAGAAACAAGGTACTTAAGATTTCAATTAATCTGCCTCAACGTTCAGTTCATATCACAGATATGATATGATGTAATGGTTTTCTTATCAGCTGCCATTATACTCACCTAAAATTAACTCCCAGTTTGCTTTCACCAGAAGGCCAAGCGGATGCTAATGAACCTCAGAGTTAAAAGCAAGGCCTACTAACACCCCGTATAAGATCGTGGGATTGAGTGAGCTCCCTTGCAATCGTCAAACATAAGCTTCTCCTTCTGCTAATTGAAACCATCGAGGTTATCTCTTGCATTATTATCGTTTTGAACAACAACACCCCCCCCCCCCCACCCCCACCCGCAACCAATTACACCCTGAACAGTCTTCATATTACTTGATACATGTATTGTTTGTGTAATTATTACAGGTTCGAGAAGAAACCTAAGAAGGGAGAGCCAGGACAGCAAACAAATGATGGCTGTGTCTCACTATTTACGAGAGAGCATCGTAAGATAGAGCTCAGATATTCTGATGATTTGCCTTGCCTTCATGTAGGGAGGTCCAAGCTGTTGGAGGAACATATCAGAGTTCTGACAAGCCTCCATGATGCAAGGTCCTGATGCTACTACGAGGAGTACCGTTGTGCAAGAATAACAACAACGTCCGAGTAATAGAGAAAATTTGCTGACCGGAAGCAAGAAGCATTCCCGAGCGGAAGCGAGACAGGGTTCTCTGATGCATGGAGTCGGTTACGGATAGAATCCCATGGAGAGAAGATCATCCTTTATATAATATATCTTAAAGTCTCTTTATCCATCGTGAAGATGCAAATCAATTATGAGAATCGATCTCATCTCCAACGGATGCATCCCTTCATAGAAATTATTAATATTCAATATTATATTTATTTTGGGCAACACCAAAATATATTTAATATTTCCTCACTTGGCCCAAATTGTCATGGCGATAAAGTTTAACAATTTTCCATTGATGTTCACTGTAAATACTTCCATATATGAGAATAAGATGAGTCATAGCAGTTGCTACACGGTAAATGAGTACTACCTTTCTATGAACCATAATATCTGAAACATTATATGTATATTGACATAAACTTTATGAATTGGTCGACCTCAAACATATTCAATGGTCCAATTTTATATCAGAAATGACATTCTATAATAACTAATATTAAAATAGAAATAACAAGTCAAATATGTGATCGCATAATATATTACATTGTCAAATCACACTAACTATTACACATCAAATGACTTTTTCGTACCCATATTCTTTAAATGAGATGTATATAATCATGGAGTTAAGCCCTTTTAGAAGAGGATCTAATATCATATATTGTGTACCAATATGATTTATCATTATCATCTTATTGTCAACTCACTCATTAACAACATAGAGCTTTATGTATAGGTCTCTGTAGGCGATGGTGCTTTTATCATTATTAGCAAAAATGAATACAACTTCATTATCACAATATATTTGTATTGACTTATGAATTGAATGAATACTTTAAGATCTTATATCATATTATTAAGACATATTTCATGTGATGATGTTTCATGGCAAGCTATAAGCTCAACTTCCATGATACATGAAGTTGTAGTCTTTTGCTTGACACTCCTCCAAGATATTGCACCACCAGTTAGTAGGAAGATATATCATGTTGTAGACTTTCTAATGTCTAGAAACCCGACAAAATTTGCATCTGAATATCCCATAACCTCAAGGTGGTTTGTTTGTCTATGTATAAGTATGTAATCTTTTGTTCGTTGCAGGTAGCGTATCACCTTTTTCACATCTCTCCAATGGTCAATGCTTGGGTTACTTTGATAATGGCCAATCATTCCAATAGAAAAAAGCAATGTCGGGTCATGTGCATATTTGGAGATATTGTAAAGTTCCAACTACAAATGCATAAAGTACCTTCCTCATTTATTCTTTTCGATGACATTACTGGGACACTATTTCTACAAGAAACCACTTCGACTATGGCAAAAAAAGTTCAACGTAAATGTGAACAAATTCGTCGTTATCTCCTTTAGCGATCGTAATCAAAAGTTGTCCCGTCCTATCACTACTGGTCTTTCCGTTAACGGAATTAGTGACAATCAATTTCATTCCATCATTACTTGTAATAATGATGACTAGAATATCTTGTCGTTAATTAATTTTAACAACTAAATAGGTGACCAGTTGTCAATATTATCAGTGACCACATGATTCCCCCATTAATACTAACAATGACACCTTTATAATTTTGACAACACTATATAATAGAGACATCTTATTTTATTCATAAACAACTATAACGGAAACAAATGAATTTGTAAATAATAAAAAAACTAAAATATTTTATTTTGCTGTCATTCAATTTCATGTAACACAAAGATATAACCATCTACCAAAACTGAGACAAATCGTTTGACAAAGCATCTTGTTTTATTGATAATATAAAACTTACATAGATAGATATTACCTGGGGAGGATATTTTACCATGCCCCTTATTTTGATGAACAATATAGATAATATCAATAACAATATGTATACAATGATTTCTTGCTTTATCTCTACATAAGAAGTTTCAAGCAATACCCGACAAAGCACTTATGTCAATAATTTTTCATATTTTTCAGTCTTCCCGGTATGATTTCTAAATGAATAAAGTCATGATAAGTTGCAATTTGAATGATGGAAGGATTAGACATATATATGTAGAAACTTCAAAATTAGAATAGAGGCAAAGATGAACAATGAGCGTAACCATAGTCACTAAAATATAATTGGTAAGGTGCTAAAGGTCAATCTAGAGTCAGATAAATTAATACAAATTAGATCCATGAATCACATTATTTTAGATATGAAAAAATGATTCAAATTTGATACTCAACATATTCGATCGACATAGAGAATTTTGACTAGATATGTGACCAATATTGATGTACAATTCAAAAATTGGTGACATTGATAGTCGCTTGATGAAAACAAAGGACAACTCTATTGTGAAATATAGACACAGAGTATAATAGCAGAAACAAAAAAAAACTAGCTATCTATATTTCCTTAATAGCAAGCTCGCGTCAACTACTATGAAATATGAAGGGTGGTTTTAGAGAGTTATACCTGATCCTCGAGCAAGTCCATCAACAAAACTCACTTTTTTGCAACTGGTGACAAGTTGCTCTTGGGCGGTGGTTGTGCAGCTCCTAGTCTTCACTACAAATAGTTGTCTGCGCAACCTCTATAGTGACTCGGATGGACTCGCCATAGACTGCAGGTTGACTTTACTCTCTGAGTAGCAGCCAAAGGACTCTTGCCTCTACAGTAATCCACACAGACCAATTAGAACTCATGTCGTTTACTAACAACGGAAAGGAAGAAGTTGACCCTTCTGTTAGTATACTAGTCACCAACCTTCTCTCCTACAATGACAAGTATAAATTGTTCTCTCCGTTTGGCAATCCCTTCTTTTTAGGTAGGACTTGCACGTGCTCTCTTAGTTACCACAACCAGAGAGGAAAATTGTTGTTAGAGGAACTGATTCTCAGTTGTCTGTGTTGTGTCTTGGGAAGCCCCCGGTACCCCTCCTTTTATAGGCGGGGTTTGGGTCGGGGTTACCAATCTTTATTGTGGGAGTGGAAAGCACCGGAAGAACATGAACGTTTACAACCTGCAATTGCTGAAATGGCCATTTCACACACCCAAATGGTCATCTGGTGTGCGAGACGGTCGTATCGTACTATCAAATGGCCATTTGGCAGTTTTCCAATAGCACACGAATTTGACAATTTTGATTACAATCAATATAGATATTAATTTTACTTTCTCTCCAAGTAAGTATAATCAAAACTATTGGAAAACATCCTGAATCTTCATTTGTCCCCAACTGGGACGTCTCACTCAAGCGAGATGTCTATCTCACTCACCCAGATGTCTGTCTGGTGAGTTGAGCTAAGTCAATCGGTTCAATCACTTTGAACCGGTCGGTTTAAGGGTAGAACTAAGCCATTTCGATCCTTGATCTGCCTAACCACCCAAACGAGCATCTCAACACTTTAAACACCTATCTAGCTACCCAAATAGCCATCTCACTTAGTGAGATGGTCATTTGACATACCTGGTAAGCCAATCTAGTTATCAGTTATGTGAATTGAATACCTAAATACTTTAGTAATCAATCCAATTGTTGTTCAAGATCAAACTCCTCTTCTGTATGAGTTCCAATGTGTGTGACCCTATAGGTCCCATATCACATTGGCAGTGAGTATCCATAACTAGCTTATGACATCACAAGTTGAGAGTGGTGTCTAGTTGCACATCAATGCTACCCAAGTGAATGCAAACTTGGAGAACAACTTCAACCTAGAATATATGTAAGGTGTTGTAGTGATTGTATAATTCCTTTATCTCTGATATCCAAGATGAACTTGAGGCATGGTTGGTCATCCTCTCAACATTAAATCCATGTTTCTTTAACCAAGAGCAGATTGTCTGAGATAATGTGACCTCAATATCATATATTGATTCACAAGTACATGCACATGCGTTTCTCAGTCTCACTTATAAAGTGGCCAGGGGATCATACTCTAGTAGGAGGGATAAATCTCATATCTATCACTCACCGTTTATTAGTATGTGTCAAAGTCACCCAATCATCACTGTTATAAAAATCTATGTTTTAGGACTGTGTTTGATGATGTCAAAGTATTCCCAATGACATGTGACGAGTGCAATGATTTCAGGTTTAAGAATCACAATCACCACATTCACTATTAGAGATGAATGTGACTACCACCACCATGTGTCACTCTCAAGGTGAGTCTGTCCGATACATTGTTCCCTAATATGTATTTGTGTGCTTGGTTTGATATTTCCATATCATGAATTAGATTCAGTCATCAATCAACTCACACTCTAGTCTTATGTGTTACTGGTGTCTATCTGCTTTGTACAGTAACAACCGACTAGGGACAGATTGAGAATATGCATATGTACTCTTAACATCTGTATGATCTCATTTCGACAGGACTAATTTCTTGAAGACAGACATCATTGAGTAATATTATTCTTTAGACATTCACTCTAAATCCTCATTATCTCTTAACTAAGTGAAACACATGAATTGGAAGCTTGCCTTTATGAGTATTAATCATATCCTTTTAGGTAATTATACCATGTCAATCATATATGATTGGCTCTATGGGCATACCTTACCAACAAACTCCCACTTTCACTTAGAGTTAATCACCAATGGATCTCATCCTTAGTGACCAAAACATGTCCAACTTGCTTCTGTTGTGCTAGTGTCGATTTAGCAGGTCAACAACACTTTCCTATAAGTCAGTATATTACATGTTCCTATTCTCTTCGTTGTATGATTTCTCGTATGAGACAAAATTTCCATAATATGGTATTAATATTCCTTGCCTAACAATAAGCTTTGTTGTTGTGACAATATTTCTAGTGAGTCATTAATGGTTGGAACATCTATAAGTTCATCATATGAACCTTTAGATCCATATAGTATCACTTTGTGTTCATAACACAAGTATACTCAGCTTCTATTGTAGAATAGAATTAATGGCTTATTAGTTCAGAACTTTTCCAATGATAATATCCTTTTTCTCTTTTAAAATCAAACATATTTTGATTTGCGATCATATATGTCATTATAGAAGCTTGCATCGATGTAACACTTTACATCCAACTCTTCCTTTTATTGCCATCCTTGTGAACTAGCAATCTATCCTTAAGTACTTCAAAAGTTCTAATGGATATCTTCAATGACTTTTCAATAACCCTTATTGGAATTTAGTAACATCTTGTCATGTCCATACAAGATTGTATGGGATAAACACATTTATTGGACTTATGATAGATTCATTATTGGGTTGGCCCATAGAATCTTATTCATGATATTTCCATTATTTAAAAGAATAGGAATATAAGGTTCATTAGAGACTAATCTAGATTCTCTCTCATTGAATCTTTCCTGTGTTGAGCTCCTTCAACACTTTGCTATTGCATGTGCTTAAAACATCCATTTGTGAAATTTCAAGAACTATCCCATATCTCTTGAACCTTATATCATAAGAAGTTTCACCTTATCCTTCATTATTGAAGGTGTTTTTCATTTCTAGTTCTCAATATTCATAATATTTAGATGCCATTCATCATGATTTGTAGAATATTCATATTTGCTCCCACTAAATCTTTTGTAATCGCATATTTCATCTTTTATCTTGACTCAAATCAAACTCTTTGGCTATCTTGTCAAAACAAAAGATCCCATTTTTGAGATGGTTGTTTCAATCCCATATTGAACTTTGTAGTTTATAGACTTTATGTGCATTCATGAAGTTATAAAATCCTTTTTCGACCATGTCACATACACATCCTTTGATGTATTCTCTTTAAGGAATCTAGTTTCAATCTTCATATGTTAAATCTCTTAGTCTATTTTAACTACAACAACAAGCCTGACATTTGGTAAAGGAATTTCCAACTTCTTGAACTGATTTGAAAATCTTTTCAGCCAATTAGTCATTTTATGTTATCCATGTAGGTCTTTTTCATAAGACCCTATTGTAACTTTAGGTGTTACCCATTAAGGTAGCGCTATCTGTTGGTATGTATGCCCTGAGAGACAATCATGGGATGATTGGTGGGATACATTACGATTGATCTGATCAACATAAAAGGCAAGCTTCCAATTCTTTCTGGTTCAGTCATATGAGATAATGATAGAACAGATTGAATGTCTAGAGAATGAGAGTACTCAATGACGTATGCTTTTATGTTGAGGACCTCAACGATGAGATCATACAGATGCTAAGAGTTTGTACATTCTTATTATGTCCCTAGTCGGATGTCATTGTGGGAGGTAGATAGATAGCAATGACACACAAGACTAGATTGTGGTGTTGGTTGATGACAGAATCTCATTAGTCATGATATGGAGATATCAAACCAAACACATAGGTACTTGTTAGATAACAAGTGTACCAGACAGACCCACTATGAGTTTGACACATGGAACCATGACATGGTAGTCATTGTCAGTTCTCACAGTGATGGTGGTGAGTGTGATTCTTTGACCTGAAATCACTACACTCAACACATGTCATTGGGTACACTTTGACATCATCAAACACATCCCTGAAACATGGGTTGTTATAAAGGTGATGATTGGGTGGCTTTGACACATGGGGTTTTTAGGGGTGAGTGATAGATATGGGATTTGTCCCTCCTGAGGGAGTTTGATAACCATGTCCACTTGATGAGTAGGATTGAGATAGGCGTGTGTACGCATGTGTGAATCAGTATATGATATTGATGTCATACATATCTCCTCCAGTCTACTTTGATATCAAGAAAGTGAATGAACGTTGATAGGATGACTGTTCCATGCCTTGAGTTCATTCGGGATATCAGAGACAAAGGAAATGTACATTGACTGTAACACCATTCACGAATTGTAGGATTGAAAGTTGTTCTCCAACTTTGCTTTTCACTTGGGTAGCATTGATGTGCGACTAGGCACCGCTCTTTGCTTGTGAAATCATAAGTGTTATCACAACAAAAAACTGGGCCATTATTCACGGGAGAGTCCTGTCACAAACCCCTCTCTACAGGCCCTCAGAAATAGGGACGGTTGAGGGTCTGGCCCTCACAAATGGTCCGTGAAGAGAACTCACGTGACAAATACCAGTGGCCCTCACAAATACAATTGTGAGGGACTATTTAGCCTTCATAAATACATTTTTGAGGGACTATTTAGTTCTCATAAATACATTTTTGAGGGACTTGGATGGTCCTGGAGAATATATTTTTGAAGGGATAATGCCTTCATTAATATTATTTCTGAGGGGCTATGTGGTCGTCATCAATGCAATTTTGATGGTCAATCTGGACCTTCATCAATATATTAATGAGGGACTACTGTAAATGATTTGGTTATTGATTATTGTTAAATGATAATTAATTGTTACTATAGTGAATATCAAATTTTAAATGAAAACTTCATATACATAACCTCAAGCAATATTTTTATAAGAGTCACATGACATCATAAGAAATTTCAACACCAAAATGACACGTAAAATGTTAAATGAACTCAAACAAATTTCAATTAATGAAGCAAAATATTATCCATACATTGCGTGCTCAACGTTGATATAAATAACGAATACATATGATTCTAAAATTTGAGATCGATGACAATCAACATATCATGCTAGAAACTCTTAAGATCTGTAATGTCTCCATATTCCTTGAAATGGTGTGGTGCTCTTCATCAATGCCAGGCCTCATACGGTTGGGTACTCATTTCATCTGTGAAGTTGGAATGTAGAGCATTTCCGACACTATCCACTATAACAGATGTCGTCATTGAAGATTCAATACAAAGTATAGCTGTGATTGCGTCCAGCCTAGTAACTTCATTTCTGAACATGAGCCTAGCATGTGGTGGATGAAATATGACCAGGAATCACAAACCGATAAACTTTCAGTATAACTTACAAAGTTTTGACATCGATCTGTAATAGGAAAACTGCAGCAACAAGGTGTCAACAGATACCACATACCTTGGGCGAGCCGAATCAAACTCTCAAGCATGCGAACAGTGGTTCTAGCTGCAAATTTACTCTAGTCAGATTTTTTAATACTCGTGACTTAAAAAAAGGAAATCGGAAAACCTGCATTGTCAGCAGCCATCTTACAATACACTAGTTTGTACAAATATGGACAAAGGTTTCAACCCCGTCCCCAATGTGGCCTCATTCCAAAAATCACAGCAGATTCAGATAATATCACTGATAAAATCAAGATTTCATATAATTAGGCTCATCAATCAAGTTCAAAATATTGACTAAGAAACATGCAATGTGTTATACTGATGAAAGAGGTCACACTACTGCAAGCAAAGTTGCAAAGACACAATTCAGTATTCTTCTTATTGATTTGTCAATAAGACACAATACTTATGCAAGAGGTCACACTACTGCTATAGCTACAATTGCATTTCAGTGTTAAATTCGAGCTCTCTTGATGTTAACCACGTATTTACTATAAGAATTTACTATTAGTACTAATTATGATGTTAACTATTATTATTAATATTTTGTTTCAGTATTTACAGTTACACTCCAAGTGATTGCAAAGAAGGTTCTCACAAACAAAAGTTTGAAAACCACATTGAACTATGACATCATGTCTATATTGGGCTTCTACATATTATGTGCAATGATTGAGCAGCTTACTTTGAAGAAAAAATAAGCTAAACTAAGAGCAGCGTGATAGCAGGAATAGATACAAAAAAATGAACTTCACGTATGGCACATGGTTGATAGCTAAACTAAGGCCCTAGCTTGCTAATTTCAACAAAAGAAAATGCTTCCCTTAGATTTTTTATCTTCAGTTACCATAAAAATAAGAATTGAGATAAACAGGCACCTAAAACTTACAAAGTATCCAAGTTACCAATTCCAGATAGCTCAACTGGGATCGGACCCCTTAAGTTGTTTGAGGACATGTTCCTAGATAAAACAAGTAAATAAGTTAGGTATTTTATTACAATGGCATCACCTCAAAGGACAACAAAAGTACCAATAACACTTAGTTTAGTTGCAGTATAAAACACCAACGACTCAGCAACTAACTCACAAATATGTCATGCTTTCAAGATTTTTCAACACACGAGGGATTGATCCATTAAGCCGATTCCCATGGACATTCCTTTATCATGACACATACTAATTAGCATTTCAAGCAGAACTACAACAATTGAGGGGATTACAAGAATGTGAAAATAAATTCTTACAGGCTATTAAGGTTCACACATGAGCTCAGATTTTCTGGAATCGGACCCTCGAAACGGTTGTTAGCAACATTCCTAAAAAACAACTGCAAGTATATTCAACCTTGTTCGATCATACATAAATATAAAGCAAATAGCGTTTTGTTAGCATACAAGTCAAAAAGCTCAGTAAGCTTTCCATGTTCAGGAGGTATCAAACCGGAAAGTTGGTTGTCATTCAACTCCCTGCAAGAACATTACCCATCACACTTTGATCTCAACAGAAATTTGCCAAAAATCCAGAGTTAAAACGCTTATAGATAATGAAGTCTACTCATGTTACCAAGTTCAGGAGGAATCGGTCCACTTAAAGTATTGCCCTGTAAGTACCTGGACATTCAGAAAAACAGTTCTAGTGTCATCCATAAAATTGTTGACTGCTAGGTGAGATGTAAAATTCTAATCATAATAAAGATGGGAAGAAAGTCATGCTTATGCTTATTTGAAATAGACTTGTGTTAAAGTTCATAACTAACTTCCACCATAGAAAGTGAACAATTATATCCATCATGTCAAATGTAATCTCTTTAAAGCATTTGAAGGAGAACCAGATTAAACTAAGAAACTTAAGATGTGAGTAGACAACGGCTATATAGTACATAAGATATTGGATATACATAGAAGGCAATGGAATCACAACAGCCACTTACAATTTCTCAGTATAGGACAAATTGCCCAGGATATTTGGAATTGGTCCAGTCAAAAGATTGCAACTGAGATCTCTGCATAAATTAAGTCACAACATCTGTGAAACCATAATTCCTAAAATGAATATGATGGAGCATAACCGTCCAGCTAGACATTAGAAGAAAGGCACTGAACTTACAATACATCAAGTGCCTGCATGAGACCAATAACACATAGCATCAGATAACACACTGCATACATAACATTTTACCTATTAAAAGTCAGAGATGTGTTGCAGAGGGAGAATTTTCCGCCTAAAATAAGATAAACATGCATTTAATCTCAATCTAAATAGTTGTCATGGAGCAATTTAGAAATTAGAAATTATAAACGTGTCATGTAGATCACCTAATAGAGCAATTAGGGGAAATGGAACTATATGATGGTGGAGCAGCAGTAAGTTGAAACTCAAAAGTTCATTAGCATGGCAACATCTTGCTGCTTGGTTGAGCTGAGGCTTAAAAAAAAAGATGCTGAAAAGTGGAGGAGCATGCAACAACAAAGTTCTGCTTGGTGAACCATGAGAAAAAGGAAAAACAAGATTATAATTAAAGAATGACAGCACATAACAAACAGAGAAATGGGGAAATGAGAACAAAGAATAAACAAACAAAGATCCCAAGATAGGCCCAACAACCGCCTAGGCAGCAGCTTGGACCACCCAAACGCCTAATAGGCTGGACACCCAGGATTAGCAGCTCAAGTGTCCGCCTAACTTCCGCTTGGAACAAGTGAAAAGACTTGTTATATTTTAAGACATCCAACCTTGCAGACTACAACTGGCTTCCATGTGGTCTGCATTTTCTTAAGTTTTAAAATGGTGTCGTGAGATGAAAAGGAACCCACAAAAACATAGAAGATATCCAAATCGGTGAAGATTTTAAATCTATTACTAAGTTGAAGCAATAAATGACAAAAAAATGCAGCAAGAGGTACTAATGTGTACCTGGTATCCCTTTAAATTGACCTTCTCCAGTATCTTTCTCGATGCAGTAACCTCATCACAACTGCAAAATATAGATAATTCAATACCATGCAAATTACAACTCATGTGGAATCTAATGCAGGCACTCAGCTACCTTCCATCTATGGCCTCAGGAGTAAGGAGACCAAAATGATCAATCCTCTACTTTATACACTTGTCGGTACCACCGATAGCAATGTCAGTAATAGTGAGCTGAGTCAATTCTTGTCACTTTCTTGAAATCAACAAAAAGATCATCAATTCCAAAATCATTGATAAATAGACATGGAACAATAAAAATAATGATTATTTGATGCAATTGAGAGTCGTGGGATATTAATGTAAATCAAGCACAACAATATCAAACTGAGCAAGAAGTTCACCAAATACATGATAAAGAGCCTGTGAAATGCAACAATAAATCAGTGTTGAGCATTTCACATAAACAAACATTATCTTAGTTTCTCACACTGTTTACTTAAAATGACAAATGAGATGAATAGGTGTCTCTTGAAGTTGGAAGATGATGAAGAAATTAAGAGAGAGTGTTTTCTATAGGTGCCTCTAAGGCATCTGGTCCTGATGGCTTTAATATCAAATTCTTCCAAGCTTGCTGGTCTAATGTGGGACAAGATGTGTCCAAAGGTATTCATTGGTTTGTGGTTGGGGGTAGAATGGTACAACAAGACAATCATACATTTATCAGGTTGATTCCAAAGAAAACATCCCCGACTTCCTTATTGGATTTCTAGCTGATTGCATGTTGTTCTTTCACCTACAAGATCATCTCCAAGGTGTTGGAGAGTAGACTTAAAAATATCCTTCATGATGTAATGTCTACTTACCAAGTTGTGTTTGTCAAGGGTAGGTCTATCTCTAATAATATGTTGCCAGCTAAAGAATTTCTGGTGGATTTCAAAGTAAAGAATACCATGAAGAAAGCTTATATCAAACTAGATATATCCAAGGCATACAATCATGTGAGTTGGACAAAGTTGTGGAGTTCTATGAAGGTGATGGGTTTCTCTCAGAGATGGATTAATATTATGAAACAATGTGTGCAAACTGCATCCTTCTCTGTGCTGATCAATGGTGTTCCTCATGGATTGTTTAGGGTGTCCAACATGGTTAAGAAAGGAGACCCACTCTCTCCTCTTCTGTTTACCCTGATCAAGGTGAATCTTACTCATCTAGCTGATGTTGTCAAATAGGATGGTTTGATATACAAGGTCAGAGGCATCAAGGTCACCCCATACATGATTTTCACTAATTATGTGTTGTTCTTCATTGCCGGCTACACCAAATACTTAAAGAATGTAAGGAATTTACTGAAGTGCTTCAGACATCTTACGAATATGTTCATGAGTGATCTGAAATCCCATGTATATATTTCTAGATACTACGATAGAGGGAGAGGTCATCTCACAGAATCTATGGGCTTGCTGGAAGGTCAATTCCCAAAGAAGGAAGCAATGTTGTAGATCAGGAACCGGAGTATAGGAAGTACAAGTGGTAATGAGGGGGCGGGAGGACTATAGGAACTGACTTACCTAAGAAAATTGAGTCAAGTAGAGTTGATTGCAACTTACAAAAGCTCACATGATAAAGCAAGTCAATTGATTCTGCACTTGTTTGGTACAGTGAGAAAGGAGGGGAGTGGAAGGGAAGAATTTCACTATGTTTGGTTGACAAATGATGGGGAAGCAGAGAGAAAGAAGGGAAATGAAATGGAATAATCTATGATACAATCCCCTTCCCCCATTCTGTGGAGAGGAGGAGAAGGGAAAACCTATGTCTACTTTTTATATTAACTCTCTTTTCAAGGATAAAAGACATGGTACCTTGACTTTTATGTAAAGTCTTCCCTTTCCCGTACCTTACTAACCAAACTAGCAATCAATAAGCCCATCTCCCCATCCTTCCCCTCCCTTCCTCAACATTTACCACTCTTCACTTTTCCTCATTTCTCTGCATGCCAAAAATGCTGTTATGTCCAAGAATAAAACTTAGATATATTTTGTATAGTAAATGACATTCTTGTGGATCAAACCAAACACTAAACACCACATCTTTGAACACATTAGACACCTAGAATATATTTAAATGAAATAATCACCAAGAAAATTAAACATAATAAGACATAGCTGAAATTTGATCATACCTACATCTTGGATTTATAATTCATTCCAAACTCAAGTATGCTAGAATCTCAAATAACTATCCAATACAAATGATATTTCAACTTGAATTTGAGAATTCACCAACACTATTATAGTTGACATAGATTGACTTAATTTTATTTTGGCATTTTATTAGGTTAGACCATAAAAAGGATGGAGTAACATGAACTATATAATATTCATAAAAATTGTAATATACTAAACTTAGTTAAACTTTAGCATCATGCATATCCAAACTAAATAAAACCGTCCCAATAAAGTTAGGGTTGGGGTTGTAATATGTTTCCATTCTATAAAAATCATCCCTGAAATTAAGGAAGCATATGTATGACTACTTCTCATCTCTAATATAACAATTTTGTGATATTTCAATAGAACTCTCCCAAACGGAATCTCCAACTTCATAACATCAATATTTTACTTTCAAAAATCTTAATAGGGCTCTCATTGTAAGAATATATCTTATTTAAGCTAGATATTGGTTCCCAATTGAGAATTAATTCTCTAGGGACCAGGTGGATGATTATCGGTCAAAGTTGAAGTCGCACTGGTCCAGACTTGCGTGTCGTCAAAGCTTGGTCGACCTGCAACAATGGTGTCTCAAGGAATGAAACCCTAGGGTAAATAGGAAATATTGCACTACTATAAAATGATAATCCATTCCCCGCAATCGACGCATGTATTTCATCGAACAACTTCGGTGCGAGTTTCGATTGCGGGATGAAGACGAAGAAGAAATTTCAGCAAGGAAGGAAGGAAGGAGGAGGAATGTTGAAAAAGACAAACACGGTCGGGTTAGAAAAGAGCAGAAGGTAGAGGCCGGGACGAAGCCCATCTGGTGGTAAAGGTACCTTCTCCGTGGAGATGTGCCGCCTTTGTCCTCCGCAAGAGATCGTCTCCTTGAATCACGAGCGTCGTAGGATCCTCGAACCACCAACGCGTACCATGCCTTTGACCACGAGTGCTAGCACAAGCAACAAGCAAACAGGGCGTCGTCGAGGGAGGAGGACGATGGGGAAAGAGACGATGGAAGGAGGTGCAGTGATGGTCGGGGGAGGAGATGGCTCTGAAGGGGGAGCGGAAGAAGGTGCGATGGATAGGGGAGGAGATGACGCGGAAGGGGACGCGGAAGGAGGTGTGATGGTCGGGGCGTCGGGGGAGTCAGGAGGAGTCGGGGGCGATCAGGGCAAAACCCTCGCTCTGGTCATTGCAAATCTCGCCAAAAGTGGTGTATTTTGGGAAGTCCGCGGTAGAGAATGGAGGGAAACATTTGACAAGGCATTTTTCACGGAGTGATCAGTAAGTAATGTATTTTTGACGGATTAGTGGTCACATAAAATGTCTAAAGATGTTAAAAACACGGTTGAGGGATTTGGTCTCATATTTGAAGGATGATCCCTCACAAATAGACATCATTATTCACAATTTTTGGTTCCTCACAAAAGTTCTTCAACAAAGGCCAAATTTTTTGTAGTGTATGGGCTTCCACTGCTAATGTGAAATGGGCCTGCAGGGTCACACACATAGGATTTAACCTGGAAGAGGAGTTTATCCACAAACAATGTTTAGATTGTTTACTAAATATGTTTAGTAGTTCAATTAAACACTCAATCAATTAATAGCTTAGTATTATAGTGTTCAATGTGTTGGACGGATTGATTAGAGTATCAGATTGATTGGAACTACAATTGACTCTTTTACACAGTCTGCACTCCGAACCGATCGGCTCATATGATGAACCGATCGGCTCAGCTTGGTGAACCGATCGGCTCAGATTGGTGAGTCGATCGGCTCAGGATAGATTGAGACGACCGGTTTAAGGGTTGAACCGATCATTGAAGGTTATGTGGCGAGAGAGGTTATGGATTTTTGCAATGACTTTCTGAGTGGTAATAACACTCCTGTTAATGACAAGAATATTGAGGAGGGCAAAGGAATTTTGGGATCATGGGTGAAAGTAATCAGCCGTGAGCAGTTGGAACAAGCTCACTTGTATATTTTACACAACATGGACGAAGTGAGTGTTTATATCGAGGAACATACCAATTTCATCAAGAGACAACATCCTCGAGCAAGTTCAATGTGGCTTGCTAGAGAGCATAATAAGACTTTTACTAAGTGGTTTGAAGATAAAGTCTTACATCAACTATCTCAAACACCAAATGATATTACAGAAACTATCAAATGCCTCGCCTTTAAACCAAAACCGAATGTTATGTCTTATGAAGGGTTTGACATTAATGGGTTCACATATTACACAAAGCGCCACGATGATAAGAGTGTTGTCCAAAACAGTGGGGTCACTCTTCAAGCATCGACTATGTATTTTGCAAGTGAAAAGGATAAGAGTCCACGTAAAGCTAAAATGTCATATTACGGTGTCATTGAAGACATATGGGAGTTTGACTACATACATTTCAGAATTCCGCTCTTTAAATGTAATTGGGTTGATAACACCAAAGGAGTTATAGTGGATGAATTAGGTTTCACTTTGGTGAACTTTGAAAAGATTGGCGAGAAGGGTGAACCATTCATATTGGCATCACATGCGAAACAAATATTCTATATCGATGATCCTGCAAATGATAAATGGTCGGTTGTTCTTCATGGTAAAAGACAGTTCATTGAAGATCTTATAGATGAAGAAGAGTACTATGATAAGTATGATGACTCCAGTCCATTCTCAGTTGGGTTGCCAACTCCAAAAAATATTGAAGCTAATGATGACTTATATGTGCGCGGAGATCACAATGAAGGATTGTTAATTGATAAAAGATCACAATTTTAGAGGCATGTATGTTTATATTTTTTTATTGAAGCTAAATGTTTGCTTTTTTAATATAAATATCATTTTCAGATTTGATTTTTCATTATCTTCTAGTTAATACAAATGCTAAATGTTTACCTTTTTCTAGTTAATACAAATGCTAAATGTTTGCCTTTTTCTAGTTAATACAAATGCTAAATGTTTGCCTTTTTCTAGTTAATACAAATGCTAAATGTTTGCCTTTTTAATGACATTTTCAGATGGCTGACCATGATGAGCATGATGTCCATGATGAGCATGAAGTCCATGATGAGCATGTTGTCCATGATGAGCATGGTGAGGATACCAATGTAAGTTCTAAAATCATATCCTGTATTTCTATAAAATTCATTATCTTCTAGTTATGTCATATATCCCATATTTCTATATTGGGCTAATTCAATGTGTTTATACTTGTCAAATTTTAGGTTGATGATGCACATGTACCCACTGAAGCACTGCAGGAACTTGATGCGCATCACCAAAAAGTTAACAAGAAAAGGGGCATCACTCTGTTGAACAAGTTAATAGTGCTAAGTGGCAGTGGATCCAAATTGGTTGTGGAGTTTGATAATGGAGGAAATGCAATTGGAGTGAACCGCAATAATTTTGTAAACTATCTTGGGGTTGTCACTCGAAGCCATTGTGGTGTTAAGTATGATAATTGGCATAAAGTTCCTCAGGCAAAGAAAGACTTGATATGGAAGGATTTATGCGTGAGTTATTATTATTTGCAATTCTATTTTGTAGATTACAAATTCTATTATTTGCAATTCTATTTTTGGATACTAGTTAATAACAATTCTATTTTACAGAATCTGTTTGCATTGGATGAGACGCTGCATCCTAAAAGCGTGATGCAACGCGCTGGAAAGATGCTTAGGAACTATAGGACAAATCTCAACAGAGAATACATAAAAGATGGTGATAAGAAGAAGAAGTCAGCCCTTGAACAGTGGAACTTCTTGGACAAAGAAGATTGGGACAATTTTGTTGCTTCAAGAAAATCTGAAGAATTCAAGGTATTAGGCATCACTCCCAATTTAATTAGTATACGTTGTATTCACCTATTCAAGATTAACATTTAGTGCTACTAACCAAATCATTAATGTGCATACTAACTGGGCCCTCAGTGAGGCGCAAAAAGAAAGGC
This sequence comes from Alisma plantago-aquatica, assembly GCA_963693085.1. Lineage (NCBI taxonomy): Eukaryota > Viridiplantae > Streptophyta > Magnoliopsida > Alismatales > Alismataceae > Alisma > Alisma plantago-aquatica. The sequence goes on along the minus strand of OY856410.1, from coordinate 409,904,662 downwards.
GTGCACTGAATGTGCATGACCACACTATGGGTCCAAAGGGCTATGTAAGCGTTCGCCAAAGACTACAGGCAGAGTCTGTTGCTACTCAGGAGTCTGCCACACCCATGCCTCACCATGATATCTGGATAGCTGGGAGGCAAAACAAGAAGGGTGAAATAAAGAAGCCTGTAACTGCTGAGGCGGCTACGAAAATGGTAAAATACAACTCTTAGAGCAATCGTTTGAATATTGATTATTTGTGGTGTTAACTTACAAATTTCTGTTGATGGTGATTAGCGGGAGCTTCACGAGCAGAGGAAACAAGGAACGTTCATCCCTCAGGTCACAAGGGATGAATTGACAGTTGCTCTGGGTAACCCAGAGCATCCTAGATGTGTTAGGGGTGTATGTGCTGGTGTGGGCATCAAAGCATTCTTTGGGCCATCCCAGCGCAAACCCAGAGCGGGACTTTCACAAGAAGAGGTAACCTATTCTTTTTTTAGAATGTTACTGCAAAAGGGAATTCAATAATAAGAAGCTAATGTTTCTTTTATCCATGTATAGGAGAATAAGAGAGTCAAGGATATAGTTGGTAAGAAGGTCAATGATATAGTTGCTGAGAAGGTCAAGGAAGAACTGTTGCGGTGGCAGGCATCTCAGGCTTCCAATCAGCCTATGGCGACCCACTCTTCTCCTGATGTACAGACTACAAGTAATCCTATAGACCCACCGCCTAACAAGTCTGCTGTAAGTATTGTTTATGACATTGTAGCTAGTCTTTTCAAGATGATATGTTTTCAAGATGATATGTATATATGTATAATATTCTTTACGTAAATTTGTAGGCATTGAAGCCATGCCTCTTAAGAATGCAAGACTATGTTGTTGCAGAGGCGCAGGCTTACCCGTCCCTTCCTGGGGCAACGTTTCATGGGACTCCAATGTCGTAGGGCTACGTTTGTGTGAGCCTGGTATGTGTATTACCCGATTGGAGGGAAGCTGCATTGCCATATGCCCACCCAGATATTGATACACTTGGTGAGGCAGAAGGCGGGGTGATATTGTGGCCCAAAGTAGATGTCGTCTACACTACTGAAATTGTAAGATAAATTTGCATTACTTTAGATTGTTAATGTGTATATATGAGGTCAACTGATCTGAAATTATATATACGGATTAAAAAGAAGACACTCGGAGCACCTAGGCCTCCACCTCCACTTCCTGCTTTTACCAAGTTGGGTTCCAACTGACCTAAAATACCTATTAGGTCCTGCTTGTATGGGAATGGCATGTTGGCTACGGGAACATAATATACATTGCCCTATAATTGTTTCTTTAGAAGCAGATTATGCAGGTCAATCATACGATAGCTCTTTATTTATACAAGATATTATTGAGTTGTTTATGTATGATTGGCTGAATACATCAATGATTGAGATATGGATAAGGTGAGATCTTGTTTATACATCCATATACCTTGTGTAAGATCCGGTGATCTGGTTTCTTATATATTAATGCATACGTAATACATGTTTTGCAGCTACTTAGTCGAAGATCAATGCAAACAATTTGCATTTGATCATGTGGGATTTTTGATTCCATCATTGATTAGTATGGTAGCTAAAGACCCTGATAGTGTTCAACAATACTGTATAGATGCTTTTACAATTTTCGGTCAGCAAACGAAGACAATAGTAATAGCTCCATTCAATGTCAAGTAAGTTTACTTTATTTATAATTTGGACTTAAGAAAATTCCATTTTTATTGTGCATTTTGAGTTATTAATTTTTAACTTTTTTACCTCTAGCGGTAGACATTGGGAGTTACTAGTTATTGTCCCTGGGACGTTCACTGTTTATTATCTAGATCCTGTGGGAAGTACATTGAACACTAAAATTAGACACGTAATGAGAATGCCATTATTCTAGTGAGAAATATTTCATTTTTATATCCGTTAACATCTGTTATTACATTACTATTTAATTATGCAATTTATTGTGTTACATTAACATGTAGGGGTTTAGATGCATTCAAAAATGCTGGAGGAAATGTCCCAAGGTGAAAGAATCAGCCAATAATTTGGGAGAACGTAAAAGTAAGTTCCCGACTCCAATGTATATATTATTTATGTGAACTGTGCTTAGTTGTATTTTTTAATATTTTGTATGTTTCAATTTATAGTGCGCTACACAAGACAACGGCTGGGCATGCACATACTATGTGATGCGATTTATGCAGATGGTTATCCAGCATGCTGCATTGGATATTAATACCATACATGAGGTATTATATATAGTCTCATTAGTTAGTATGAAATATATCAATCTTATTTCTATATTATTACTTATATATATACATCATTCTCTTTGTAGGTGTTTAAAACTGACCACACTATAGGTAAACGCTTAAAAAATGTACATGCTCCATATACGATGGAAGCATTAAATGAAGTAAGAGAAGAATGGGCAAAAGCCATACAAGCAGTGGTGATTGTAAGATATAATTGGGATGCTGATAGCGATGCTGAATGATATTTTGTAAATGAATATTTCTAAATGTTTATACATGTCTGAATGTTTCTACATGTATTTGAATGTTTCTACATGTGTGAATGTGAGAATTGAATTGATGTCTGAATGTATCTACTTGTGTGAAAAAATATTTGTTGATTTTGCAGGTTTGTGGCCTGTTTGTAGGCTGATATCAATGGATGTCGTAAACCTGCAGTTCAGAAAACTGAACTGCAGGTTCTCATCCTGCTGACCAGCCACAGCAGGCCTACAAACTGATAAGAAAACAAAAATTAAAATATAGGCGTCGGTTATTTATAGAACACCGTCATCAAAGGTCTACAGCATCGGTTATTGGATAACAACCGACGCCTAATATGACAAACAACCCGACCGTGCAGGAAAGCACGGTCGTGGTGGAAAAGGCGTCGCTTATTCGTATAAAACCGACGCATATAGTACTAAACACGGCCGTGCAGCGAAGCACGGCCGTGTCGTCTGGGAGTATGGCGTCGATTGTTCAGTTGTTAACCGACGCAGAAACTGTCCTAGGTGGTGCCCTTTTTTGTGGCGCGAACCCTATAGACGTCGGGCAACTATATATAACCGACGCCTATAGATCATATAGGCGTCAGTTAGAAAACTGATGCCGAAGAGTTCGACCTTTAGCGGCGCCCACATAGGCGTCGCTTGAAAACCATCGCTAAAAGGGGTTAAACAACTAACACCAAAGATGTGTTCTGTAGTAGTGATTGGATGTAGTTTAGGAAATTCCAAATACTCATCTACTGTCTGTAACTGCTTTAAAGTGATGAGTTTGTCCCGCTCTGTTTCACTGTACGCTTTTTCATTCTGTTCTTTGTTGTCAGGTGAAAGACAACACAAAAGAGTACTAATATATTAAACTTCCAAGTTCATACTGATATTTCTTCTAAAAAACATAAACGAGAACAGGCAAACACAAAGGGAACCACACGATGACGCACTGTCTACCAAGATGCCGTCGACAGTTGGAAGTTGCAACAGTGATATGGAGACCGTAGAGGGTCGGTGTTGAATGCAAAATGCATGGTGGAAAAGTATATGCTAGGTCGCTAAGAAAGAATGAGATACCAACAAATGCCGGCCGGAGTTCCCGCTTTACTCCTGCTTATGCAGTGAGTATTAAAGATATGTTTGGTAGGGTGTAAAACCAGTTCATGACGTTGGATTGTTTAAATTTGTGACATACATTTTGTTTAGTAGGACGTTATTGGATGTAGTTTAGGAAATTCCAATTCTCATCTACTGTCTGTAACTGCTTTAAAGTGATGAGTTTGTACCGCTCTGTTTCACTGTATGCTTTTTCATTCTGTTCTTTGTTGTCAGGTGAAAGACAACACAAAAGAGTACTAATATATTAAACTTCCAAGTTCATACTGATATTTCTTTTTTCACCACAAAAGAGTACTAATATATTAAACTTCCAAGTTCATACTGATATTTCTTCTAAAAAACATAAACGAGAACAGGCAAACACAAAGGGAACCACACGATGACGCACTGTCTACCAAGATGTCGTCGACAGTTGGAAGTTGCAACAGTGATATGGAGACCATAGAGGGTTGGTGCTGCATGCAAAATGCATGGTGGAAAAGTATATGCTAGGTCGCTAAGAAAGAAAGAGATACCAACAAATACCGGCCGGAGTTCCCGCTTTACTCCCGCTTATGCAGTGAGTATTAAAGGTATGTTTGGTAGGGTGTAAAACCAGTTCATGACGTTGGATTGTTTAAATTTTTGAAATAAATTTTGTTTAGTAGGACGTTATTGGATGTAGTTTAGGAAATTCCAATTCTCATCTACTGTCTGTAACTGCTTTAAAGTGATGAGTTTGTACCGCTCTGTTTCACTGTACGCTTTTTCATTATGTTCTTTGTTGTCAGGTGAAAGACAACACAAAAGAGTACTAATATATTAAACTTCCAAGTTCATACTGATATTTCTTCTAAAAAACATAAACGAGAAGCAATATCAAACCAAACGGTAAAAAGGAATTCAAATAATATATATTACATCATGCTAAATGACATTTCAACAACATGAACTTCTTCCTTTCAAGCTATTTATTTACTTTAATCACACTTTGTGTTCTAACTACATCCTACCAAATAGGCCCTAACGGGTAAAATTGATTTTAAAAATGAAGAAATAGATGAAGCTAAGTGCCCATTTAGTTGGATTGTGTTTCAGATCATCGAGTTACACCAACTTATTCTTTGCAAGTCTGTACCTTTAATTGAACATAACTCCAACCCTCGATAGAAAAAGCAATTCACGTCGTGGTTCATCGCTTAGAAATTTTGAGGAAACTAACTATGCCCGGAATGGGTGCGGTTCACTTTCTATATTTCTGCAATTGTTAGCCATAAATGTAAATTCCTATACAACAATGCTTAGACTTTTGTAGTGTTGATCTACTATTGTGATGTCTGCATATTGTTGTATGTACAACGCCGCAAAGTTATCTGATAACTACTCCAAACCAAATAAAAACAAACCAAATAGACACGTTAGAGTTACATTAAACCAAGCAAAATATTTATCGTTTAAATTCATGACTTTTATTTTCCTATTTTGAAACTAAACGTTGGGCATGGTTTTAGGGCTGATTTGGCTGGAAGTAAAACTGAAACACACTAAGAATTCCAAAATAGGAAATTGTGAACAGTGAGTCGAAACTCAACTATTTTTATTTGGTTTGAGGTAGATTGAATCTATCCATTATGTTTGTATTTGTTTGATTCATCGTACTAATATTGTGTGTTTCATCCACATTAATACAACTGACATCAATGGCCACGTAAAAGCAACAACTATTCTATAAGAAGGGGGGGGGGGCTTTTTGTATTTCTGTAAAATTACTACCCATGCAGTCGATTCCTTAGGAAGGGTTCCAGAGACTCTGTCGCGGGGAACCAACTGCACCCACATGCGGTGTGGTTAGTTTTCCCACTTTTTATACACGACAGGAACAATGGTGCTGGTTCCTTTTTCCAGCTGTGTTGGAAGGTCACATAATCAAACATTAAGAACTAGAAAGCACGGGTAATTGCAGTTGCTCATTTTTTTTCGGTCCAACCAAATAGGACCATACTTCCAACCAAACTAGCCCCAAGAAGCTACAGAAGATATCATATGCAAAAGACGTTAAGAGCCCCATGGTAGCATACAAAGATCGTTTGAGGTTAGCATAACATATGGTGGGTTAAGGCCGTAATGGCTAGGATAGAGTTTGTCCTCTGTGGAGGAACATACGGTTTAAAGGCATCAAGAAATCACCCCAAAGTCAAGCAATGGTGGGGTTTCTTAGTGGGTTGCATATATGTCCAAGTATAAGCGACAAGGTATTATGGGGAATGGTGAAGTTACATAGCCTTTTAAAGGAGTTTGATCTCTTACTAAGAGCATATTTAGCAACAATAGGCAGTATGATGTTTGGTAAGGGAGGGTTACGATGGTTTAGGTTAAAAGATAAGTTGTATCTTTCAAACCAAGGATCGATTTAAAAAGATAAGTTGTATTTATTATTTATAGGAATGTGCATGAGGCTTGTAAGAGTATTTGTATGATTGGATATTTGTTTCCATACATATGAACTTTTTTGTGTTAGAATTGGAAACCACAATTAGCACCTTTGTTGTAGTACTTTGTGGTGATAATTTCACACCAAGTTGGTGGTTTTTTTATGTGTAAATAACTAGATAATTGAGAGCAGAAAAAATCATCATTTTAAGATTTATCATCCCCAACCACCTTCATATTTTGGTAGGCATATGGTGTAAGATCCTCAAATTTGTTAAATTTGAATTCTATGGATATAAGACTTCATTTGATTAAAAAAATTCTAATTGTAATCGATAGAATAATAATGTCATCTTTGTGGCATGCATTCAACACATGACCCACATAAGGCCCATGAGACTATTTGCTTGTAAATATGTGCTTGTGACAAAAGACTTAGATATAAAAGATTTCGTGCATAAATAAAGAATAGTGACTTAATAATTTGTTAGATAATTGAAATATGGAATAATAAGTAAGTGTATTATAAGATAATTTGTGATCTAAATAATTAATGGAGTAATTATCTAATCTTGTCTTGTAGCACAAGTTTTGAGGCATCAAATAAATGTTATTCGATCTAATTTTTGGAACACTTAAAAATAATTTGGAAACCAAGATAATTAGAGAGTTTGAGAAAAAAAATTACTTTCCATGTGGAGTTGGTAATTGTTTTAAGAAAATATAAAGGACAAGTTTTGCCTACAAAAGTTATACCAATAAATCACAAAATTAGATATAAATTTAAAAAGATATTAATGAGTTTTCCTCTAAGTTTTATAGAGAAAGAACACTCATAGTAGCCTATGAGAAATTGAGAAGGAAGAGGGACTTGTTTGTCATAATTAAATATTGTTTCCATTAATTTAAATAAGAGAAAAGGGTGTCTACAGGCGTCCATTTGTTACCAAACTTAGCTCAATACGAGATTCTAGGATAACAAATGATGTATCCAATTTTGGGACCAATTGGATTAAAGATGAGAGAGATATATGAATTACTTAGTTTCCATGATTAAGGTTTACAAAGGGACCCTTGGGAAACCAAATAGGGAAATAAGTATTTTCATGCTCATGAAAATACTCAAGATAATTTATGAGATAGATAATCCAAATATAAGATTATGGGAGAAAATTCAGGAAGTTGTAATATATTTTTTGGATAAGACAATTTAGTTGGTAATTATGTAGATTTGCCTTTGAAACCAAGTTTTAATTAAATAAGGGAATAATGAATGAGTTTTCCTTTTCCCAATGGAATGCAATAGTATGAAAGAGTTTTCCACAAAAAATGGTGTGAGGTATGGCTTCCTTTATGTGACTTTGGGGTCTATTGAGTAAACGATATGAGATTGTTATTATAAGGAAAGGAGGGATGAATATAGTTCCTAATTTCATAGCATCATGTCTTACCTTTCTCCTAGCTTTAGTTGGTGCTAAATTTTTTATTATGAAACTTATACTTTATTACTTATGGAAAGGAGATAATGGTGTTTCTATATAGTATGTCACTATGTCAAAACAATGCCTTGCCACTTTTTGGTCTTCCTTGAATGCAAAGGAAAAGAGAAGAAGGGAAATGAGAAGGGAAAATAGGAGGGGGTGTATATATAGGGGTTATAATGTGTTGGACTCGTACATAGTCTTCCAACCTTTCTCTCTCTGTGGATCATCTTCTTCCCCCTCACCTTCCTTTCCTTACCAATACACCAATATGGATGGAACCTAGCGGCTTCTAAGTGAAGCATGTTTTCTCCAGCGAGAAGATGGTCGATATTGCTAGTCTTGAAACATAGTCTATCTCTGTCCTTCCATGCCGCACATCCTCTTGGGATCTGCACATTGATGAGGCATGCTTAGAGGAGGAATATTGATATTTCCTAGCATTTCAAAACCAACACCAAAGAATCTCTTCACAACAACATCCTCAAGCAGAGTGGAACACTCATAGGGATGTACAACATTAGTTGGTAGGTAGCCTTGGGATCCAACATGGTTGGGAAGTCGTTGGTGAAACCCTTGGTGTACATGTACACAAAGAAAGGGAGTTCAAGTGGTCATATCCTCATCAAATCTCCCAAGCATAGAGAATCTTGCCAAGGGTAGAAGAAAAAACTTGTTATGTAGGTGAGGAGGAGAACAACTAATCTTTAGTAAGAGAAGGAGGGAACTCAAGGGGTGTGGAGGTGGAATTGGAAGCTGCATCAACAAGGTGGCAGCGATGAGGGGGGAACCCCAAATTTGACATCCTCAATGACCAGGAAATTAGGCACCAGAGATGTTGCTATTCGCAGTGTCGAAGATGGTACATTGCGTCCATGTAGAAGAGACACCATCATGGGAAGATGAGGACAAGGGGTAGAGCCATGAGCCAATTCATGTTTAGCCCTAGGTGCGGGCCACTTCCCACTCATCCAATTAGACCTCGGGTACTGGGTGGAGTGGCCCAATATGAGGCTTCCACGTCAACCATGCCCAAGGTATTTTTCTTTAAATAATGTTTAACTTCTAAAAATCATAGAGGTTGCTAATATTATCCAAGCGTAGTGATATTATATATCAAATTGATTAGGAAAATGATCAGAATCTAAATAAAATAGTTCTATAATATGATTATGCTTCCTCTTCTAATAGTAAGTCTAATACATAATTATGTGGTGATTAATATATGGAAACCCTAGATATGATTATTGAAAAATGTTTACTTTTCCATATAAACTAATATTTTTAAATATGATAGGTATCCAAGACAATGATAATAAATATGATGGTCAACTAGGGTTTCTATTCCAACAATCATACATATAATGAATCAGAGTTTTGAAGACAATGATGTAACTTTCTATGATCTTAATGCACATAATCTGATATAAGTGTTCATATGGTAGATTTGATAATCACAGTTACACTTAATATGATTTAGGGTTCCTGAGTCATTAGATCAATGAATACGGAAATAGAGTTTCAAAGAATATCCCTAATGATAAGGAAACATAAACCCTACACTAAAACATGATAAGTATTTTGAATATGATTGGTGACACTTTAGAGTATACATACATCATGATAATGTTGGTTGGGTTTTTTGACTGCTTGAATGTTTATGTTTGAAGTACATGTTGTGTTGTCCTTGCATGGAAATAAGATAAGTGGTTAATTATGGATAACTGCCTTTATCGAATTTTAATGTTTTCTGGACATTTCCCTAAAGTGTTTCCATTAACCTTCTAGGTTATTTACTTAATTTGTGCAAATTATAAGGTTGTATGTGTATCACCTTATATAAACATATAAATTGCTCGAACCCCACATGCTATCTCTGGATGGCTGAATGTAGGGTAGTGGATACAAGACAAAAATAGAAAGAAAGTTATTGCAGAGATGATTATAACCAAGACCGAGATAGGGAAGGTCAAAATAGGTCAATCCCCAGATACAAAAGGCCGACATGGCACCAAGCCCCAGATAGGGATGGTGGCTCAAATCCACTACAAGGATAGAATCTCATGAGAGTGTATACCTCAAAGATTGAGCAAATAAGGGTTAATAAGTTCAAATAGAAAAAACGTGCTTGATTATGCAATAATAATTGTTGATATGGTTTCTTATCATGTTACACCTACATGCGCATACTTTTCTTACACCACGTACACAATAAAGCAATATACTAATCTGCATTTTGATTGTTGGCTTTTTAGGTAATTTCCATAAATGAAGATGTCAAGTGATTCATCCCTATTTTAGGGCTTCATCTTATGTCATATTGCATTTCAATCGCATATATACTTGTTAGATTACATGTTATTTCCCCCAATATGCTTATTTCTATCAAATGCACTTATAGAGGCTTTTTGCATGTTTTATAGGTACTTTTTCCACTACTTGATGGCATGGAAAGAAGATGGTCCAATCTAGGGTTTCCTCAGGTTTGGAGGACCCCAAAATGAGGCCAAAACCACTCCCAACCTACCCCAAGTGGTCAAAGAATGTTTTGAAGCAATACCCTCCATGGATGATGAAGTTCAATGCTCAAGTGCATGGGAGGGACACCAAAATAGCCGTGGTACTCCACCACAGACGTGGTGGACATGCCCCAATCACAAAAAATCACTGTAACTTCCAGAATTTGATGATAATGGCCAACACGATCGTGGTGAGTGTTATGTCCGTGGTAAAAGGTCCCCACCACGGCCGTGGTGACCTCCCCGACCATGGCCATCCATGTACATCTCATTGTGATCTCCACCATTTTAATTGACATGATCATTGTATACCACCATGTCCGTGCTCACCCCTACCCACCACGGTCATGGTGACCCACCACGGCCGTGCTACTCACAAAACCTACCCTTTTTTCCATTGCTTTACCTATTTTGCCCCTACTTGACCTAGTGCTTCCCCCACACCTATATATACCAAGGTGGCGGATGGGGCATGAGGCTAGCCACCCTGACCTACCCTACAACCACTCTAGCCTCCCCATTTTCGTCCTCCATACATTCCCACCTTATTCCACCTCCATTTCACCATTTCCACCATCAAAACCCTACTTTCCTTCCATTTCCACCATACATCCATGCCATTCACCTACCTCGGAGGAGGAAGCTCGAGCTACAGCTTCTAGGAGGTGGAGAAGGAGGAGTCTTCACCGAGATCATCATGTATTTTCACTCCTCTACTCATTCTTCTTCCTTTCTTTTTGTATTTTCCATGTCTATGAGTAGCTAGGCCCCTTGGGTGGACTGTTTGGGGGTAATTATGTTACTTTGATACCATGTTGGGGGGAAATGACATGTAAATGTTGTAATTCCATTTGTTAATGATTATAATCTATTTCTATCTCATTCTCCACAGATTTCTTATTGGTTTGTGTGTGAAATCACCTAGGAATTTAGGGAAATTACTTATATGTGTGAATTTTGGGATTTGCCCCTAGGTCCAATTCTTGTATCCCTAGGTTGCCTCCCATATTCCTACATCCTAATCAATCTCCCTAAACCTAAGTGAGAGATCTAAGTAGCTAGATTAGATAATTCTAGTGCAATTAGCATGGAGCCTTCTCAAGGCTAGAATGTAGGGGAATTGGGTTCCAAAGCCATAATTTCACCTCCCCATTACTACCCTCGACCCCTAATTGCCCTAAGAATGCCTAATATAGAAACCTAGACTTGATTAGACTCTAATTGAATTGAACCTAATCCCTAATCCAATTGAGTTTCGTAAGGGTAGTAGGGGATGTTAGGGACTAGTTCCCCTATACACAACCTAGCATATCCATGGCTAGTTAGTAGCTTAGGTTAATTTATTAGACTCTAACTTGTTGTTTCACTACTACAGAAATGTCTTATAACATCACATTTAGATGCGTCAGTTGTATACACAAAACCGACGCCTAAACCCTACATCATGAGTTGAATACAAAAACTGACATCTATATGTGAAGACCGGCCAAACACGGGTATCACTTTTTATTTAGCGTCGGTTCCTCAATATGCAACCGACACCTAAAATCACCCACCAAATCCGAATTTTCCAGTAAAAAAAAATTACCTCCAAAATTTAACATATGGCATCAGTTGTTGCAAATTAACCGACGACTAAAGGTTTATCGCGAGACAGAAATTGGGCCCATTTTTATCGTTGGGTTTCTTGCAATAACGGACGCCGATGTGTTTTCGCGCGTTGTCCCCGCAAAAATTTTCACCCCCCTTTGGCGTCAGTTTGCTACAGAAACCAAAGACTATTGTCATAATTCGAGAACATTTTTTTGTCAGCATATGTAGATAGAAGTCGGTTTTTCTAGTTGAAACTGACAACTATCATTGAACATAGGTGTTGGTTTTTTTGTGGTAACCGACACCCATTATTTTAAGCGTCAGTTGTTTTAAATAATCAACGTCTATTGTTAACTTAATAGCACCTGCACGAGCTAGACTCTTCCCCTTTCTCTGTTTCATTCCCGATTATTGAGGTTAGCTCTTTGGCAATTTCTCTCTGTCGCCGATCTCTCTATCGCCGTTGTGCCTGCCCTACTGCCGCTGCGCCTGCCACTGCTTCTGGAGCTCGTCGTCCGCCACTACTGGACCGCCGCTTTTGGAGCTCACCAGCTGCCACTACTGGAGGTCCGCCGCCACTACTGGAGGTATGTCGTCAATCTCTCTGTCGTCGTTGCGCCTACCCTGTCGTCGCTACACCTGCCCTGCCACCGTTGCGCCTGCCGATGCTTCTGGAGCTCGCCGGCTGCCACGACTGGACCATCACTTCTAGAGCTCACCGAATGTTGCTACTAGAGCTCTCACTACCACTGCTGGAGGTCCTCCGCCACTGCTGGAGATCCGCCATCACTGCTCGCCTACTTCTCTACCGCTGCTGTTGAAAGGTGTGCATCCTCCGCTGCTATTCACCGTAGTTATATGAATGTCTAGTTGTGTATACCTGGGAGTTATCAAGAACACCTAAATGAATGTCTAGTTATGTATCTAATTTGGATGTATATGATGAACCTAGATTTAGAGAGGACATGCTATAGTATTTTCTTAGTATGGTGAAAAATTCTCAACCTTGTGTATCACATGGGATTCTTATCCTCAACACAAAGGGCTCCAATGAATCTAATGGCTTAAATGGAAGACTCGAATGATATAAAATTTCATCAAAGTAGGTAGAAACCACTTATATTCAGATCTTAATAATTCCTTGAAGTGCACATTATCTTACTTTGGAAAAGTATGTGTATAATGTGGGATTAGTTCCATATAATGGTTCTATTTTAGTAAGTCTATTCCCAAGGTCTATGTGTGATAGAAAATCTCTTTACTCTATGTCAAATTCAAATTTTACTCATGATTATCAATGTATAGTCACTCTCCTAAACCAGAATTTCCTTTCGGTCTAACTTTCTTGATGAGACTTATTCCAACTGAACTCCTATATCATGCACAATGACATTTCCTAATTGAACCCTATGTTTCTCAAGTTGAATGTGATTTTGAGGTTTTTTACCCATACATTATAATTATCATTATAAAAATATGGAAAAATGTTGCTTTTGTTATATATTGGGCATGCTACTTAATTTTCTATGGTATAGCTACCATGAGTTTTGTTACAAATATCTGAATATTAGGTTAAGGATATGTTTCTGTTGTGACATGTTGAGTTTTTTGCTATGTTATACCCACTATGATTTGTGTTATAAAATAATACATTGATTAATTTAGGAAGCATTAATATGTTGTTATGGCTGTCCACAAGTGTTTTTATAATATAATTGTGTGTTGAATGGGGTTGTGAACAAGGGACTGGTGTTGTATTTTGTTGGCCTAGAAATCCGTCCAAGATTTACTCATTAGGAGCAAATCTTGGATAGTCCCTAGTTTGGCACTGTTCTTGAACACATAATCTCACTTAGGATGTAAGTCTATAATGTGTATTTGGTTTTCAAGAAAATTTTGGTAGCATTTCCCCATTTGTTCTCTAAGTACATATGTACTTGGAGAACAGTAGGGAAATGCTGTCGAAATTTTCTTGAAAACCCAATACACATTATACACTTACTAGTGAGATTAGGTGTTTAAGAATGGTATAGGTGGTACACATTTATTATATATAAGACCTTAAACCCTAAAGTTTTAACCATAAATCCTAATCTTTTAACCCTAGACCCTAATCTTGTTCTAATATACACTTGTTTTCTCTTTGATCATAGAATGGATAGATCATGGATATCCATTCCAAATAACTTCACCCCAGAGTTTATTTCTGGTCTTGATCAGTTTATTAGATTTGTCGAGGAACATAGGAAACAACCTAGAGATAGGTTCTACTATCCATGTAGGCATTGTGGTAACAACTTGAAAGTCAGCACTGGTGACAAAATCAAAAGTCATGTCATGTGCAATGAGATTGTACAAGGCTATACAGAATGGCACTGGCATGGAGAGATTTCAAACCTAAAATCAGTGGATGTCAATAGAAGTGCTTGTGTGGAAGAAGAAATTGCCTCCGATGACGTAGATGTGAACGAACCAGTTCCAGTAGACATCGTTGACGCGATGTTGGATAGTTGTGGGGTAGAGCACACCGATCCACCTCCCATGTTTAGAAAGATTGTGCATGATGCTGAGATACTATTATACACAGGTTGTAAGTTTATGAAGCTTAGCGATGTGTTGAGATTGCATAAGCTGGAAGCTAACAATAGATGGAGCGATAAAAGCCTCACATCATTGTTGTCTTTGTTGAAAGAAATTCTTCCTGAAGGAAACGAGCTGCCAATCTCAACATACCGGTTAAAGAAATTGTTGTGCCCAATGGGAATGGAGGTCAAGAAGATACACACATGCCCAAATGATTGTGTATTATTTCAAAAAGACTATTTGGATTTGAAAGATTGTCCCAAATGTGGTGCGTCAAGGTATAAATTGACGACTTTGGGGGAGTCCAAAACTGATTCCCCTGGCAAGGTGATGTGGTATCTACCTATACTACCACGGTTTCAACGCTTGTTTGCCAATCTGATAGATGCAAAGAATTTGAGGGTGCATGCAGATGTTAAGAAAAATAATGATGAAATCCTACGACATATGTCTGATTCCCCACAGTGGAAGAAGATTGATTTATTATACCCTAAATTCGGTGAAGAAGTCAGGAATCTAAGACTTGGGCTTTGTATAGATGGGATGAATCCATACGGGACATTGAGCAGCCAACATAGCAATTGGCCAATTATGTTTGTTATATACAATCTTCCTCCCTGGTTGTGTATGAAAATAAGTATGTTATGTTGTCGTTATTGATATCGAGCCCTAAAAAACCTAAAAATGATATTGACGTTTATCTCGAACCTCTAATTGATGACTTGAAGAAACTCTGGGGTGAAGGTGTGATGACCTATGATGCTTCATGAAGAGAGACATTTCGTTTACACGCTATGTTGTTTTGTACTATGAATGACTTTCCAACATATGGGAATTTCTCTGGATATAGTGTCAAAGGATCTAAAGCGTGTCCTATATGTGAAGAGAACACTGATTCAATATGACTAAAACATGGTGACAAGATTGTATATCTTAGTCATCGAAGGTTTCTTTCAAAAATCCATCTGTATCATAGTTTGCACAATGCATTTAATGGACGAAATGAGGAATGGAGTGCACCTAAACCTATACCAGGGGAGGATGTTTATGAAAGAGTAAAAGACTTTTCCAATGAATTTGGTAAAAGATCACAATGTACGATGGCCACACAGAGTGACAAATCTTTATTCAAGAAGTAGTCAATATTTTGGGATCTTCCTTATTGGAGTTCTTTGGCAGTCTGGCATTGTATTGATGTCATGCACGTTGAGAAAAATGTCTATGATAGCGTCATCAGTACTCTGTTGAATATACCATGTAAGACTAAAGATGAGATAAAATCTAGAATGGACCTATGTGAAATGGGAATAAGGACAAAATTAACAGAATTAGTTAGTAGCGATCGAAGAATATACTTACCTCCCGCTTGTTACACGTTGTCGAGAAAGGAGAAGAAAGCTTTTTGTGAATGCTTGGTAAATATTAAGGTGCCATAGGGTTACTCATCCAACATCCGTACATTGGTATCAATTAAATATCTGAACTTGATAGGTTTTAAATATCATGATTGTCACACTCTAATGCAACAAATATTTCCCGTGGAAATTCGATCTATTTTTCCAAAGCATGTAAGGTTTGCAATCACCAGACTTTGTTTCTTTTTCAACAGTATGTGCAGCAAAGTTATTGACCCTGATACTCTTGATAAATTGCAAAGAGAAGTGGTTGTTACCCTGTGTCAGCTTGAGATGTATTTTCCTCCTTCATTCTTTGATATCATGGTACATCTTTTTGTCCACTTGACTAGGGAAGTGAAAATGTTGGGACTAGTTTTCTTGCATTGGATGTATCCCTTTGAACGATACATGAGTGTTTTTAAAGATGATGTTCGAATCAGTTATCAGCTTGAAGGGAGTATTATTGAGGGTTATGTGGTGAGAGAGGTTATGGATTTTTACAATGAGTTTCTGAGTGCTAAGGATGCTCCTGTTAATGACAAGAATATTGAGGAGCATTTTGGCAAAGGAATTTTGGGATCAGGATGAAAGTAATCATCCATGAGCAGTTGGAACAAGGTCACTTGTATATTTTACACAACATCGACGAAGTGAGTGTTTATATCGAGGAACATACCAATTTCATCAAGAGACAATATCATCGAGGCAATTCAATGTAGCTTGCTAGATAGCATAACAAGACATTTATTAAGTGGTTTGAAGATAAAGTCTTACATCAACTATCTCAAACACTAGATAATCTTACTGAAACTATCAAATGCCTCACCTTTAAACCAAAATTGAATGTTATGTCTCATGAAGGGTTTGACATAAATGGATTCTCATATTAAACAAAGCGTCAAGATGATAAGAGTGTCGTCCAAAACAATGGGGTCACCTTTCAAGCATCTTCATTGTTTTTTGCAAGTGCAAAGGATAAGAGTCCACGTGAAGCTAAAATGTCATATTACGGTGTCATTGAAGACATATGGGAGTTTTACTATGTAGACTTCATAATTCCGCTCTTTAAATGTAATTGGGTTGATAACACCAATGGAGTTATGTGAATGAATTGGGTTTCACATTAGTGAACTTTGAAAAGATTGGGGAGAAGGGTGAACCGTTCATATTGGCATCACAGGCGAAACAAGTATTTTATATCAATGATCCTGCAAATGATAAATGGTCAGTTGTTCGTCATGGTAAAAGATAGTTCATTGAAGATCCTATAGATGAAGAATAATACTATGATAAGTATGATGACTCCATTCCATTCTCAATTGGGTTGCCAACACCACTAAATATTGAAGCTAATGATGACTTGTATGTGCACGGAGATCACAATGAATGATTGTTAATTGATAAAAGATCACAATATTAGAGGCATGCATGTTTATATTTTTTATATGTTTTATATTTTTGAATGTAAACTTTACAATGTGAATGTGAACTTTACAATGTTAATTGCTTTACAATGTGAATGTGAACCTTACAATGTGAACTTTACCATATGAATTACTTTACAATGTGAACTTTACAATGTGAAAGTGAACTTTTAGATGGCTGAGCATTCTCCTGATGACTGTGTTGATGATTACCGTGAGGGTGAGGACGTCAATGCACCGCCTCACAATGTAAGTTTTAAAAATATATCCCTGAGGTTTCTATCTATATGTTCATTTATAGTTATATCCTATAAGTGTGTTTGTTTGTCAAATTTTAGGTTGGTGATGTACCCCCTGAAGAAATTGGGGCACTTGATGAGCAGAAAAAAAAAATTGAGAAAGAGAGGGACATCACAATGATGAACAAGTTACTACAGTAAAGGGGAAATGGACCCAAATTGGTTGTGGATTTTGATCATGCAGGAAATCCAGTTGGAGTGAACCGCAACTCATTTATTTCATATCTTGGGGTTCTTACTCGCAGTCATTGTAGTCCTAACCTAGAATCGTGGCATAAAGTTCTTAAGGGGAAGAAAGACTTAGTATGGAAGGAACTATGTGTGAGTTATTATTATTTGTAATTCTATTTTTGTAGATTACTAATCTTTAGGATACTAGTTAATAGCACTTCTATTTTATAGAGCATATTTGATCTGGATGAAAAGTGACATCGTAAATACGTGATGCAACATTGTGGGAGGGTCCTAAGGAACTATAGGACCAATCTCACCCAAGATTACATACACGATGCTGAGAAGAGGTTTTTGATTGATTTCCAATTCTTGACATTGATCACTATTTGACTAACTCTACACTAATCATTTTTGTTTGTATTCTCTTTAAAAAATAAATTTAGGAAGAAGAAAAAAACAGAACAATGGAACTACCTAGATCCCAGAGACTGGGAGGAGTTTGTTAACTAAAGAAAAATGGATGAATTCAAGGTATTAAGCACCACTAAAAATTTAATTAATATATGTTCGTATGTATTCACCTATTCAAGATTAACCTTTAGTGTTACTAACCAAATCAATATGTTTACTAACAAGTCTATCAGCGATGCTCAACGAGCAATGCATTCACTGAATGTGCACGACCACACAATGGTTCCAAGAGGATATGCAGGCGTTCGTCAAAGACTACATGTTGAGTTTACTGCTCAACCTACTGCTACTCAGGAGATTGCAGAGTCCTCTACTACTGCTCCCGCACCTCTTCCTTGCCATGCTATGTGGATAGCTGGGAGGCAAAACAAGAAGGGAGATATAACGAAGCCTGCAACTGCTGAGGCGGCTGCAAAAATGATAAAAATCAACTCTTAGAGCAATCGATCGATATTAATTATTTCTATGTTTACTTACTAATTTCTGTTGATG
The DNA here is from genome assembly GCA_963693085.1 of Alisma plantago-aquatica. Classification (NCBI taxonomy): domain Eukaryota; kingdom Viridiplantae; phylum Streptophyta; class Magnoliopsida; order Alismatales; family Alismataceae; genus Alisma; species Alisma plantago-aquatica. The sequence continues at coordinate 409,886,175 of OY856410.1, read as the reverse complement.
GCAATTAGCGAGAGCCGCACGAGCAGAGGAAGAAAGGCAAGTTCATCCCTCATGGCACAAGTGATGAACTGACAGTTGCTCTGGGTAACCCAAAGCATCCCGGACGTGTTAGGGGTGCAGGTGCTAGTGTGAGCATCAAAGCGTTCTTTGGGCCATCCCAACACAAACCTGTCCCAAAAGTGGGACTTTTATAAGTTGAGGTAACCTATTCTTTTTTTAGAATGTTATTGCGAAAGGGAATTCAATAATTGATAGCTAGCATTTCTTTTATCTATGTATAGGTAGATTAATTAATTGAGAGGAAAGTCCAAGAAGCAATGGTGAAGTGACAGGCATCTCAGACGGCCACTCAGACGGTACATGTGACGTGACACGCTTCTATTACTCCTACTACAGAGGTTGGGAGTAATCTTGTAGACCCACCACGTAGCACATCCTCTGTAAGTATTTTTATGACATAGTAGCTAGTCTTTTCAAGAAGATATGTTTGTGTATATATACATATAACATTCTTTACGTAAATTTGTAGGGGTTGAAGCCATGCCGACTAAAAAATCAAGAATATGTCGTTACATAGGCATAGGCTTACCCAGCCCTTCCAGGGGACATATGTCACGCAACTCCAGTACCAGCTGGTGCAGTTCGTGTGACCCCGATACGTATACTCCCCGATTGGAGGGATCTTCCACTGCCGTATGCCCACCCGGATGCTAAAACGCTTGGTGAGACAAAAGGTAGAGTGATAATGTGACCCAAAGAGGATGTCGTCTATACTAATATTGTATGGTAAATTTACATTACGTTAATTTGTTAGTGTGTATATATTAGTCAATTGATCTGAAATTATATATACAGATTAAAAAGACGATACCCACTACATCTCGGCCTCCACATCCACCTCTTCAACTACCAAGTTGGCTTCCAAGGGATCTACACGCCTCGTTAGGTCCTAATTGTAGGGGTATGGAAGTATGGATCGACGAACATGATCGAAATTTCCCTATAAATGTTAAAATTCCAGAGGATGCTGTAGGTCAATCATACGATAACAATCTATTTAAATAAGTTTTGCATACGTATTAATGTATAGGTATTAATGCAGGTCAATAATACGAAAACAAACTATTTATATAAGTTATTTTGGAGTTGTTTCGTTATGATTGGCTGAACACATCTATGATAGAGCTGTGGATATGGTGAGATCTTGTTTATATATCTGTATACCTTGTTTTATATACGGTGATCTAGTTTTTTATATATTAATGCATACATAATACATGTTTTGCAGCCACTTACACATGATATGTACACATTTTGCATTTTCTCATGTGGGATTTTTGGTTCCATTAGATACAAACCCTTCTTCAGTTACTTCATACTGCTATGCTGCTTTTGAATATTTTGGTAAAAATAAGGAGACGGTGATAATAGCTCCATTCAATATCGAGTAAGTTTACTTTGCTTATAATTTGGACTTAAGAAAATTACATTTTTATTGTGGATTTTGAGTTATTAATTTTTAACTTTCTTACCTGTAGTGGTAGGCATTGGGAGTTACTAGTTATTATCCTCAAGACGTTCACTATCTATTATCTAGATCCTGTGAGGAACGAACTGAATACATTATATAGACACACAATGAAAAGACCATTATTCCCGTGAGAAATATTTCATATTTTTATATATGTTAACATATGTTATTACATTACTATTTAATTATGCAATTTAATGTGTTACATTAACATGTAGGGTTTTATAAGAGTTCAAAAAAGCTGGAGGAAAGGTCTCTAGGAAAAAGAATTAGCCACTAATTTGGGAGAATATGTTAGTAATTTCCTGACTCCAATGTATATATTATTTATGTGAACTGTGCTTATTTGTATTTTTGAATATTTTGTATGTTTCAATTTATAGTATGCTACACAAGACAATGGTTGGGCATGTGCCTACTATGTGATGCGATTTATGGACCTAATCATCAAATATGCTGTTATGGAAATTGATACTATACATAAGGTATTATATATAGTCTCATTAGATAATATGAAATATATCAATCTTATTATATATTATTAATTATATATACACGTCATTCTCTTTGCAGGTGTTTAAAACTGACTTCAGTACAGGTGGAAAGTTATATGAAATACATACTCTCTATACGAGGGAGGAATTAGATGTTGTAAGAGAAGAATGGGCAAAAGCCCTACAAGTTGTGGGAATTTTTAAATATAATTGGGTATCTGATGACAATGATGACGATGATGAATAAAGAATGATATTTCTAAACTTTGTTCTCATAATTATTTTTGTGTGAATGTGAATGACTTTTTCTTAATTTTCATATGTGTGAATGTGTGACTTTTTCTGATAAATACATGATTGTATGAATGTGAAAAGAGATGAAATGAATGGAACTGAATGTGAATGTAAATGACTTTGTAGGTTTCTACATGTATCTAATCAATACATGTGTCTGAATGTGAATGACTTTGCAAGTTTGTGGCATGTTGTTGGCTGATATCAATGGATGCTGTAAACCTACAGTTCAAAACTAAACTGTAGGTTCTGCATCCTGCTGACCTGCTATACAACAGGCCTGCACACTGATAAGAAAAAAAATTAGAATATAGGCGTCAGTTATTTGTATAAAACCGACACCAAAGCCATACGACGTTGGTTATTAGCAAAAAACCGACGTCTTTGTGCCCTCGCTGGCTTGGTGGGGGGAAGGGTAATGGTGTCAATTTTTGTTTATTAACCGACATATTTAACCATGATATAGTGTCAGTTTTCTTTACTAACCAACACTTATAGTTCCCTTACTGGCGCGTTTTTGGTGGCGGGAAGGGTAATGGCGTCAGTTTTTGTTTAATAACTGATGTCTTTAACCATGATATAGTAGTATTTTTCTTTCCTAACTGACACTTATAGTTCCCTTACTGACGCGTTTTTGGTGGCGGGAAGGGTAATGGCGTCAGTTTTTGTTTAATAACCGACATTTTTAACCATGATATAGTGTCAGTTTTCTTACCTAACCGACACCTATAGTTCCCAGCTGGCGCGTTTTCGGTGGCGGGAAGGGTTATAGTGTCGGTTGGAAACTGACACTGAAGATGTCCACTTTTAGCGGTGCCCACTTGGGTGTCGCTTGGAAACTGATGCTAAAGGCCTTAAATAACCGACGCCAAAGGCCTTTTCTGTAGTAGTGTTTGGTTTGGATAATCTTAATGGAATCATAATGTTCATATGTCACCCCCAACTTAAGTGATAAGTTCATATTCCTAAACAGCCCATACCACTCTTTACTACTTAAAACCCTACTTTAGTGCTTGCTTAGTTTAATTAGTTCTTTTCTTTCTTAGTTAGCTTCTTTCCTTGCTCTTGCTTTGTTCATGCTAGCTTAGCTCTTTAATTGCTCTCTTGCTCTTCTTTTGCTTGCCTTAGTGTAGTTTGCACTTTCATACCTAGCTTAATCCTTTCTTGCCTGTTTATCCTTAATCTAGTCTAGGGTTAACGTAGATTTCATTCTTGCCTATAATTCCTCATTTGTTCATAGTAGTTTAACAATAAAATCAACCTTCAAACCCTTAATCCTAGTCTCCGCAGTAGGAACCTAGCAAAACTAAACCTAGCTCTAGTGCCCCCTATTCTCCCTGTGGATCGACCCTATACTTGCCGCCTTCCAATACTATGATACGACCCTGTGTGCTTGCGGGTGTAGTTGTTTTAGGGTGCGTAGGTGTTGAGTTAGGTTTTATAAATATCAAAAGTGAATCCACCATGTGCTTCCGCCTGTGGGGTTGTATCTATTCAAAACTCCAATTAAGTAGCGTGTAACACCATTAGCGGGAGCACACCAAGCTTTCTGGCATTGTTGCTGGGGATTAGAGGCGTTCGGCCTAGCTAGTTATTTTTACTTTGACTTTTCCTACTGTCCTCATCATTGTTATTCTTTATTCATCATTCTTTGCATTCTTTGTGTATATTGGTTTACTAACTTGTTCTCTTTTGTTTGGTTGTGCTTTGTGCATGTGACAAGCCATTTGAGGAAGACAAGATGGAAGGCCAAGATGTACGAACCCATCCATTTCCTCGACCACCCTACCTCCAAGGCTATCCTAAGCCTTACCCACCCTCACCACCTCCATCGCCACAACCTTCCCACCATTTCACATTCCAACCTCAATTCCCTCCTCCACCTCAATTCCAAAGGCCATTAACAACAATGCCACCACCACAACTATCGCATGCTCCCCCTACTTCCTATGAGAAAATGGATATGGTTTCAATCATGGGGTGTGACAAGGTTGTTGAAAATCTTATCAAGGGAGGGAATCAAGTTGAAAAAGATCTTAGTGAAAAGCCCTTGCCAGAAAGTCATTGTTCTCAAGTGTCCCATATGATTGAACCCCCCCCTCTTTGATGCCTATGAAGCCCATTTCTCAAGAGAGAGAGAAACTATGACATGAAATTATTGAAGGACTTAAGGATGATTAAGATCTATGATGATGATCCCCAAGGAGAGGAAATTCTTGAGAAACACTCAAGAAGCTTGCATGACCCTTGGGAGGAAGATCAATCAAGGAAAGCATTTGAGAGGATTGCCTATGATGGGGGCGCAAACATTTTTTTTTGGACAATGGTTGATGGTGAAAGAACAAGAAGCCTGGATGAAGGCATGAAACTTAGCACTTGTGGGAGGCAACCCACATAGGTTTGGGAAATTTTGACACTTTTTGATACAATTGCTTTGTTTTTACACGAAACTTAGCACTTGTGGGAGGCAACCCACTTTTTGATACAATTGCTTTGTTTTTACACTTTCCAAGAAAACACACACACACTTGTGTTTAATAGTTTTTGTCTATTTTTAAGATGTACAGGTGGTAACATGGAAAAATGAAGGAAATTTGAGTACAATTGAGAGAAGGATTCAAAGAAAAATCACTTTGGGTCAAGTTTTTTGAGTGTTTGATGTTCCTCATTTTGAGAGTAGCATCTACAGGGACCACCACGGTCATGGCACATCAATATGACCGTGGTCATTTGCATGAAAAACACACCACGTCCGTAGATTCAGAAACAAAATTGAGAAAAGCTGCCAAAGGACTGCACCATGGCCGTGCCAGGCAGCACAGCCGTGCAACTTGAAGCCACCACGGCCGTGTTGCGCAACACGGTCGTGTTGCAGACCAATTTCAGCCACTAAAGGCAGATTAGTGTGCCAGCTAATACGCATATCCTCCACCATAGGGCAGAACACCGCTAGAGCCTCAAGAGAGCCATGATCGTCTACCCTATCATCATAAACTCTGGGATCATGTTGAGGACAGCATGATTCAAATGTTTGGGGTGGTCGGGCAGGTATGCCCTAGTTTCACTTTGCATTTCACCTACCACATCCACTTTTGTTTTCTTGTTTTTGCTATCTACCTTAGTCATATTTACTACTTTGTATACTTGCATGTCATGTAGTTTACTTTCTTGCAATTTTTGCATAATTTAAAAAAAAATTGCTCTTCTTGGCATGCATTGCATATCATGCAAATTTTTGGTAATTCTTGCATGTGATAGCTAATATTTGCTTGTTTACTACTTTAAGTTCAATAATACATGCTTAGATGTGATTGAAGGCAATTTGGCACCATTTTGGCCAATTTTGCCCAAATTTGAGATTTCTTGTCTAAAAGCGTGTTTCAACCCAATCTCTACTTTTCGGATTAAAAATGATGACCTTTGACAGATTCAAGTGACTTATTATTGTTTATTTCTAAATGGTATCAATTCCTGACTTTTTACATGTGCATCACCTCTCTTGTGTTTGTGATTGATCTGGTTGAATTGTGAGTTGAGCAACCTTTGAATGCTTAGTGTTTGTGGAATTACTTGATTGATATATCAATTTCATCTTATTCACTCATGTGGTGTGATATCTAGGATGAAGTATTAAATTAATTTTCATGCATGATGTCTTATTTGGAGAATCATACCAATGACCCCTCTTTGACCCAACTATTCACTCACCATCTTGTTACCCCTCCGCCTCATGAAAGGATGTCAAAGTGCATATATCAGCTGTGGTCACCTCAAAAAGTTTGGGGTGGCCACATCTACATCTCACCACTTCACTCTCATCACTATATTCCCTATCTATTCCATGGGAAAAGAAAAAGAAAAAAAATGCAAAAAGAAAATAAAAGGATGCTCCTATTTAAGAGCATTCAAATAAAGAAAAGATGAGTGCTCTATGTAATAGCACTCCAAAATATTACCGCAACACTTTCTTCCATCTTTATACCCATTGAGCTAGAAAACATCAAACCTAGCTCATTTTTCCCTTTTCCGCAACCACATGGGTCATTTGGTGTGATTTGAAATATAAGGTTGAAAGGATGAATGTGAAACAACACTCCTGGTCATCCTTGATTAACACCATCATGAAACAGTTTACCCGGAACTACATGAAAGAAATATGGATAGCTTGTGTGTTTTATGCACTATATTTGAAGTCCATAAACTTTGTGCTCTTTTCATGATTGGTTTGTGAAAGCAGGAGAGAGGAGAGGTGGAATGCATGAACTTAGTCACTATTGATCCTATTCAGCAATAAGCATCCTTTACATTACATTTGTCATTTCTTGATTGTGGAAAAATTGTAGAGAGATTGAGTTGGAGCATACTTGAGGCCAAGTATGTTTCAAGTTTGGGGTGGTGATTCATCCCTATTTTAGGGCTTCATCTTGTGTCATATTGCATTTCAATCACATCTATACTTATTAGATTACATGTTATTTCCCCCAATATGCTTATTTCTATCAAATGCACTTATGGAGGCTTTTTGCATGTTTTATAGGTACTTTGTCCACTACTTGATGGCATGGAAACAAGATGGTCCAATCTAGGGTTTCCTCAGGCTTGGAGGATCCCAAAATGAGGCCAAAACCACTCCAAACCTACCCCCAAGTGGTCAAAGAATGTTTTGAAGCAATACCCTCCATGGATGATGAAGTTCAATGCTCAAGTGCATGGGAGGGACACCACAATGGCCGTGGTACTCCACCACGGCCGTGGTGGACATGCCCCAATCACAAAAAATCATTGTAACTTCCAGAATTTGATGAATATGGCCAAAACGGTCTTGGTGAGTGTTATTCCTATGGTAAAAGGTCCCTACCACAGCCGTGGTGACCCCCCACGGTTGTGGCCATCCATGTACATCTCCCTGTGATCTCCACCATTTTTTTATATAATGATCGTAGCATATATTAAAAAGGCAAAAGCAAGCGAACACCTGCTTTTCCGGTCGGTACAGTACTTAAGTTTGATTTAGCAGGAAAGATGCTAAAAATAGAAAGTTCATGGGGGAGGCTATAACATCCTAGGATTTGAGGCCTCAGATAAAACACTCTTAAAAGGAATGATTGGACTACCCATATCACCAAGGTGCACCTCCTTTTCTGGGAGCCCATTACTAAAGAACTCCATAGTTAAGCATGCTCAGCTTGGAGTAGTATTAGGATGGGTGACCAGTCAGGAAGTTGATCCTGGCTTGCGCGTCAGTGTGGACAAAGTGCACAGTTAAGGCTAGTGGTGGTTTGTGAGGCCAGTTGTCATTCCTGAAACTCTACTAGAACCTTGGGCAGTGGGCCCACATGGACATGGCATGCCAGTCTTGAGCCGTTCAGTCTAGGCATGTAGGAAAGGTTTGTCCATGGTTGACGTAGCCACCCTTGCGCTGGTATTCCATGACCGGAAGCTGGGTTTCCTTGGGCCATTATCAATCTTCACTGAAATGTGGAAGAGATTATGAGGCCTTATAGTTGAGGATGTCAAGAGTCTAAGTGGGGGAGATTGTAACATCCTAGGATTTGAGGCCTCGGATAAAATACTCTTAAAATGAATGATTGGACTACCCATATCACCAAGGTGCACCTCCTTTTCCGAGAGCCCATCACTAAGAACTCCATAGTTAAGTGTGCTCATCTTGGAGTAGTACTGGGATGGGTGACCTATCAGGAAGTTGATCTTGGCATGCACATGAGTGAGTACAAAGCATTCAATTAAGGCTAGTGGTGGTCTGTGGGGACAATTGTCATTCCTGAAACCTTGCTAGAGCCTTGGGCAGTGGGCCCAGGCATTACAAATGGTATCAGAGTTGATTCCCCTCCAGTAGATGAGGCCCACATGGGCATGGCATGCCAGTCTTGAGTCGTGCGGTCCAAGCATGTAGGAAAGGGATGTCCATGGTTGACGTAGCCACCCTTGCACTGGTATTCCGTGATCGGGAGCTGGGTGTCCATGGGCCATTGTCAGTCTGCACTAAAATGGGGAAGAGATTATGAGGCCTTATAGTTGAGCCTTGACGAGGACGTCAAGAGTCTAAGTGGGGGAGATTGTAACATCCCAAGATTTGAGGCCTCAGATAAAACACTCTTAAAAGGAATGATTGGACTACCCATATCACCAAGGTGCACCTCCTTTTCCGGGAGCCCATTACTAAAGAACTCCATAGTTAAGTGTGCTCATCTTAAAGTAGTACTAGGATGGGTGACCAGTCAGGAAGTTGATCCTGGCTTGCATGTCCGTGTGGACAAAGTGCACAATTAAGTCTAGTGGTGGTTTGTGGGGCCAGTCGTCATTCCTGAAACTCTACTAGAACCTTGGGTAGTGGGCCCATGCATTACAAAGCCACCTCTTAACAAGCCTCATTGACAATAAGCAATATGTACTAGGAATAGAGCATTAAAACTTCAAAAGAGTTGTTCGGAGCCAGATGAAAAACATCATCGCTATTGTTGAAGCAGAAAACTAACACCAGTCTCGTAATCTACCATCCCCTTCAAGTCACATAGAAAACGGGCCTCTGATTCACCATCATCTTAATCCCCAGTCCCCTCCTGGTCCTTCTTGCCAGCACATGGCGAGAGTGTGAAGGTCTGCACTAATATGTGATATGATGATATGCTTCAGTCTCGACACATTGTTGAAGTATCTGTTGTTTCCCTCAAGCCAAAGGTTCCAACTAATGGTGACAAAGAGATCATCACCACTAAATGAAGTGAAGGGCCTATTAGGAGAGAGTTCCAAAGGAAAAGTTGATGATGAGAGATCAAGCTGGAAATGTCGAATAAATTGTGAGATGATTCTAAGTGAGAATTTGCACTTGAAGAAAATGTGGTCCACCAATTCTGTGTTGTTGTGGCATAGAGAGCATCTAGAGGGGTCGTTGAAGCCTCTCTTAATGAGGTTTTGTCCATTGAGTAGCTTGTTGTGTAGAAGTAGCCAAAGAACGATTTTATGTTTTTGTTGCCACTTTTGCTTCCAGATTTTTTAGGTAGGGGGGACATACCTCTGTAAGAGAGGTAAGTGTAAGCTTTCATCAAAAAGAATGTGTTTCCCCATTTCCAGGTAATATGATTTGATGAATTTTGTTCAAGTGTCTGGATCAGGGTGGAGACGCAGTCTGGGTTGAGATGTATGAGTAAACATCTTTTGAGCACATTTGATCTATTATTGGTCAGTTGATTGAGCGCTTTGGTGGTGTTGATATTAGTGAGTTTGTTAGGTATGGACCAATTTGTGTGCATGTCATGGATAGTGTTATTCTTTAACCATGGATTGTGCCAAAAGGAGATTTTTAGATGGGAGTTTGGGGGGGTGATAATGATCTGGGTTATTTTTTGAATGTTCTTGTTGATGTATTTCCAGAGGAGTGAGGTAGACTTTTTGGGCACTTTGTGTGAGGGAGGGGATTTTTGGTAATATTTGAAATTTATGAGACTGGTCTAGATTTTCCTCTTGTTTTTGGCCAAGCTGTTGATGATTTTGGTGATAAGACAGAATGCGTGGGTGTCTATGTTAAGAATGCCCCAACCACCTTGGTCAATTAGAGCATCAATAGTGTCCCAATTAACTAGATGGTAGTGGCTTCCAGAGTTGGTGGAAGGAATATGGTTGTTCTAGAGGAATTTTCTACGAGTTTTATCAATGAGCCTTCTAGTCTTGGTAGGGAGGGGGATACAGCTAAGATAATGAGTGGTGATGGGTGTGATGACATTGTTTAGGAGTGTAATTTGTCCAGCGAGGTTGAGGAAGTTATTTGTCCAAGATGAGAGTTTTCTATTGATCCTGTCAAGGATGGGTTTCCAAGTTGCATTTGTGATGTTATGGCAGGTGATGGGGAGTCCTAGGTAATGTATGGGGAAATCTTCGACCATGCATCTAAGGAGTTCCCTAAATCTGGCCAACTCTGAGAGGTCAATGTGAACTCCAAAGATGGATGACTTATGGAGATTTATTTTGAGTCTAGAGATGTAGGAGAATATTCGTATTATTTTGATGGTCTTGAGGATATAGGAGTCCTCTGGAGAGGTGAGGATGATGGTATCATCTGCGAATTGTATAATGTTTTCTTTGCATTCCAAAGGTGAGTGTATCAGTCCATTATCTTTTCCCAGTTGTATCATGCAGGAGAGAATGGTAGTGACTATGATGAACAGATATGGAGAGAGCAGATCCCCTTGTTTAAGGCCATTTGTGTTTCTAAAATATCCGAAGTGGACACCATTTATAATAGTGGAGAAATAATTTGTGGAGATGTAAGCATGAATCCAGCTGACCCATTTATCAGGAAAGCCAAAGCCATGGAGTGTTTTGGTGATACATTGCCAACTAATGTAATCAAATGCTTTCTCAAAGTCCAATTTGATGGCTAGTAAGGGTGTTCTATTTTTATAACAGAGATGTATAGTTTCGTTAACCATCAGGTAGGCATCTTGTATACTTCTTCCTTTGAGGAAAGCATTTTGGTTGAGTGGTATGATTTTGTTGATATGAGGTTTTATTTTGTTTGCTAAAGTCTTGGCTATGATTTTGTAGGTGGTGTTGATGAGACTGATGGGTCTAAATTGGGAAATGAGGTCGGGTTGGTTGGTTTTTTTATGAGAGCAATAAAAGTTCTGTTTAGATGTTTGATGATGTTGTGAATGTTTTTTCTGTCATGAATAGCCTTGAGTAAAGCTAGGAAGTCAACTTTGTAGTGGTTCCAATTAGCAAGGTAGAATTCAACATTTAGTCCATCTGGGCCAAGTGATTTATTTAAGCCTAAGGTTTTTATGGCCATGTACAATTCCTCTGAGGTGAATGGTTTGGTAAGATCAATAGGATGGTCAAGTTTTGAAGAACATGTCATAGGCCAAACCAGGTCATTTAGGCAGGAGGGTTGGTGGTTGGTGTTGAAGATTTTTTTGAAGTGTTATGTGATATGGTTTGTGATGGTAGATTTGTGGGTTTTGATTCTATTATTGATTTGTAAGTTTTTGATGGCATTCTTCCGGAAGTTATTGTTGCACATTTTTTGAAAGAACTTTGAGTTCTTATCTCCTTCTTTTGCCCATGTGATTTTTGCTCTTTGTCTCCATTTTCTGTCTATGCAATTTTTTGTGAAAGTCCATGTATGCTTTGATTGAAAGCACAAGATCTGGGTCATCTACAGGGTCTTTGTCAACAAAAAGGAATTGTTGCTCAAGGTCTTTGAGAGTTTCAGAGAGCTTATTTAGGTTAAGAAGTTTCCATTTTTTTATGTGGGCTTTGATTTTTTTTTTGTTTAGGAGGATATGGAATCCAAGGTTTGTGGTCTGTGGGTCAGCCTGCTTCTAGTGCTTAGCACATTTGAGTGTGAAGTTATCTAATGAGAGCCAGTAGTTATCAAAATGAAATGGTCATTTTCCCCATGACTCAGTGGTGGTATCAATGATAAGGGGAAAATGGTCTGAGATGGCTTGGTGAGATGTGTGAACAGTGGAGAGGGGGTGCTGGTCTTCCTAAGTGGGGGAGTAGATGAAGTGGTCTAGTCTGGCGAAGGTTTGATTTCTTGAACAAGTAAAGGAGGCGTTTGATGGTTTAAGTTCAATTAAAGCATGTCTAGTGAGAAGGTGGCTAAAATGTTTGTTGGAAGCAGACATGGGTTGTGATGGGGTAGTGGGGTTGTATCGATATGAATTTTGGGTTATTAGATTGATGTCCCCACCTAGGACCCAGGGAGACTTGGAGAATGAAGACATAATAGTTTCTTATTCAGTTAGGAATGCAGTCTTATTATGTCTAGGTTCTCTGTATACCCCTATGAAATTCTAGCTAAACCATCAGTTGTGTTTTTGATAGTGATGGTTATGGAGAACTTGTGGATGTAGGAGTTAGTAGGGGTGAAAGTTTGGTTGTTGAACCCCACTACTAGACCTCCTTTGAATCCAGAGGGGTAAATTTGGATCGAGTCAGTTATTCTATTGCCTCCAATGGTTTTAAGGGCAAAAGGGGAAAGACAAGTTTTTGTCTCCTTGATAGTGATGAGGTCTATTTTATTTTTGTAAATATGAGAACGGATTTCCTTTTTTCTATTGAGGTTTGCAACCCCACATATGTTCCATGATGATATTCTCATAGTGGATAAAATGATTACTAAAAAGGGGAGACCAGAGACAATCTATTGGATTTTAAGTAAGTCGAAGTTGACTTTGGTGGTTTCCCATTCCCTTCGGTTGATCCATCCCATGAAAAGTTCTATATAATCTAAAACTTTATTTGCCTTGTACTCTTCATCAAATTGTATTCCAATTTTGCTAGCAAATTTTGTGAAACTAGAAATGTTAGACCATGATGCTAGATCTTCTATGTTATCGAGATCTTAATCTAAAGCATTGATCAAAGGAGAAGAAGAATCATCCAGAATATAAGATTTTGTGCATGATGAGCTAAATAGAGTGTTTGTGGATGTACCTGGTTCCTATCGGTTGACGGTATGTTTCTTAATTTCCCCTTCAAGATAGGGCAACATTATCTTTGGGAGTTTGTTGACTTCTTCTCCTTGTCCTGTGCTCTTCGGTTGTGGACTCTGCAAAGTTCTAATTTCTTTTAGTATGGCTATTTTGAGTTTTTTCAAGGTGTTTGGGCTAATGCTAAGAGCAGTGTTGTTTTCCTTGGAAGGTGGTGGAGAAGGGGATTTCATGCTGGTGGGTGGGGAGGCTAGTCTATGTTTGGGAGGAGAGGATGGTCTGGTTCTCTTCCGGTTGGATGGAGTATTTGAGTTACCAGAGAAAGTGGTTTTGTAGTTTTTCCTTTCCCAGACAAGGTGTCTTTCACCTGCCTTACGAGCAGGGTTTGGGGCCTTTCTATATTTATTTGGATAAAACTAAGAGGGTGGGTGGACATAAAGGTCCGAGAAGGCTGTTTTGTTTTCCAAAGGATGTTCAGCTAACAACTTGATGTTGTAAATCGATTCTCCTATTCTGATATTGATGGATGGGGGTAATGACATGGTTGCTTTCACAGCAAAGAGGTAGTAAGCTTTGATGTATTGAGTAGGGTGTAAGGTTTTGGGGCTGATGTATTGTAGAGTGGCCCCAATAGAGTGGAATATCCCCCTAAAGATCTTAGCTTCCCAGAGGTGGGGTGGGAGGTTTGAAATGCAACCCAATCAGAACCTCCTGTAGGCGCTGGGAAGGCCCCAAGATCTTCCGACCATTTGGTTAATCTGGCTTGAATGAAGCTTGATCCACAAGGAATGGTGAGGACCTGGTTGAACAGATGTTCTATATTTGTGCCTTCCGGGACCGTGTATATAAACTGGGTAGGGGAAAATATCTTGGGTTTGAGGATTGTCTATCCTGGGATTAGAAGAGCTAGGGCTCGAGTGACATCTAGGACATTAATCAAGTTGTTGTCAAGGTTGTTTTCAATGGAGACTAGAATGATCCTCAATGTTAAGACCTTTAGAAGTCTCATGGAGTTTGCAGGTAAGTCAAGGGAAATGGCGTATTCCAGATGCCCCGAGGCTTCCATATCCGGTGATGTGGAGTTGGAGAGGGTAGTGTAATCTATGGGGGGAGCAATGTGTGTGTTGGATTTCGGTGGTGACAGTTTAAAAACTGAGGGTTTGTGGTAAGGTTTTTTGGAGGGCTCGTGTCTGGTGTATATATGCTTAGAAGAGGTTGGGAGGAGATCTGCATACTTGGGAGGGAGATCAGCTAAGCATGAAAAATCATTTTTGGTGAGTGGGGGTGAGGGGTAGGGAAGGCGTCTGTTATCAGAAGCACCCTTTCTGGGAACCCAATGGTTCTCTTTAAAAGTCATGGCTTTTTCAGAGAAATGTCTAGGCAAATTCTATTATGAGGCAGTAGCAGGTCAGTGTTTTACTGGGGGGAGGTGAGCCCAGTAGTTTTTTCTAATATGTCCTTTTTGTTGGCATCTGAAAAAGGTTAAATGAGAAGGAGATCTAGATATCGAATGGTGTCTGTTGTTACAAAAGGAGCAGATGAGGGCCCGAAAAGGTTGTCTCGGAGAGGCTTTTTGCCAGGTTTGGGTGGTGGAATGTTTTTCCAAGTGTTTGTTTATCAGGTATATAGATTTTTCCTGCCCTAGAAGGGGAAAAGTACAATTTAGGAGATAGGTGTCTTTTGGTATGATATCTATCTCAGGGGCGGATATTGGGTTTAGGGTTTTGTGATGAGTATCGAGAGTAGGGTTTTCATTCTTAGAGCTGATAGGAGGGGGAAAGAGGTGATACCTGGCTGTAATGGAGTTTGAGTAATGTGGTGTTGTCGATGTGTCTACAACTATGTCCTCCTCTAGACTGGAGGAGACAAAGATGGGCCAACGCTTGGAGTTGATCGACAGTTGATGGATGTCCCGAACAAAAAGATGGTTGACTGAGTTCAAAGAAGATGAGCTCTCTCTGTCTTTCTTTTCATAGAGATGTGTCAGCTCTGGTGGTGTGTTGGCGTTGAAATCCCTAACCGAAGACAAGAATGTTTGATTTCCATAAGGTTTCATATAGATGGTCCATTCTAGCTTAAGCTAGAGTTCGGCGATCAACTGGGCCCAACCATCGGATATGAGTAAGGTTGATGCTCTATTTTTTCAGTGTTGGTCATTCGGAGATGACTAGGTGACCGTCACCGAGAAAGATCGGTGGCCCAAGTTTACCATGCAGGATCATGGGGAGATGTCGAACTTGTGTTATATCCACGCTTTGGGGAGAGGGATGCATGTGGAGTATGCGGGATTTGAGAGTGGGTATTCCATGAAGGTGAAACGAGAATCCATGGAAGGTGGAGAAGGAGGTTCGCAAGTGTGGGTAGACAAAACCAAGGGTTTCCTTAGCTTGAGAACACTTTTGAAAATCGATGATTTTCCCAGAACAGCCTGGGTGTGCTTGTTTATGCTCTTGGCCAAGGTAAACAAACCTCCTATTCTCATGATGTGATCGCGGTGGAGATATCCACTGGGATGATAGTCTGGTTGGGGAAAATTATTCTTCAAGTGAGAAGGGAAACACCCCCAAAGTGACCGATGAGAGGGAAGCAAGAGGCCGACAGAGAGGTCGGTAGCAGGAGGGAATCTCAGAAAGGGGGTGTTACAGAGAGAGTCTCAGGGTGAAGTAGATCCTAAATAGCCAGGAAAGTTGTTTGATTCAGCCTCCACCGGATGGTGAAGATTAACAGTTGTGATTAAATGGTCTGCATGTCACCGTAAAGCCTTGAGATAGCATTGAAGATGCACCAGATGTGACCTTGACCTCTGAAATTTGGGATGAGAAGTAAAGAGGAGGGAGAGAGTGCAGGTTCAGGGGAAGGAGTGTACCTTGGATCCACAGACGCAAGATCGTATGTCGAGAAAGGAGGGGAACACTACTACAGAAATAGCTTATAACATCACATTTAGAGGCGTCAGTTATTATCGAAAACCGACACCTAAACCCTACAATGTCAGCTTATTACAGAGACCGACATCTATATTTGAAGATTGGCCAGACACGGGTATCGCTTTTTATTTAGCGTTGGTTCCCTATAATGAACCGACGCCTAAAATAGCCCACCAAATCCAATTTTTTGAGCGAAAAAAATTACCCCCAAAGTTTCACATACGGCGTCGGTTTTTTGTCCTAATAACCGACGTCTAATGACAAAAAAAATTACCTCCAAAAGTCATCGGTTTTTGTGGAAAAACCGACACTGATAAGTTTTGGCACGCCGTCCCCACGAATTTTTTTAGGATTAAGATTGTCCAATGGACGTCGGTTTTTTCTGACAACTGATGTTGATGGATATTAGGTGTCGATTTGTTAAATAAACGACGCCTTTGTTAACTTAATAACCCTCGATCGCGAAACAGACTCTTCCGCCCCATTCTTTCTCTATTTCATTGCAAAATAGCCCCCGCGTGCGCCCGAAGCTGCTGCCCCCTGCTCGTCGCCGCCGCCTGATGAAGCTGCCGCCCGCTGCTCCTCACACCGCTGCCACCACCCCCTTCTGTCTTCTTCCTCCCACCCACTAGTTCCTCACACCGCCGCCGCCGACGATAGGGATGCCTAGCTGCTCTCTTCTTCCTCCACGCCACTGATAGGTAGGCCACTGCCTCTTCTTCTTCCTCCACCCCTTCTTCTTCCTCCACCTCTTCTTCTTCCTGCTCCCTCCTTACCAAATGGATAAAAGAAAGGCGTGACCTGTACTGGGTTGGACACGACCATGGCTGTGTTGGCTGACCATGGTTGTACTGGACAGCACGGCTGTGGTCGGCCAACACAGCCATGGTCATGTCCAACCCAGTACAGGTCGTGCCTTGCTTTTATCCATTTGGTAAGGAGGGAGCAGGAAGAAGAAGATACATTTGCAATTGAATACTAATGCTTGACCTAATTCTATAAATTTTGATGCATGTTGAATGAAGATATTGAAACCCTAATACACATTTCACCATAATCTTGAATTAACTATATTTCTGAAATCTTGTGATCAATCTATCTAAGATATTAAAACCCTAATGTTAAATCTATGATTTTGTAGTGATGTGTCGCCCTAACATCTACATGAATCCCTATTGTATGATGTAGATTGATGATAATGCATGATCTGGTTTGAAATTTTGAAATCAATTATGAATCTCTCCATCCCTAGGTCATACTAATTTATGTGTAATATTTATCTTGATGATGAACATGCATGGACACTCAAAATGTTGAAATCAATGTTATAGAATGACAACACATGTATTTGTTGGCCTAGAAACCTGTCTAAGATTTACTCATTAGGAGTAAATCTTGGATAGTCCCCAGTTTGGGACTGTTCTTGAACACATAATCTCACTTAGGATGTAAGTGTATAATGTGTATTGGGTTTTCAAGAAAATTTCAGTAGCATTTCCCTGTTTGTTTTCTAAGTACATATGTACTTGGAGAACAGTGGGGAAATGCTGCCAAAATTTTCTTGAAAACCCAATACACATTATACACTTACTAGTGAGATTAGGTGTCAAGAATGGGATAGGTGGTACACATTTATTATATATAAGAATGACATAACATGTATTTGTTGGCCTAGAAACCCATCCAAGATTTACTCATTAGAAGTAAATCTTGGATAGTCCCCGGTTTGGGACTGTTCTTGAACACCTAATCTCACTTAGGATGTTTTAACCATTAATTATATATAAGACATTAAACCCTAAAGTTTTAACCATAAACCCTAATCTTTTAACCCTAGACCCTAATCTTGTTCTAATATATACTTGTTTTCTCTTTGATCATAGAATGGATAGATCATGGATGTACATTCCAAATCATTGCACCCCCGAGGTTATTTCTGGTCTTGACCAGTTTATTAGATTTGCCGAGTAACATAGGAAACAACCTGGAGATAGGTTCTACTGTCCATGTAGGCATCACGGTAACAACTTGAAAGGCAGCACTGGTGACAAAATAAAAAGTCATGTAATGTGCAACGGGATTGTACAAGGCTATACATAATGGCATTGGCATGGAGAGATTTCAAACCTAAAATCAGTGGATGTTGATAGCGCGCAGTGCCTGTTTGGAAGAAGAAATTGCCTTCGATGACATAGATGTGAACGAACCATTCCAGTAGACATCGTTGATGCAATGTTGGATAGTTGTGGGGTAGAGCACACCGATCCACCTCCCATGTTTAGAAACATTGTGCATGATGATGAGATACCGTTATACATAGGTTGTAAGTTTACGAAGCTTAGCACTATATTGAGATTGTATAAACTGAAAGCTAACAATTGATGGAGCGACAAAAGCTTCACGTTATTATTGTCTATGTTGAAAGAAATTCTTCCTGAAGGAAACAAGCTACCAATCTCAACATACCGGTTAAAGAAATTATTGTGCCCAATGGGAATGGAGGCCAAGAAGATACACGCATGCCCAAATAATTGTGTATTATTTCAAAAGGACTATGTGGATTTGAAAGATTGTCCGAAATGTGGTGCGTCAAGGTATAAATTGACGACTTCGGGGGAGTCTAAAACTGGTTCTCCTGCCAAAGTGATGTGGTATCTACCTATAATACCACAGTTTCAATGCTTGTTTGCCAATCCTATAGATGCATAGAATTTGAGGTAGCATGCAGATGTTAAGAAAAATAATGATGGGATCCTACGACGTACGTCTGATTCCCCACAGTGGAAGAAGATTGATTTATTGTACCCTGAATTCGGTGAAGAAGACAGGAATCTAAGACTTGGGCTTTATACAGATGGGATGAATCCATACGAGACATTGAGCAGCCAACATAGCACTTGTCTAGTTATGCTTGTTATATACAATCCTCCTCCCTGGTTGTGTATGAAAAATAAGTATGTTATGCTGTCATCTTTGATATCAGACCCTGAACAACCTAGAAATGATATCGACATTTATCTTGAACCTATGATTGATGACTTGAAGAAGCTCTGGGGTGAAGGTGTGATGACCTATGATGCTTCACGAAGAGAGACATTTTGTTTGCACACTATGTTGTTTTGCACTGTGAATGACTTTCTAGCGTATGGGAATTTGTCTGGATATAGTGTCAAAGGATCTAAAGTGTGTCCTATGTGTGAAGAGAACATTGATTCAATACGACTAAAATACGAAGGCAAGACTGTATATCTTGGTCATCGAATGTTTCTTCCAAAATTTCATTCGTATCGTAGGTTGCGCAAAGCATTCAATGGAATGAATGAGGAACAAAGTGCATCTAAACCTATATCAGGGGAGGATGTTTATGAAAGAGTAAAAGACATCACCAATGAATTTGGTAAGAGATCACAATATACGATGGCCACACAGAGTGACAAGTCTTTATTCAAGAAGAAGTCAATATTTTGGGATCTTCCTTATTGGAGTTCTTTGACAGTCAGGCATTGTATCAATGTCATGCACATTGAGAAAATGTATGTGATCGCGTCATTGGTACTCTGTTGAATATACCAGATAAGACTAAAGATGGGATAAAATCCAGAATGGACCTATGTGAAATGGGAATAAGGATAGAATTAACAGAAGTAGTTAGTAGAGATCGGAGAACATACATACCTCCCGCTTGTTACACGTTGTCTAGAAAGGATAAGAAAGCTTTTTGTGAATGCTTGGTAAATGTTAAGGTGGCACAGGGTTACTCATCCAACATCTGTACATTGGTATCACAATATTAGACGCATGAATGTTTATATTTTGTATATGTTTTATTTTTCTGAATGTGAACTTTACAATGTGAATGTGGACTTTACAATGTGAATTACTTTACAATGTGAATGTGAACTTTACAATGTGAATGTGAACTTTACAATGTGAATTACTTTACAATGTGAATTACTTTACAATGTGAATGTGAAATTTACAATGTGAATTTGAACTTTACAATGTGAATTACTTTACAATGTGAATGTGTACTTTGCAATGTGAACTTTACAATTAGTGTTACTTTACAATGTGAAATTTATAATTTGAATGTGAACTTTAAAATGGCTGAGCATTCCCATGATGACCGTGCTGATGATCACCGTGAGGGTGAGGACGTGCTTATGCCGCATGATAATGTAAGTTTTAAGAATATATCCCCGAGGTTTCTATCTATATGTTCATTTATAATTATATCATGTAAGTGTGTTTTTTTATCAAATTTTAGGTTGGTGATGTACCCCCTGAAGAAATTACAATACTTGATGAGTAGCAAAAGAAAATTGAGAAAGTGAGGGGCATCACAATGATGAACAAGTTAATACAGCAAAGTGGCAATGGAGCCAAATTGGTTGTGGATTTCAATCATGCAGGAAATCCATATGGAGTGAACCGCAACTCATTTGTTTCATATCTTGGGGTTCTTACTTGCAACCATTGCAGTCCTATCCTAGAATCCTGACATAAAGTTCCTAAGGGGAAGAAAGACCACATATGGAAGGAACTATGTGTGAGTTATTATTATTTGTAATTCTATTTGTGTAAATTACTAATTTTTAGGATACTAGTTAATAGCAAGTATATTTAATTTGCAGAGCATATTTGATCTGGATGAAAAGCTGCATCGTAAATGTGTGATGCAACACTGTGGGAGGGTCCTAAGGAACTATAGGACCAATCTCACCTGAGATTACATATGTGATGCTGATAAGAGGTTCTTGATTGGTTTCAAATTCTAGACATTGATCACTATTTCACTAACTCTACACTAATAATTTTTATTTGTATTCTCTTTAAAAAATAAATTTAGGAAGAAGGAAACCACACAATAATGGAACTACCTGGACCCTAAAGACTGGATGGCATTTGTTACCCAAATAAAAACAGATGAGTTCAAGGTATTAAGCGCCACTCCCAATTTAATTAATATACATTTTTATGTATTCACCTATTCAAGATTAACCTTTAGTGTTACTAACCAAATCAATGTGCTTACTAACTAGGCCCTCAGTGAGGCACAAAGAGCAAGGCATGCACTGAATGTGCATGACCACACAATGGGTCCAAGAGGATATGCAGGCGTTCGCCAAAGACTACAGGCTGAGTCTGCTCAGCCTACTGCTACTCAGAAGACTGTAGAGTCCTCTACTACTTCTCCTGCACCTCTGCCACGCCATGCTATGTGGATAGCTGGAGGCAAAACAAGAAGGGAGACATACTGAAGCCCGCAACTGCTGAGGCAGCTGCAAAAATGGTAAAAATCAACTCCTAAAGAAATCGATCGATATTGATTATTGTTATGTTTACTTACTAATTTTTGTTGATGATGATTAGCGGGAGCTGCACGAGCAGAGGAAGGAAGGCAAGTTCATCCCTCAGGGCACAACGGATGAACTGATAGTTGTCTGGGTAACCTAGAGCATCCTAGACATGTTTGGGGTGTAGGCGCTGGTGTGGGCATCAAAACGTTCTTTGGGCCATCCCAATGCAAACCTGTCCCAAAAGAGGGACTTTCACAAGATGAGGTAACCTATTCTTATTTTAGAATGTTATTGCAAAAGGGAATTCAATAATCAGAAGCTAGCATTTCTTTTATCCATGTATAGGTAGATTCATTAATTTAGATGAGAATCCAAGAAGCAATGGTGAAGTGGCAGGCGTCTCAGCCTACCACTCAAATAGTACCTATGGCGGGCCGCTCTTCTCCTACTGTAGAAGTGGTTGGGAGTAATCTTGTAGACCCACCACCTAGCACATCCTCTATAAATATTTTTATGACATAATAGCTAGTTTGTTCAAGATGATATGTTTGTGTATATATACATATAACATTCTTTACATAAATTTATAGGGGTTGAAGCCATACTGACTAAAAAGTCAAGAATATATCATTGTAGAGGCATCGGCCTACCCACCCCTTAAAGGGTGCATGTTTCATGGGTATCCAGTACCAAATGGTGTGGTACGTGTGAGCCCGATACATGTACTCCCCGACTGGATGGATCTTGCACTGCCTCATGCACACCCAGATGCTGAAACACTTGGTGAGGCTGTAGGCGGAGTGATACTGTGGCCCGAAGCAGATGTCCTCTATACTAATATTGTATGTTAAATTTCCTTTACTTTAATTTGTTAGTGTGTATATATGAGTCAATTGATCTGAAATTATATATACAGGTCAAAAAGATGAGACCCGCTACATCTCAGACTCCACCTCCTCAACTACCAAGTTGGCTTCCAAGGGACCTACACACCTCGATAGGTCCTAATTGTAGGGGTGTGGCAGTATGGATCGGCGAACATGATACAAATTACCCTATAATTGTTACTATTCTGGAGGATGTTGCAGGTAAATCATATGATAACAATCTATTTATACAAGTTTAGCATACGTATTAATGCATATGCAATACAAGTTCTGCATACGTACGTATTAACACATAGGTATTAATGTAGGTCAATCATAAGAAAACAAGATATTTATACAAGATATTTTGGAGTTGTTTAGTTATGAATGGCTGAATACATCTATGATAGAGCTGTGGATATGGTGAGATCTTATTTATACATCCATAAACCTTGTTTTATATACAGTGATCTGAATTCTTATATATTAATGCATACATAATATATGTTTTGCAGCCACTTACACAAGATATGTATAGATTTTGGGTTTTCCCATGTGGGATTTTTGGTTCCATCTTTGATTAGTCTTGTATATGTAGACCCATATTCAGTTACTTCATATTGTTGTGATGCTTTTCAATATTTTTGTAAAAATAATAAGATGGTGATAATAGCTCCATTTAATGTCGAGTAAGTTTACTTTGCTTATAATTTGGACTTAAGCAAATTATATTTTTATTGTGGATTTTGAGTTACTAATTTTCTACTTTCTTACCTGTAGTGGTAAGCATTGGGAGTTACTAGTTATTGTCCCCAAGATGTTCAGTGTCTATTATCTAAATCCTGTGGGGAATGAGTTGGATACATTATATGGACATGCAATTAAAAGGCCATTATTCTCATGAGAAATATTTCATGTTTTTATATCTATTAACATATGTTACTACATTACTATTTAATTATGCAATTTAATGGGTTACATTAACATATGTAGGGCTTTACAAGAGTACAAAAAAGCTGGAGGAAAGGTCCCCAGGAAAAAGGATCTATCATAAATTTGGGAGAATGTGAAAGTAATTTCCTGACTCCAATGTATATATTATTTATGTGAACTGTGCTTATTTGTATTTTTGAATATTTTGTATGTTTCAATTTATAGTGTGCTATACAAGACAACGGCTGGGCATGTGCATACTATGTGATTATATTTATGGACCTAATCATCAAACATGCCGTAATGGAAATCAATAAGATACAGCATGTATTATACATAGTCTCATTAGATAATATGAAATATATCAATCTTATTATATATTATTAATTATATATATACGTCATTCTCTTTGCAGGTCTTTAAAATTGCTGACTTCAGCACAGGTGGAAAGCGTTTTGATGTACATGCTCCCTATACGAGACATGAA
Organism: Alisma plantago-aquatica; assembly: GCA_963693085.1. Lineage (NCBI taxonomy): Eukaryota > Viridiplantae > Streptophyta > Magnoliopsida > Alismatales > Alismataceae > Alisma > Alisma plantago-aquatica. The sequence goes on along the minus strand of OY856410.1, from coordinate 409,862,889 downwards.
TTAGATGTTGTAAGAGAAGAATGGGTAAAAGCCCTACAAAGAGTGGGAATTTTTAGATATAATTTTATTAACAATGATGAAAATGATGAATAAAGAATAACTTTGTTCTCATAATTATTTTTGTGTGAATGTGAATGATTTTTTATGAATTGACATATGTGTGTGAAGATGATCAATACATAAATGTTTCTACATGTGTCTCAATGTGAAAAGAGATGAAATGAATGGAACTGCAGGTTGCTACTGGATTTTACATGTGTGTGATGAAAAAATAATATGAATTAAATGTGTTTATACATGTGTGTGAATCACATATATATAATATTGTCCATCTTGTTAATTTTGTAGGTTTGTGGCCTGTTGTTAGATGATATCAATAGATGTTGTAAATCTACAGTTCAAAACTGAACTGCAGGTTCTCATCCTGCTGACCAGTCATATAGCAGGCTTGCAAACTGATAAGAAAAAAAATCATAACATAGGAGTCGGTTATTTGAACAAAACCGACACCAAAGACATACGACAATGGTTTTTGATAAAAAAACCGACATCTCTATGGCCAGGAACCACGACCGTGCTAGGAAGAACGGTCTTGGTGGCAAAAAGGGGATATGGCATCAGTTATTAGCACAAAACTGACGTTGGTTCAGATGATATGGTGTCGGTTATCTTTCAACACCGACACCTATAGGCCCTTTGCTGGTGCATTTTTCGGTGGAGGGAAGCATTTTGACATCGATTCTTTTAATAATTGACATCTATAACCATTCTATAGTGTCAGTTTCCTTAAAAAACTGATGCCTATAGTCCCTTTGTTGGCACATTTTTAGTGGCAGGAAGTGTTTTGGCGTCGGTTGGGAACCAACGCCGAAGGGGTCCACCTTTAGCGGCGCCCACTTGGGTGTCGCTTGAAAACCGACACTAAAGCCCTTAATTAACCGACGCTAAAGGCATGTTCTGTAGTAGTGGAACCAGAAGGTGTGATAAGGGCAAACCTTTGTTAACCTTCCAATGTAATGCTCACCGGGCAGGACGGGGGAGCTTGGACAGGGGCTCGCCGGATGGGAGGAGTGGGATCAGGAATGATGAAACCCTTGGGATGTTGCTAGAGAGAAGTTGGAGCTTTCTCTCACTAACCTCCTGTTGTGATCTGTTGGTCCACTTATTGATCTCTACCATTTTAATTGACATGACTGTTGTACACCACCACGTCCGTGCTCATCCCTACCCACCACGGCCGTGGTGACCCACCACGGTCATGCTACTCACAAAACCTACCCTTTTTTCACTACTTTACCTTTTTTTCCCCTACTTGACCTAGTGCTTCCCCCACACCTATATATACCTAGGTGGTGGATGGGGCATGAGGCTAGCCACCCTGAGCTACCCTTCATCCACTCTAGTCTCCCCATTTTTGTCCTCCATCCATTCCCACCTTATTCCACCTCCATTTCACCATTTCCACCATCAAAACCCTACTTTCCTTCCATTTCCACCATACATCCATGCCATTCACCTACCTTGGAGGAGGGAGCTTGAGCTACAGCTACTAGGAGGTGGAGAAGGAGTCTTCACCGAGCTCATAATGGCTTTTCACTCCTCTACTCATTCTTCTTCCTTTCTTTTTGTATTTTCCATGTCTATGAGTAGCTAGGCCCCTTGGGTGGGCTGTTTGGGGGAATATTTGTTACTTTGATACCATGTTGGTGGGAAATTACATGTAAATGTTGTAATTCCATTTGTTAATGATTATATTCTATTTATATCTCATTCTCCATGGATTTCTTGTTGGTTTTTGTGTGAAATCACCTAGGAATTTAGGCAAATTGCTTATATGCGTGAATTTTGGGATTTGCCCCTAGGTCCAATTCTTAGATCCCTAGGTTTCCTCCCATCTTCCTACATCCTAATCAATGTCCCTAAACCTAAGTGAGAGATCTAAGTAGCTAGATTAGATAATTCTAGTGCTATTAGCATGTAGCCTTCTCAAAGCTAAGATGTGGGGGAATTGGGGTCCAAAGCCCTAATGTCACCTCCCCATTACTACCCTCGGCCCCTAATTTCCCTAGGAATGCCTAATCTAGAAACCTAAACTTGATTAGACTCTAATTGAATTGAACCTAATCCCTAACCCAATTGAGTCTCGTAAGGGTAGTAGGGGGTGTTAGGGACTAGTTCCCCTATACACAACCTAGCATATCCATGGCCAGTTAGTAGCTTAGGTTAATTCATTAGACTCTAACTTGTTGTTTGGTTTGGATAATCTAAATGGAATCATAATGTTCTTATGTCACCCCCCAACTTAAGTGATAAGTTCATATTCCTAAACATGGCATACCTCTCTTTACTACTTAAAACCCTAGTTTTGTGCTTGCTTAGTTTAATTAGTTCTTTTCTTGCTTAGTTAACGTAGATTTCATTCTTGCCTATAATTCCTTGTTTGTTCATAGTAGTTTAACAATCAAATCAACCTTCAAACCCTTAACCCTAGTCTCCGCAGTAGGAACCTAGTGAAACTAAACCTAGCTCTAGTGCCCCCTCTTCTCCCTGTGGATCGACCCTATACTTACCACCTTCCTATACTATGACACGAACTAAAGCGCTTGTAGGTGTAGTTGTCTTAGTGTGCGTAGTTGTTGAGTTAGGTTTTATAAATATCAAAAGTGAATCCACCATGTGCTTCTTTCCGTGGGGTTTCATCTATTCAAAACTCTAATCGAGTAGCATCTAACACCATTGGCGGGAGCGCACCATCAAGACACAGTGAATCAGAAGAAAACAATTGAAGATACTAAAGAAAAGCCAATAAGGTTAGTTAGATGTAATACTTATCCTCATAGAAATCAGCTCCCATGTAAAGTTATGTAAATCCTCAAAGGAGCATCATTACACATTTTGTAAATAATACGTGAAAATTAATTGAAATTATTTGCTAAATATCATTCCTAGGGAATTTAGGTAACAACTCTCGATTGTAAGGTCCTTCCTTAATTGGGAGATACTAAAAAATGAGGTTGTTACATTTTGGTATTAGAACCCCACACTTTTCAAACAATATTTAATAGTTGATAATTACAAGTAATCTTTAGAAATATAAGGAAATTATTAGGACATAACCTAAGGTTAATGGTGTCCAGAAAGGATCACGTCTTTGGGGAAAATATTTTCATCCGCACTATGGGGTTGGTATATGAGAACTCCCTTAGCCTAGGTGATACCTTCCAAGACAGAACCTAGGGTTTGACTGAACTAATATTTCATCTAAGCTTTTAATCTCTAAGTTCATGCATTTCTCATCTCCTAGCTAAAATAAACCCTAAATGGAACTTCCCTCCTCATCTCAAGTTAGAGTTGTTGAGAAGAAGTAGGATTAACGGATCCTCCACCAATTAATGTATATGTAATATGGGAATAATGATAAAGTTAAGAAAATATTTTATGGGTTTTCCCTGTAAGGGTAAACCATTGATGGATCTAGGCTTGGTTTAGGAAATCCCTAAGTGGGTCAATGAATGCATTTGACCTTAATATGTGAGGTTGTAGTCCCTAACCCTAACCCTAAACCCCAATCATGGGTATTGGGAGTAATGTGGATAAACCCTAAGAAAAAAAATGAGAAAATACAAATAAGTTAGATACTCATACATGCAGTAAGGCATGTGTCACTCATGTGAAGAGTTTTTAATATACATAAGAAACATAAGAAGCCAATGGTTACACAAAAATGAAAATATGAAACCCTATTCAACTTTTATGGTAGGTGTCTCAACTTGGGGTGGGTCAATCCAAGAATGAGAAAAGACCTATGGGAGAGGAAAAACCCTAAACCTGTGAGGTCTGGTTGTGGCTAGAAATCCTAACCTCCTCCTCTTAGGAACCCTAATAGGAAAATGTGTCCCCACACATGTATGAGTAGGAGGTAGTCATGCACCCAAGGAAAAGTGAGTGACATTAGTCTAGAAGATGGATAAGTTCTAGATCACATGTCTAAAGCCTTGTTGGAATACATGAAAGATGGAATTGATGGGATATGTTTAGATGATATGATCTAAGTTTTATATAATGAGAGAGTATGGTTTATGATTATCTCAGTCAGATTTGAGAATTGGATTTTAGTTTCAAGGATTTAACCTAAGATATGATGGTACAAGTATGTGTGCTTCTCTGAGGTAAGATAAGCCAATAGAAGATAAGACGTGAATCAACAAGAGCCTTACTCCCTTCTATAAAGGAGGAACCCTAGTGTTAGGACTGGTTAGAAAGTTAACTCTAGAGAGAGAAAGACTTAGACAAAGAAGGTCAACAACCTAAACTCTAAAGATGTGAGAAATTATGTAAAATATTTGATGTGATATGTCCTAAGCTAGAATACTCCTGAGTGAATGAAAAGAGTTGATGTATGCATGTGTCCTATAGTTTTATAGTACCCTAGATGTCCTTGGGAGGACCAAACCCTAGAGACAGAGAAAGTGGCTGCTTACATATATGTGAATATGATATGAGTACCTACCACCTAAGTGAGGAAGAGAGTGTTGGGAAATATGGGCACAAAGTAGGCAACACAAATGACAATTTATCTATCCTTATTCCCTAGAACAACAAGATCACATCAATAACTATATAATGGGAAGGATGGTTTATCAAGTTCATACCTGGTCCTGGAGCAAGTCCAATGACTATTCCTCATTGCATTAGTCATGCAGCTCTCTTGGTTGCACATGGACGGTGTCTGTAGAAGCTCCTAGTCTCACCACGGATAGCAGGTTGACATTGTCCTCCTAGAAGTAGACAACAACATTCACGCCTCTGTGGAAGTCCATATAGACTGCCTAGAACTCATGTAGTTCTAGTAGAATAGATAAGAAGGCATTGTACATCCTATTGGCCACCAATTTTCACTCCCACAATTGTTCTCCCTTGCTATCTCTCCCTTTATTGGGTAGGACTTTCTTGGGCTCTCTATTTGTTACCACAAGCAAATAGAACAACAATTGTCAGAGACAATTGAGTTGTGTCTCTAGGAAGCCCCTAATACCTCTCTATTTATAGGAGGTTCAGGTTCAGGGTTCCCAATCTATGTGGGAGTGGAAGGGATCAAAATCTCAACAATTTTCACAACCTGTGACAAGAGAAATGATTGGTCCACTTTTGAACTGATCGGTTCACCCAGTGAATCAATTGTTTCATCATGTTTCTCAATCGCAATTGTAATAGAAATTCTAAACAAATTAATGCACGACATGACGCCAACACTAATTCTTGATGCAATCTAATTATAATTCTGAAACCAGGTAGTTCATGTCATGAGTCGGTAAGTTCATCCCATGAACTGGTCGTGTCATGACCATGAGCTCATCAGTTCACTCGGTGAACTGGTCGATTCAACCCTAATTCTATGAGAATTTGGCCAATGCAATATCCAATCAATGTAACACTGCAATCGGTCATTTCATCACATAAATTGATCAGTTGGGAGATTAGTCAGTCGATTTATTGCTTGAATTGAATACCTAAACACTTTAGGAATCAATTTAACTATTATTCGTGATTAAACTCTTCTTCTAGTGTATCCTTTGTGTATAACCCCATAGGTTCAATTTTATTTTGGAAGTGAATGTCCATAACTAATTTATGACATCACAAGCAAAGAGTGGTTCCGATTCACACATCATTGCTGCCCACATAATTAGAAAAGTTGGAGAACAACTTCATCCTACACTCCGTATTAGGTGTTATAGTGATTGTCTAATTCATTTTTTTCTAATATCTAGAATGAACTTGAGGCATGGAATCATCATCCTTTCAATGTTCAATCCATGTTCCTTGATCCAAAGAAGGTTGTCTGAGATATATGTGATCCCAATATCATATATTGATTCACATGTTCATGCACATGATTTTTTCAGTCTCGCTCATCAAGTGACCAGGATATCAAACTCCTATAAGAGGGCCAAATCCCATATATATCACTCACAGTCATCCCCATGTGTTACAGTGCACCCAATGATCACCTTTATGGAAACCCTTATTTAGGATCATGGTGGCTGATGTCAAATCACACTAAATGATATGTGATGAGTGTAGTGACTTTAGCTATAAAAATCACAATCATCACCTTTACTATGTGAGATGACTATGACCACCATGTATGATTTCCATGTGTCACTCTCAAGATGGGTCTATCTGATACACTGTTATATAACAAGTATCTATGTGCTTGGTTTGATATCACATATCATGACTAATGAGATTTTGTCATCAACAAACACATACTCTAGTCATTAGTCTTAGTGTTGTCTATCTTCCATCCACAATAACATCTGACTAGGGACATAATAAGAATGTACATACTCTATACATCCAAATGATCTCATTGTTCAAGTCACATGCTTGAAGACATACATCATTGTGTATTGTCATTCTTTAGACATTCAATTATGTTTCCTCATTATCTCATAACTGAGTGAAACGAGATGAATTGGAAGCATGCCTTTATAATTAATCAAATCTTTTATATAATATTCCATCACAATCATCATATGATTGGCTCTTCGGGCATACATACCAATAGAATCCCACTTGCACTTAGAGCCATTCACCCTAGAATCTTATTCTTAGTGATCTAAACATGTCCATCATGTTTCTACTGTGCAAGTGCTAATCCAGTGGGTTAGCAACATATTGCCATAGTTGGTCTATTGCATGATTCACATCTCTTTGTTGTACGATATCTAGCATGAGATGGATTTGTTGTAATATGGTATCAGATATTCCTTGCCTAACCAATATCTCCATTGCTTGGCATAGTATTTCTACTGTCTCATTAATGGTTGGAATATCTGTAAGTTCAATTATATGAATTTATAGACTTTATAGACTTTATTTCAATCTCTAGATTGACCATTGTAGCTTATAGACTTTATTTGCATTAATGGAGTTATAAAATCTTAAGGCTGTGTCAAACACACATCCTCTTATTTATTCCTATTTAGGGAATGCGGTTTTAAAACTTCATATTCCAATTCACATAGTCTCAATAGACTGCAATAATAAGCACATTCATTGGTAAACGGATTTCATCATGTTCAACACTTTGAACTGATTAGAAAAACCTTTCAACCAATCTATCCAATGTTATCAATTTGGTCTTCATTATGAAAAATCCAACAACACCCTTTGGGTTTTACCCCTCTAGTGTCATCACCAAGATCATACCTTATTGGTGTTCATGGATCCCATTCTAGATATAATGGCTTCAAGCCATTACTCAGACTTTGCTCCATCAATAGCTCTTAGTTGAATGTTGTCTCATCATCTTATGACCAACTCACAACTTATCTAAGTTATAGGCTTTACAATCTCTTAATCTGAGACGTGTTTTACCAGACCTTTGAGTTTTGTGTGTTACATTAAAGAACTTGAGATTCTAAAACCACTTGTGACTCTCTTTTTTTTCACTACGTCTCCTATGTTTCAAACATTCTTTGTTGAATATGAGCTTTTGGAGTTCTACTTTACTCCCACTGATTCCAATGGAATAAATCCATCCAACAACAAACACTTTTGTCATTGGTTTGACATAATTAGTGTTCAACAAACTAACATTTATGTTATTGAATCCTTTTAAGAAAGTATTTTTCTTCATATCCCATATGATGTCTTTTAAATCCATTTGTAGATAGTACATTGTTTTATTATAAAGAATGTTCCTTACATAAGTTTAGAAGAATAGATTAAATGATAATCATGTCATGACTCATCATGACGTGATTCCTTCTTTCTGACACATCATCATGTTCAGGTGGACTTTACTATCATACACTATCACAATCTCTCTAGAAGGATCTCAAAATTTCCTGTAAAGTCTTTCAATCTTTGATCATATCATAGTATCTTAGTACCATTAGGCTAGTTATGTGCTTTGTATATTTAATCTCCTTGAACCTTCAAGTGGTTTTTATTTTACTAATTACATATCATAATATTACCATTAAAATGAATGAAGTATAAACAACTATATATAACATTCATTCTTGAGTCTTTGTACATCATTATGCACATGTTCTTATAGAATGTTTATTCTCTCACTACACCTAGTGAGGAGTGGCTTGTCATGTTGCACATATATAAGACTTGCATGTCTCTTATTGATTCAATAATTGAAAGAGTCCAGATAAACATCAATATGGATTCTAGAAACACATTTCTCATATGTGTGCTCTAGATAACAATGTTATCGATTGTTGATTGTTTGAGTTATCAAATATAATCCTTTTGCATTTATGTTATGAACATTCATCTTTTGATACTTTCATATAAAGATCAGTAGATGTTTCGGGTATTTCCATACAAGATCACATCTTTGAGATAGAAGATTTAACAAGTCTTTATTTATAATTATCCTTGTCCATACCATATGCATAAAATAAATTGTTTCTAAATTTTGGAATAATGAAATTAAAGTTCAACTGACTCTATAACATGCCCAATGGGCTAAGATAAAATTTAAATGTTTACTAAAGTTGCAACAACTCTTGCTCATCACAGTCCTTCCATGTCTTTTCATAAAGGCTTTACTTAATATAGATCATGCACATCAATGTATGTCAGATCTACATCCGGTATCATATACTAAGATGAAGAAGTATTCAAATTTATCTTATAACATTTATACCTATAGTAGAGGCATATGTCTCTTCCATCTTCTTCTATAGTTCCTCTAGGAAGAGAAGGCAATTCCTTGTCCAGTGTCCAACTTGGTGACAATGGTGACATTTGCCTCCCTTCTTTACTCCTCGTTTTTCCTTGAGATCTGAAGACTTAGGCTTCTGGCTAGCTTTAGGACTCCTTATCTTTGTCTTTGCCTTTAGACTTGCCCTTTATCTTGTTGATCATCATCAAAGACTTGGGCTTGTCTTTCTTCATTTGTGCCTTAGTTGCTTTCAACATGCCTACTACCTCTGTCAATGGCTTGTCAAAGTCATTAATGTTGTAGTTCATGACAAATTGACTACATGACTCTAGCAGAGACTGTAGAATCACATCAATGGCAAACTATTGACCCAAGGGGAATCCCAGTCTTGATAGGTTCTCCACATACCCAATGAATGTGAGCACATGAGGATCTACTAGATATCCTTCTTTCATGTTACATCTAACCAACGCCTAGGAGACATCATATCTTTCATGTCTTACATGATCTTGGAACATGTTCTTGATATGTGTGACCATCTCAACTACAACCATGTTCTTATTCTGCCTTTACAACTCATAGTTCATGAAGCACAACATTATACACTTTACATCAATGCCATCTTCATTATTCTTCTTATAAGCATCCATGTTAGCCTTAGGCACATTCAAAAGATGTTCATCTAGCTCTGGTGTCTCCAAGACATAAAGCTTTCACTCCCATGTGAGAACAATTCTTTGTATCCTGAACCAGTCATGGAAGTTATTCCCATTTAACTTGTCCTTATCAAGGACTGATCATAGAGAAAAGGTGTTGTTGTGTGTTTGTAACATACTAGATCTTAAACCCAACCCTAAAAGTTTGACCGTTTGGGCTTAGCCAAACAAGGTTGGGATTGGATCTAAAAGATGTTTGGTATAACTCTAATGAGCTAATGCATGCATAAATCACCTTAATGTAACCTAATGTTCTCACATTAGGCTTAGGCTAATAATGGATAGATAAAATATGTTACATAAGGTAAAATTGAATTATATGAATTTTAGGAAAATAATCACACATAATTCTTTTGGTGAAAATATTAAGATATGGAACATAATGGAATAAGCAATATTGATAATAATGAAATAATGTGATAATAATGGCCACAAATATGAATTGTGACATAACTCATAAAAAATCCCAAAAGTGGAATCTAAGTTAAGAATCGTGTCCCTTGGGTCTCAATTGCCTTGGGAGTCAAGTTTCACATGATTCACATAATAATAATTAAATTAATTCAATTTGGAGAGAGAAGATATGTGTTTTCTCCAAAATATCAAATAAAATATTAAATGAATCTAGAAGAGGAAAATAATCTTGGATTTGTAATCTACATGATAAATATAGCCTTTGGCTAAATTGTCATCCAATTTGGAGAATATTTGATTAAAATATGAAGTCAGGAGAGAGAAAGTGAGTAGAACCTTCAAAATATTAAACAAATGAACAAATAACTCCAACATGTAAAATTGATGGCAAATTCATAACAAAGGCATTTAATGTGACATGTGGGTGAAGCTTCATCAAATTTTAAGAAACTTAAATTCATTAATGCATGAGGAAAGAGAAAATAATATTTGGTTTATTTAACAAATTAAATGTCTTCAAAATATAATCTAATTACATGATCGGAATCTACATGCCTTAATTAGCCTACATGCAAAATTTCATCCAGTTTGGAGTTTATTTGCACCCTCAAAAGAAGAAAGAGAAAAAGGGAAATAATTTATTTCACATTTTAGTCGAATTTGATTTCGTATTGTATTTATTATCATGCGCCATCTATGATTTTAGATTTAATGTGGACCATTCGATCCATGATCAGAAGGCCAGTAGGTTGTCTCCCACATTGGGTAGGAGACCAAGTTATTGTGAGCAATAACTCTAATTTTCTTTCCTCAATATCTCTCTCTCCACTAATCCATTTTTCTCATCTTTTCCTCCAAACTATTTCTTCTTCGATTCTGATCCTAATGAACCCTAGATAGAACCCTAAATGTCAATATAAAAGAAACCCCCAAATCCACCCTCTCTTCCATCTCCTGACTGAGTTATAGAACCCCCTTTGTCACATCTGGCGTACGCCCGAAGACCTCAAAACCCTCTGCCACACCTTCAGTAACCCTTCTCTATTCCTAATTGGAACCATAAGAGTGGATAACACCTTCAAAGACCCGAGTTTTCCAATCTTCATGGCTTCTGGTAAGAAAACCCAGTGATGTCCCTCAAATTAATGGAACAGGAAGCACCCTGGTACCCTAACCGAGGTTTTCCTAAGCCTAGTTGGCACTAGCTTCCTTTTAGTCGTCACCCCCTTGAGCCCGCCTCACTACAACTGATGACCTTTGATGATAGGTCTACCAGTTTTCCCTCCTACCATTAATAAGACCTTTGTTGATTTTGTCTTACTTCCTTAGAGTCATCCACTCTAATAGCATGTGCGGTCGTCCATTGTTTTCATCGATTCAATCATTGTTATTGCAGCTCCATTTTACGGAAATGAGCCAACCATGAAAGGGTACTCCTTACCCATATGTGCTCCATTAATCCTGATAAATATCTCAATTGAATCCTTGGCACTTGTCAAACTCATCTGGCAACTTCCAAATCACAATTTGGAGCAAGGCTTTGAATCGTCTCGTTTCGTGCCACTTCAGAAGAGCCATGGCATGGAATGGTGAGGGAGATATAATCTCCTTCATGTTTTCCAGACTCTAACCCACTCGTTTTCATTATGTTATGTTTTTGCATCAGGGGTAAACTCATCCTTTCACCCTCTTTGTTTTATTTTATTGTGCTGAGTCGTGCTCCTGATTGACCATGGGTCCCCGGACCAGGTGGTGTGTGGCGATTGGGCCAACTTAGCAAAACTTGACCGTTGACGAGGATATAGATATTTTCTGATTGGTTGACTTTCTAAAAATCGTAATAAACAATTATAAGTCAGAAAAATAAAATAAAATATGTTTTGAAATAAGAAAAATATGAGATTTCCAATGGTAGTGTTTTTGTTGGAAAAATCTAATGTTATAAATAAGTGATTTTAATGGATTTCCCTAAATAAGTAATAACTTGCAAAATTCACTACTAAATATTTAAAAGTCAGAAAAATATAGTAAAATATGTTTGAAACTCATAAAAAGATAATCTAAAACATGGCATGGTTTTGATAACCTAATTAACTAATATTAAAAAGGCAGTTTTTAGGGTTTTTGAATAATTACTATAAATCTAACCCTAATTCCACACACATGCTTAATAGGTGCTTTGGAGACCTAGTCTTGGATCTAGGACTATCTTTGGACTATTTGGATTCTTTAGTATGGTATGAATGCAAACCACATTATTCTTATTAAGTAGTGCAGCTACTTTTCTTCTTTCTCATGGTCCTATGGACAATAGCCTACACATTATCTTGTTCCTTTGGAAATGGTGCTTCATGTGAAGAATCTTATTTGTTACTAATCGTGTGATCATGCTTGAACATTCTCTTGGAATCTTTATTATGCTTTGTTCATGTTGGAACTCTATATAATGGCATGTGATGCCTTTTTCCCATGTGTGAGGTGGATGTATATGTTGGTCACTTATGTGGTGACTAGTTTGTATAATCAGAATGTACTTTCTACTTGCCTCTACATTAAACATGCTATGTGATAAATAGTAGTAGATTAGTGTAATTACATTGGTTTTGGGCTATGTGCCCTTATTATATTTTAGATAGGAGGTTATGTTCCGCATACCCGGGTTTTAAATTTATGAGATTTGGTCCACTTTATATATATTTGGGATTTTGGTTATGTGCCATTCTCTATCAGGTTTCAATCTATGAGACTTGGTTGACTTTGTTTTTATATTTTTCTAGGGCTATGTTTATCTCACATGCATGCAAGATGATAATTATTGATGATGGGTTATGTATCCTGATTCCTTATATGTGCTTATGTGGCAGTTCTTTATATGTTGTTTTTATGGAAAGTATCTCTTTTATGATTCTTTTATCTTGATACCCACTTGGCTGGTACTTTTATTTTCTATGGGAAGCTTGTTTATTTTGATATCCTTTATTCCATATATTACTCAATTTCCTTTTTAGTATGCACATACAACCTTTGTTGATGTTTCCTTTTCTTTTCTTCTTGATGGGGGATGCTTCCAACTATAGGTGAAGGACTTGGAGGACATGGCATAAAGATATTAACTTGGCTCAATGAGTTAAAGCTTGGAGATAAAGTTGTAATGGTTTATATTTCCCTCTACTTAGATCCATATGTTGTATCTTTCATGTAAACCTATTGTGGGAGATTATGACATTCTTTTGTAACCTTATGAGAAATTGAATATAGACAATACTTTTGTTGCTATACTTTGGTTGTTTCGAATACCATTAATAAGATTAGAACATTATAAACCCACTCCAACATATCTTTTGGGTGTGTTTGTACTAGAGCTTTTATTCTTCAAATTTTTAGTAGGTAGTGGATCCCCTCTGGGTCCCACTCCTTACAACATGGTATCAGAGCCCATGGTAGTCAGAATCTGACTATTTCAATTTTGTCTCCCTTATTAGAATCCTTGACTTGGATAGTGACCTCTAGGTGAGATATTTTTCCAAGATGTTGTCTAAGTTGTTCATTGAGGTGATGCTTAGTGAACCATAGTATGATGGGGTTAGATGATCTTACCCAACCATATAGATAGATGATGATTTGTAACTTTTAATGCTATGAGTTTTGACATGAGGATACAATCAGGTTATGAGGAAGTAGTAGGTTAAGAAGACCTTGTTATGGATAAATTGTGACTTAGTTTCCGCATTGATTTTGAGCTCATCATTGTTTTATAACGCATGATTTTTTGAAGAAAAATATATTTTCAATTAGACTATTATATGTACAAAATTTTATGGATTTCATCGAAGATTTCCTAACTAAGTCACAATGAAGTGATATGAGAAGTTTTGGTAGTGAAAACATAAACCTAGTGCAAACCCTAGTTTTGACTTTGGAGTTGTGACTAGGATTGATATAGAGGTGTAGTCGACCTATCCTATGACTTTTGGATGTTTTTGTAGGGTTGTTAGGTTAGAGACATGAGGATCTAAAACTCAACCCAAGATGGCATGACTTTAGTTGGAAACATGAACAACATAACCCTCTAAATCTTTCACAACCAAAAGGTATGTGGGTAACCCTAAATGTTGTTTACTTTGACTTGTTAGGTTAAATATTTTAAAGGGGTGGAGAGTAGTTGGTTGTTGATATTTGGATCAATAGATTTTGAGGAAGAAATCCTTTTTAAGGGGTGGAGTGTTGTAACATACTAAATCTTAAACCCTACCCTAGAAGTTTGACCTTTTGGGGTTAGCCAAACAAGGTTGGGGTTGGATCTAAAAGATGTTTGGTATAACTCTAATGAGCTAATTCATGCATAAATCACCTTAATGTCACCTAATGTTCTCACATTAGGCTTAGGTTAATAATGGACACATAAAATATGTCACATAAGGTAAAAATGAATTATATGAACTTCATGCTAATAATCACATGTAATTCTTTTGGTGATAATTTGAAGTTATGGAACAAAATGGAATAAGCAATACTGATAATAATGAATTAGTGTGATAATAATGGCCACAAATATTAATTGTGACATAAATCATAAAAAAGAAATCCCAAAAGTGGAATCTAAGTTAAGAATCATGTATCTTGGGTCCCAATTGCCTTGGGGGTCAAGTTTCACATGATTCACATAATAGTAATTAAATTAACTCAATTTCGAGAGAGAAGATTTGTGTTTTCCCCAAAATATCAAATAAAATATTAACTAAATAAAAAAGAGGAAAATAATCTGGGATTCGTAATCTACATGATAAATATAGCCTTTAGGTAAAATTTTCATCCAATCTGGAGAATATTTGATTAAAATATGAAGTCAGGAGAGAGAAAGTTGTAGAACCTTCAAAATTCTAAATAAATGAACAAATAACTCCAAGATGTAAAATTGATGGCAAATTCGTATCCAATGCACTAAATGTGACTTGTGGATGAAGCTTCATCAAATTTGGAGAATCTTAAAGTCATTAATGCATGAGTAAAGAGAAAATAGTATTTGGTTTATTTAACAATTCAAATGTATTCAAAATGAAAATCTAATTGCATAATTAGAATCTACATGCTTTAATTAGCCTCTATGAAAAATTTTATCCAATGTGGAGTTTATTTACACCCTTAAAAGAAGAAAGGGAAAAAGGGAAATAATTAATTTCACACGTTAGTCGAATTAGATCTGGTATCGTATTCATTGTCATGCACCATCTATGATTTTAGATTTAACATGGACCGTCCAATCCATGATCCGAAGACCAGCAAGTTGTCTCCTACCTTGGGTAGGAGACTGAGTTCTTGTGAACAATAACTCTAATTTTCTCTCCTCGATATCTCTCTCTCCACTAATCTATTTTTCTCAATTTTTCATCCAAATGATTTCTTCTTTGATTCCGATCCTAATGAACCCTAGATAGAACCATAAACGTCAATATAAAAGAAACCCCCAAATGCATCGTCTCTTCTGTCTCCCGACCAAGTTACGAAACTCCCTTTGCCACCTCTGGCCTATGCACAAAGACCTCAAAACCCTGTGCCACACATTTAGTAACCCTTCTCTATTCCCAATTGGAACCACAAGCACGGATAACACCATTGAAGACCTGAGTTCCTTTTTTCAATTGTCAAGGTATCTGGCAAGCAAACCTGGTGATGTCTCTCAAATTAATGGAATAGGAAACACCCATGTACCCTGACTAAGGTTTTCCTAAGCCCATTGGCACTGGCTTCGTTTGGGTCATCACCCCCTTGAGCTTGCCTTGCTGCAGCTGATGACCTTCGACAACGGGTCTACCAGTTTTTCCTCGTACCCTTGGTAAGACCTATACTGATCTGTTCTTCCTTCCTAAGAGTTGTACACTCCAATAACTTGTATGACCGTCCATTGTTTTCATTGATTAAGTCGTTGTTATCGCAGCTCTATTTTACAGAAACAAGCTGTCACCCCCTTGAGCTCGCCTCGCTTCAGCTGATGACCTTCGACAATGGGTCTACCAATTTTGCCTCCTACCCTTGGTAAGACCTCTACTGATCTTTTCTTGCTTCCTCAGAGCCGTCCACTCTAATAACTCATGCGACCATCTGTTGTTTTCATTGTATCTCTATTTTACAGAAATGAGCCTGCCGTAGAAGAGTGCTCCTTTTTTTTTGGTGAACCTAGTGTGTGTCTCTATTTCATTAACCAAAAAGTGGGATATATACAATGCCTAGGGCAGAACCCATATGACAAAGAAAAAATAGAACAGAAAAAAACTACTCTATCTATACAACTTCATGCAAGAAACTTTGTATCTATACATATGGTTTCCCAAGTATCAAGTGGCCTTCTTCCAGAACCTCCAAAGATTCTAACATTTCTTTCCTGCCAAATCCTTTGAATGGTAAGACCCGCAACAGGCTTCCTTTCTCCCGAGAACTGAAGGAGATCTTCTAACTGCCCTGGTTTAACTCCATAGGAATTCTTAAACATATACCAAATCTCATAACTGTAAGAACAATTAAAGAACAGATGCTTTGAATCCTCCTCTTCAGAACAGCAAAGAGCACATATAGATGCCAAAGAGAAGCCAATTTTTTTTAAGTAATCACAAGTGGGTATCTTCTTCAGAAAACATTTCCAAAGGAACCATGAACAACTCCTCGGAAACCTTACCTTCCACACCCATTTAGCCCAGCTGACTTCTTCACCCTTACTTCTAAAAATACCCCATCCTTCTTTGAGATTGAACTCATTCCTTCCTTTAAACAGAATCATATCTTCCTGATCGTTGAGAGCCTTCATGTCAGAAACAGCCTTACGAATCACATTAACTCCTCTAATATTAGGAAGATCCCAGTTGTCATACAAGAGGCACGTGGAGATACTGCAGAAGGCACCTTTGCCCATCCTTAGAATCAAATGATCATCGCAGATATCTAAAAGAGACTTTTTTTCTAGGAATCCAAGAGTCATGCAAAAAGAGGAACTCCTTTCCATTCCCAACTGAGAACTCAATGTTGTTCTTCAAAAAATTTCTGACACTCAACAGCTTCATCCACATCCAGGGGGACGTGGATTTATAACCAATCGACCAAACAGAGGCTTGCTTGATATACTTCTCATGCAGCCATTTCACCCACAACGTTTCCTTCTTGTTAGCTACATCCCAAAGGTTCTTTAAGAGGCAAACCTTTGACCAATCTCCCACCAAACGAACACCCAAACTGCCTTCCTCCTTTGGTTTACATACATGCTCCCAAGAAACTGTGTGAAGATGTTTTTGAGTATCAGAGTCCCCCCAGATGAAGTTTCTCATATGCTTCTCAATATCCATCACTACAGCCTTGGGTAAGGGGAAAGCAGATGACCACAAAATATGGTAAGTAGAAAAAGTGGAAATGACCAACTCAACACGACCCGCAAACGAAAGCAACTTACCTTTCCAAGCATCCAATTTCCTTTTAATATTATCAGTAATGGGTACACACATAGCCTTAGTCAAATGACCAGTGAACAGAGGAAGCCCCAAGTATCTCACAGGTAGCTCACATCTCCCAATACCCAGCAACTTAATAATCTCCTCACCATCTCCTCACCATGTACTTCAGCTCCCTTGCTCAGAAATAGGTGACTCTTAAGGCTATTAAGCATGAGGCCAGAAAATGAGCAGAAACTATCAAGCACTTTAGCAAGGTGACCTACATTATAACTATCTGCTTTAGAGAACAAAAGTAAGTCATCAGCGAAAATAATATGAGAAATCCCAAAACTTTCTGAAGCTTTAATAGGATGAATCAACTTTTCATTGACAGCAGACTCAAGCATGGAGGTGAACCCCTGCATAGAAAGCATGAACAAATAGGGAGCTAGTGGATCACCATGTCTAATTCCATTAGAGGCCTCAAAAGGAATGGAAGGGGAACCATTAACTAGAACTTGAAAGGAAGCAGAGTTAAAATAGGAATGTATCCACGAAATCCAGCAGGTTGGAAACTTCATCTTCTCCATAAGAAAAAGCACATAGTCCCTTCTTACCGTATCATAAGCTTTAGATAAATCCACTTTAATACACATCATCGGAGGTCCACTAGAAGAAGAGAAAGAACTCATCATTTCATTAGCCAGTAGAATGGAATCACTAATGACCCTGCCTTTGATAAAAGCAACCTGATTCTTGGATATAAGACTAGGAAAGACATCTCACAGCCTATTTGCCATAACCTTTGTGATGATCTTAAAAATGACATTACAGAGAGAGATAGGTCGAAAGTCTTTGAGATTCGTAGCACCTTGAACTTTGGGAATAAGCATGATGAAGGACCTATTACACTCACAAAGCAGCTTGCTCGAATCAAAGAAGTTGAGGATAGCTTTTGTAACCTCCTCACCTACAATCGGCCAACAACTTTTGAAAAAAGCACCATTAAAACCATCTGGGCCTGGGGCCTTGTCCTCATTCATATTCTTAACCACCATATCAATCTCCTCCTTCGTAACCCATCTCCTCAGGTTCATACTCTGCTCTTCAGTCAAAGTGGGTAACTCCCAACTATCATCCCAACAGACCGCACTAGAATCTAAAGAGTTGAACAACTCTTTATAGAAACCCACAATGTGATTAGTGATCCCATCATCATCATTAATGATTCTATCACCTTCATGAAGCACATAAATCCCATTATAGATTCTTCTAGTCTTAAGGGAAGTGTAGAAATAGGAAATATTCCTATCCCCTTACCTGAGCCAAATAGCTCTCGACTTCTGTCTTAAGAAACACTCTTCATCAATCAAAGCTTTACTGAGAGATTTCCTCAACTCAAACAACTTAACTTGGAGAAGAGAATCATTGGGAAATCTATCCACCTCCTTTTGAACCTCCAAAGCTTCAGCTTCTAGTTCCTTGGCTTTTGAAGAGAAATTGCCAACCTACTCCTTGTTCCATTTCATAAGAGCCTCCTTCACAAAATACAACTTCCTATATACTCTATACATAGGAGCACCTTCCACAGCCACACTCCTCCACACTTGATCCACCACTTGTTGAAACCCAGGTTGAGTAATCCAACTATTTATGAATATGAATGGTGAAGTCTACCTTTTCTTAGTTTGTAAATGCATCACAACTGCATGATGATCACTTATAGTATTGGAAACCACTTCACACCACATGGCAGGAAATTTATCAAGGAAATTTAGATCACATAAGAGCCTATCAATCTTTGAAAATGTGTTGGCACCTTAATCTCAAGCAATAGCTCAATGGAATCCTTGGCACTACTTGAACTCATCTGGAAACTTCTAGATCATGATTTAGAGCAAGGCTCTGAACCTTCTTGCCGCTCGTCACTCCAGGAGAGCCATGGCGTTAGATGTTGAGGGAGATACAATCTCCTTCATTTATTCCTGACTCTACCCCACTCGTTTTCATTACGTTATGTTTTTGCATCAGGTGTAAACTCATCATTTCATCCTCTTTGTTTTATTTTATTATGTTGAGCCATGCGCGTGGTTGATAGTGGGTCCCCAGGCCAGGTGGCGCGTGGCGATTGGGCCAACTTAGCAAAAGTTGACCACTGACGAGGACATAGATATTTTCTGATTGGTCGACTTTCTAAAAATCATAACAAACAATTTATGAATCAGAAAAATAAAATATGCTCTAAAATAAGAAAAATACGAGATTTCTAATGGTATTGGTTTCATTGGCAAAATCTAATGTTGTAAATAAGTGATTTTAATGGATTTCGCTAAATAAGTAATAATTTACAAATTCATTGCTAAATATTTAAAAGTCATAAAATATAGTAAAATATGTTTTGAACTCATAAAAAGATAATCTAAAACATGGCATGGTTTTGATAACCTAATTCACTAATATTAAAAAGGCAGTTTTTAGGGTTTTTGAATAATTAATATAAATATAACTCTAATTCCGCACATTCTTAATAGGTACTTTAGATATCGAGGCTTAGATCTAGGACTATCTTTGGACTATTTGGATTCTTTAGTAAGGTATGAATGCAAACCACATTATTCTTATTGAGTAGTGCACCTACTTTTCTTCTTTATCTTGGTCCTATGGACAATAGCCTACATAACATCTTGTTCCTTTGGAAATGGTGCTTCATGTGAAGAATCTTATTTGTTACTAATCTTGTGATCATGTTTGGACAATCTCTTGGAATATTTATTATGCTTTGTTCATGTTGGAACTCTATATGATGACATGTGATGTCTTTTTCCCACTTGTGAGGTGGATGTATATGTTGGTCACTTATGTGGTGA
Source organism: Alisma plantago-aquatica (assembly GCA_963693085.1). Lineage (NCBI taxonomy): Eukaryota > Viridiplantae > Streptophyta > Magnoliopsida > Alismatales > Alismataceae > Alisma > Alisma plantago-aquatica. The sequence goes on along the minus strand of OY856410.1, from coordinate 409,842,785 downwards.
CTAGTTTGTATAATTTGACTATACTTTCTACTTGCCTCTACATTAAACATGATATATGATAAATAGCACTAGAGTAGTGTAATTGCATTAGTTTTGGGTTATGTGCCCTTATTATATTTTTGGGATGGATGTTATGTTCCCCATATCTGGGTTTCAAATGTATGAGGTTTGGCCCACTTTATATATATTTCGGATTTTGGTTATGTGCCATTCTCTATTAGGTTTCAAGTTATGAGACATGTTCGACTTTATTGTTATATTGTTCTAGGGCTATATTTATCTCACATGCATGCAGGATGATAATTATTGATGATGGGTTATGTGTCATGATTCTTTATATGTGCTTATGTGGCACTTCTATATAAGTTATTTTATGGCAAGTATCTCTTTTGTGATTCTATTCTCTTGATACCCAGTTGGGTGGTACATTTATTGTCTATGGGAAGCTTGTTTATTTTGATGTTCTTTATTCTATACATTGCTCAATTTCCTTTTTAGTATGCACATACAGTCTTTGTTGATGTTTCCTTTTGTTTTCTTCTTGCTAGGGGATGCTTCCAACCCAAGGTGAAAAACTTGGAGGACATGACATAAAGATATGAATTTAGATTAAGGAGTTAAAGCTTGGAGACAAAGTTGTTATGGTTTACATTTCCCTCTACTTAGATCCATATGTTGTATCTTTCATGTAAACCCATTGTGGGAGATTATGATGTTCTTTTGTAACCTTATGAGAAATTGAATATAGTCAATACTTTTGTTGCTATACTTTAGTTATTTGAAATACCATTAATAAGATTTGAAAATTTTACACCCACTCCAACAAATCTTTTGGGTGTGTTTGGACTAGAGGCTTTGTTCTTCAAATTGAATTAGGGAGTGGATCCCCTCTGGGTCCCACTCCTTACAGCATGGTATCAGAGCCCATGGTAGTTAGAATCTAACTATTTCAATTTTCCCCCCTTATTAGAACCCTTGACTTGGATAGTGACCTTTAGGTGAGATGTTTTTCCTAGATGTTGCCTAAGTTGTTCTTTGAGGTGATGCTTAATGAACCATAGTCTGATGGGGTTAGATGATCTTACCCAACCATATAGATGCATTACGATTTGTATCTCTTGATTCTATGAGTTTTGACTTGAGGATACAATTAGGTTATGAGGAAGTAGTAGGTTTATAAGACCTTGTTATGGATAAATTGTGACTTGCTTTACACATTGATTTTGAGCTCATCATTGTTTTATAACGCATGATTTTTTGAAGAAAAATATATTTTAAATTAGACTATTATATGTACAAAATTTTATGGATTTCATCGATGTTTTCCTAAACTAAGTCACAGTAAAGTGATATGAGAAGTTTTGGTAGTGAAATTATAAACCTAGTGCTAACCCTAGTCTTGACTTTGGAGTTGTGACTAGGATTGATATAGAGGTGTAGTCGACCTACCCTATGATTGTTGGATGTTTTTGTAGGGTTGTTAGGTTAGAGACACAAGTACCTAAAACTCAACCCTAAGTGGTATGACTTTAGTTGGAAGCATGAACAACATAACCCTCTAAAACTTTCACAACTAAAAGATATGTGGGCAACCCAAAATGTTATTTAGTTTGACTTGTTAGCTTAAATATTTTTAAGGGGTGGAGAATAGTTGGTTGTTGATGTTTGGATCAATAGATTTTGAGAAAGAAATCTTTTTTAAGGGGTGGATTGTTGTAACATACTAGATCTTAAACCCTACCCTAGAAGTTTGAACTCTTGGGCTTAGCCAAACAAGGTTGGGGTTGGATCTAAAAGATGTTTGGTATAACTCTAACGAACTAATGCATGCATAAATCACCTTAATGTAACCTAATGTTCTCACATTAGGTTTAGGTTAATAATGGACACATAAAATATCTCACATAAGGTAAAGATGAATTATATGATCTTCGTGCAAATAATCACACGTAATTCTTTTGGTGATAATTTTAAGTTATGGAACATAATAGAATAAGAAATATTGTTAATAATGAAATAGTGTGGTAATAATGTCTACAAATATTAATTATGATATAACTCATAAAAAAGAAATCCCAAAAGTGGAATCTAAGTTAAGAATCATGTCCCTTGGGTCCCAATTGCCTTGGGTCAAGTTTCACATGATTTACATAATAATAATTAAATTAATTCAATTTGGAGAGAAAAGATTTGTGTTTTTCCCAAAATATCAAATAAAATATTAAATGAATCAAAAATAGGGAAATAATCTTAGATTCATAATTTACATGATAAATATAGCCTTTAGGTAAATTTTCATCCAATTTGGAGAATATTTGATTAAAATATGAAGTCAGGAGAAAGAAAGTGTGTAGAACCTTCAAATATTAAATAAATGAACAAATAACTCCAAGATGTAAAATTGATGGCAAATTCGTATCCAATGCAGTTAATGTGACTTGTGGATGAAGCTTCATCAAATTTGGAGAATCTTAAAGTCATTAATGAATGAGGAAAGATAAAATAGTATTTGGTTTATTTAACAAATAAAATGTCTTCAAAATGAAAATCTAATTACATAATCGGAATCTACATGCCTTAAGTAACCGCTGTGCAAAATTTCATACAATTTGGATTTTATTTGCACCCTCAAAAGAAGAAAGAGAAAAAGGGAAATAATTTATTTCACGCTTTAGTTGAATTAGATCTAGTATCATATTTATTGTCATGCGCCATTAATGAATTCATATTGAACATGGACTGTCTGATCCATGATAAGAAGACCAACAATTTGTCTCCTACCTTGGGTAGGAGACCGAGTTCTTATGAACAATAACTCTAATTTTCTCTCCTTGATATCTCTCTCTCCATTGATATGTTTTTCTCAATTTTTCTCCAAACGATTTCTTCTTCGATTCTGATCATAATGAACCCTAGATAGAACCCTAAATGTCAATATAAAAGAAACCCCCAAATCCACCCTCTCTTCTATCTCCCGACCAAGTTACAAAACCCCCTTTTCCACCTCTGGCCTATGCCTGAAGACCTCAAAACCCTCTGCCACACATTCAGTAACCCTTCTCTATACTCAATAACCACAAGCGCGGATAACACCATCGAAGACCTGAGTTCCTTTTTTTTATTGTCATCGCTACTGGCAAGAAAACCTGGTGATGTCCCTCAAATTAATGGAATAGGAAGCACCCATGTACCCTAACCGAGGTTTTCCTAAGCCCATTGGCACTGTCTTCCTATGGGTCGTCACCCCCTTGAGCTCACCTTGCTGCAGCTGATGATCTTCGACAATAGGTCTACCAATTTTTCCTCGTACCCTTGGTAAGACCTCTGCTGATCTTTTCTTCCTTTCTTAGAGTTGTCCACTCTAATAACTCATGTGATCGTCTGTTTTTTTCATTGATTCAGTCGTTGTTATCACAACTCTATTTTACGGAAATGAGCCTACCGTGGAAGGGTTTCCTTACCTATATGTGCGCCAATAATCACCAGCAATAGATAAATGGAATCCTTGGCACTTCTTGAACTCATCTAGCAACTTCTAGATCGTGATTCGGAGCAAGGCTTTGAACCTTCTAGCCAAACGTCGCTCCAAGAGAGACATGACGTGGGATATTGAGGGAGATACAATCTCCTTTTTCTATTCCCGACTCTACCCCACTTGTTTTCATTACGTTATGTTTTGGCATCAGGTATAAACTCATCCTTTCACCCTCTTTGTTTTATTTTATTGTGTTGAGCTGTGCTCCTGGTTGATAGTGGGTCCCCGGTCAAGGTGGCGTGTGGCGATTGGGCTAACTTAGCAAAACTTGACCGCTGACCATGACATAGATATTTTTTTATTGGTCGACTTTCTAAAAATATAACAAATAATTTATAAGTTAGGAAAATAAAATAAAATATGTTCTAAAATACTAAAAATATGAGATTTCTACAGGTATTTGTTTCATTGGCAAAATCTTATGTTGTAAATAAGTGATTTTAATGGATTTCCCTAAATAAGTAATAATTTACAAAATTCATTGCTAAATATATAAAAGTCAAAAAAATATACTAAAATATGTTTTTAACTCATAAAAAGATAATCTAAAACATGGCATGGTTTTGATAACCTAATTCACTAATATTAAAAAGGTAGTTTTTAGGGTTTTTGAATAATTAATATAAATCTAACCCTAATTCCACACACGTTCTTAATAGGTGCTTTGGAGACCAAGGCTTGGATGTAGGACTATCTTTGGACAATTTGGATTCTTTAGTAAGTTATGAATGCAAACCACATTATTCTTATTGAGTAGTGCACCTACTTTTCTTCTTTATCTTGGTCCTATGGACAATAACCTACACATTATCTTGTTCCTTTGGAAATGGTGCTTCATGTGAAGAATCTTATTTGTTACTAATCTTGTGATCATGTTTAGACAATCTCTTGGAATCTTTAATATGCTTTGTTCATGTTGGAACTCTATATGATGACATGTGATGTCTTTTTCCCACTTGTGAGGTGGATGTATATGTTAGTCACTTATGTGGTGACTAGTTTGTATAATCTGACTATACTTTCTACTTGCCTCTATATTAAACATGCTATGTGATAAATAGAACTAGAGTAGTGTAATTGCATTAGGTTTAGGTTATGTGCCCTTATTATATTTTTGGGATGGAGGTTATGTTCCCAATACCTGAGTTTCAAATTTAAGAGGTTTGGACCACTTTATATATATTTGATATTTTGGTTATGTGCCATTCTCTATCAGGTTTCAAGTTATGAGACTTGGTCGACTTTGTTGTTATATTATTCTAGGGCTATGTTTATCTCACATGCATGCAGGATAATAATTATTGATGATGGGTTATGTGTCCTGATTCCTTATATGTGCTTATGTGGCACTTCTTTATATGTTATTTTTAAGGCAAGTATCTCTTTTGTGAATCTATTCTCTTGATACCCACTTGGGTGGTACTTTTATTTTCTATGGGAAGCTTCACTACTACAGAAATGGCTTATAATGTCACTTTTAAAGGTGTCAGTTGTATAAACACATTGACGCCTACAACATAAAGCGTCGGTTCAATAAAAAAACTGACATCTATCTATGAAGGGTGACCAGACACAGGTATCACTTTTATTTAGTGTCGATTCCTTAATAAGAAACCGATGCCTAAAATTAACCGCCAAATCCAAAATTTCTAGTGAAAAAAATTACCTCCAAAATTTAACATACAACGTCGGTTGTTAAAAAAGAAACTGACGACTAAAGGTTTTCCGTGAGATAGAAATTTGACCAATTTTTATCGTCGGTTGTCTTATAGTAACTGACGCCGTTGTGTTTTCACATGCTTAACTACAAAAATTTTGACATCCCTTTAGCTTTAGTGTTTATACAGAAATCGACGACTATGGTCTTAATTCAAGAACATTTATTTTTGTCAGCATATAAAGATAGACGTCGGTTTTTCTAGTTGGAACCGACGACTATAAGTGAACAATAGTGTCAGTTTTTTGTTTGTAACCAACACCTATAGTTTTTAGGGTCAGCTGTTTTTATTAACCGACACCTATTGTTAACTTAACAGCACCCGTGCAAGCCAAACTCTTCCCCCTTTCTCTATTTCATTCGTCTCGTGCGATTGAGGGTTTGGTCCAGCGATTTCTCTACTGCCATTGCTCCTCTGCCTCCACCTCTGCCATCATTTGCTCTGGTCACCGTCGCGCACCACCGCCACTCACCGTCGCCCACTCTCTGTCGCTATCGCCCAGTCTCCGTCGTCGATAGCACTACACGTGTTTTGTCTGGTTCTCTGGCCGCTGCTATCCAGGATGGCCGCGGCTCATCTAGCCCTGCTCACCAGGTCCGACCACAACTCCTCTACAGGTCTGACCACATCTCTGCTCCCTGCTCTCTAGGCCGACGCCACCACATACGAAGATACCCTACTCCTACTCTTCTTCCTCCGCCCTCAAGCAGGTACCCTGCTCCTGCTCGACCACCATTGGCTGGTCAGATTCACACATTAATATTGCCAATAATATAGGAAATGAATGCTAGCTCCAATTATAGAGATATTGTATATGGTTTTGATCAGAAAAATGCATAGATTGTGAATAAAATATACTTAAAGCTCTATTATTCTTCTTGTTACAAAGGTATAGTTAGTACACGAATATTAGATGATATTCAAGAAAACCCTAGTTTGATGAGCATGTTGTTAATCATGTTAATTATGATTCTTTTATATATTCTGATGTCATTATATAATTATGTGATCCCAACATCTTAAATTGAATTAGAATGATTTCAATGAATTATAGGGTTTTAAAGTTGATAAACATGTACATGCGGAAATAGGGTTATTAAACCAATAATAATAACATAGTATGATCTTAATCTAATCTGGATGTTAATAATAATGTAGTATGTTAAATATGATGATTAGGGCTACATATAATGTCTAGTAAACATTCCTAGCCCTTTTGTTTGAAACTATTGATTTCTTGATTTATTATTTAATAATGCTCTATAGATTAGGATTAACCATGTTGCCTGTAGTTTATAGACATTTATTATATATAAGAATGATAGCACATGTATTTGTTGGCCTAGAAACCCGTCCAAGATTTACTCATTAGGTATAAATCTTGGATAGTCCCTGGTTTGGGACTGTTCTTGAACACCTAATCTCACTTAGGATGTAAGTGTATAATGTGTATTGGGTTTTCAAAAAATTTCAGTAGCATTTTCCCATTTGTTCTCTAAGTACATATGTACTTGGAGAACAGCGGCGAAATGCTGTCGAAATTTTCTTGAAAACCCAATACACATTATACACTTACTAGTGAGATTAGGTGTTCAAGAATGGGATAGGTGGTACACATTTATTATATATAAGAATGACAACACATGTATTTGTTGGCCTAATGTTTTAACCATGCATAAACTCTAATCTGTTAACCCTAGACCCTAATCATGTTGTAATATATACTTGTTTTCTCTTTGATCATAGAATGGATAGATCATGGATGTCCATTCGCAATCGCTGCACCCCAAAGTTTATTTCTGGTCTTAACCAGTTTATTAGATTTGTCGAGGAACATAGGAAACAACCTAGAGATAGGTTCTACTGTCCATGTAGGTATTGTGGTAACAACTTGAAAGTCAGCACTGGTGACAAAATCAAAAGCCATGTCATGTGCAATGGGATTGTACAAGGCTATACAGAATGGCTTGATGTTTATCTTGAACCTCTGATTGATGTGAACTTTACAAAGTGTTTTATTTTTATATGTTTTATTTTTCTAAATGTGTACTTTTCAATGTGAATTACTTTACAATGTGAATGTGAACTTTACAATGTGAATTACTTTACAATGTGAACTTTACAATGTGAATTATTTTACAATGTGAATGTGAACTTTACAATGTGAATTACTTCACAATGTGAACTTTACAATGTGAATGTGAACTTTTAGATGGCTGAGCATTCTCTTGATGACCGTGTTGATGATTACTGTGAGGGTGAGGAATCAATGTGCTGCCTCACAATGTAAGTTTTAAAAATATATCATATATTTCTATCTATATGTCCATTTATAGTTTATATCCTATAAGTGTGTTTATTTTGTCAAATTTTAGGTTGATGATGCTCATGTACCCTCTGAAGCACTTGAGGCACTTGATGAGAAGTACCAAAAAGTTGACAAGAGAAGGGGCATCACTATGATGAATAAGTTAACAACACTAAGGGGCAATAGACCCAAATGGGTTGTGGATTTTGATAATGCAGGAAATGCAATTGGAGTGAACCACAATTCGTTTGTTTCATATCTTGGGTATGTTACTCGTAGCCATTGTGGTTGTAAGATAGATTCTTGGCATAAAGTTTCTAAGGGGAAGAAATACTTAATATGGAAGGATTTATGCGTGAGTTATTATTATTTTCAATTCTATTTTGTAGATTACTAATTTTTTGGATACTAGTTAATAGCAATTCTATTTTCCAGAGTATATTTGTGTTGGATGAAAAGTTGCATCATAAATGTGTGATGCAACACTGTGGGAGGGTCCTAAGGAACTATAGGACAAATCTCACCTGAGAATACATAAAAGAAGGTGATAAGAGGAAGAAGACAACCACTGAATAGTGGAACTTCTTGGACCCAGAAGAATGGGACGCGTTTGTTTCTTTAAGAAAAACTGATGAATTCAAGGTATTAGGAGTCACTCCCAATTTAATTAATATACGTTGTATTCACCTATTCAAGATTAACATTTAGTGTTACTAACCAAATCAATGTGTATACTAACTAGGCCCTCAGTGAGGCACAAAGAGCAAGGCGTGCACTGAATGTGCATGACCACACAATGGGTCCAAAGGGGTATGCAGGCATTCACCAAAGACTACAGGCTGAGTCTACTTCTCAGTCTGTTGCTACTCAAGAGTCCTCTACTATAGGTACCACACCTCTACTTCGCTATGATGTCTGGATAGCTGGGAGGCAAAATAAGAAGGGAGAAATAAGGAAGCCCGCAACTGCTGAGGTGGCTGCAAAAATGGTAAAATACAACTCTTAGAGCAATCGTTTGAATATTCATTATTTATGGTGTTTACTTAATTACAAATTTTTGTTTTGGCGATTAGTGGGAGATGCACGAGCTGAGGAAACGAGGCAAGTTCATCCCTGAGGGCACAAGGGATGAATTGATAGTTGCTCTGGGTAACCCAGAGCATCCTAGATGTGTTAGGGCTACAGGTGCTGGTGTGGGCATCAAAGCATTCTTTGGCCATCCCATCACAAACATGTCCCAAAAGCAGGAATTTCACAAGAAGAGGTAACATATTCTTTCTTTAGAATGTTATTGTAAAAGAAAATTCAATAATCAGAAGCTAACGTTTATTTTATCCATGTACAGGTAGATAAGATAGTTGATAGGAGAGTTGATGAAGTAGTTGATAGGAGAGTCAAGGAAGCAGTTGATAATACACTCCATGAAGCAATGAGAAAGTGATAGGCATCTCTGACTGCCACTCAGCAGACAGTACCTATGGCGTCCCACTCTACTCCTACTACAGAGGTTGGGAGTAGTAATCATGTAGACCCACCACCTAGCACATCCGTTGTAAGTATTTTTATGACATAGTAACTAGTCTTTTCAAGATAATATGTTTTCAAGATGATATGTATATATGTATATAACATTCTTTACACAAATTTGTAGGGGTTTAAGCCATGCCGTCTAAAAAAGTAAAGCATTGCAGAGGCGTCGACTTACCCATCCCTACCAGAGGAAATGTTTCATGGGTCTCCATTACCAGCTGGTTGGGTTCGTGTGAGCCCGCTACATATATTCCCCAAGTGGATGGATCTTCCATTGCCATATGCCCACCCAGATTGTGAAACACTTGGTGAGGCAGAAGGCGGAGTGATATTGTGGCCAAAAGCGGATGTCGTCTATACTGAAATTGTATGGTAAATTTACATTACGTTAAATTTTTAGTGTATGTATATGATGTCAATTGATCTGAAATTATATATATATACAGGTTAAAAAGAAGACACCCAGAGCATCTAGGCCTCCACCTCCACCTCCTACATTACCAAGTTGGGTTCCACAGGACCTACCTGTCCCGTTAGGTCCTAATTGTAGGGGTATGGCAATATGGTTAGGCGAACATGATATAAATTGCCCTATAACTGTTTCTATAGATGCGGATGTTGCAGGTCAATCATATGAAAACAAACTATTTATACAAGATATTTTAGAGTTGTTTCGATATGATTGGCTGAATACATCTATGATAGAGTTATGGATAAGGTGAGATCTTCTTTATACATCCATATACCTTATGTAGGATCTGGTGGTCTGGTTTCTTATATATTAATACATACATAATACATGTTGTGCAACTACTTAGACAAGATATGTGCAGATTTTTCATTCGAACATGTAGGATTTTTTATTCCATCTTTGATTAGTCTAGTAGCTAAAGACCCTTCGTTAGTTCAACAATACTACTGTGATGCTTTTACAAATTTTGATCAAAATAACAATACGGTGATAATAGCTCCATTCAATGTGGAGTAAGTTTACACTACTACAGAAATAGCATTCAGTGTCGCTTTTCTGGGCGTCGGTTATTAAGGAACACGGACGCCTTATATTAAAGGCGTCGGTTATTTAGAAGAACCGACGTCTATATTCAAAGACCAGTCAAACACGGGTACCGCTTTGTATACAACGTCGGTTGTTTATACAAAACCGACGCATAATGTCATCCAATTTTCGAGCGAAAAAAATAATGTCACTTTCGGCGTCGAGTCTGTAGTTAAAACACCGACGCTTATGTGCGATGGAAATTTGCGCGAAAAGTGTCCTTTTCCGCGTCGGTCGTCCTTTAATCACCGACGCTGAATGTGGTTCCCGCCAAACATTTTCACGAAAATATCGTCCAAATGGACGTCGGATGTTGCGAACGACCGACGGTAAAGATGTTTAGGCGTCGGTTGTTGTAAACAACCGACGCTATTGGGGAACTTCATAACCTTCGATCGCCCGACTCTTCCCCTTTCTTATGTTTCATTGCTACCCTATTTCCCTATTGCGGCGATTTCTCCGGCGATTTCTCTGCTGCTGGTACTAGTTTTTCTCCGGCTCTTCTCTCCGACGCTTCTCTCCGGTGCCCCATCTCCGGCGTCCCCTCTCCGGCGCCCCTCTCCGACGCGTTTCTTCTCTGGCACCCCTGCTGCCCGCCCTGCTGCTCCAACCGCCTGCGCCGCCACCACGCCTGACAACCGGCGCCGCCGCAACGCCTGGTGCCCACCTGCCTGCCACGCCTGAGAACCGGCGCCGCCGTACCCCCTTCTCCTTCTCCTCTGCCTGGCCGCTGCCTGCCTGCCGCCGCCTGGCCGCCTGCCTGCCTGCTGCGGCTGACGCTCCTACTCGTCGGAGTCACTGCCGCTGGTTCTGGAGCTCGTCGGCCGCCACCCACGTACTCAACCAGCTCGACCTCACCCTACTCTTCTTGCCCAGGTACCTGCAGACCTACCCAGGCGCGAAATTGGTTCTTTATGTGCTGACCTAATCTGCTTGCCTAATCTGCTTGCACGAAATTGGCTCCCTACTCTGCTTGCTTAATGTGCCTAATCTGCTTTAAGTGGTCCTAATATCATAACATGATAGTTTTATTATATGATTTGTGGCACTTTAGGGTGTATATACATGCAAATTATATAAGTGATAGATGGTGGATGTTTGTCAAGGTTTCTTGAAGATTGAATAAGTGATAGATGCTGGATGTTTATTTATTTCATCTATCCATGTTGCCTATAGTTTATAACATTGCATTGTGAATTATTGCATGTTTGAAACTATGAAATTCTTGATTTATTAGATGATATTCAAGAAAACCCTAGTTTGATGAGCATGTTGTTAATCATGTTAATTATGATTCTTCTATATATTCTGATGTCATTATATAATTATGTGATCCCAACATATTAAATTGAATTAGAATGATTTCATGAATTATAGGGTTTATATAAGAATGACAACACATGTATTTGTTGGCCTAGAAACCCGTCCAAGATTTACTCAGTAGGAGTAAATCTTAGATAGTCCCCAGTTTGGGACTGTTCTTGAACACCTAATCTCACTTAGGATGTAAGTGTATAATGTGTATTGGGTTTTTGAGAAAATTTCGGTAGCATTTCCCCGTTTGTTCTCTAAGTACATATGTACTTAGAGAACAACGGGGAAATGCTGCCGAAATTTTCTTGAAAACCAAATACACATTATACACTTACATCCTAAGTGAGATTAGGTGTTCAAGGATGGGGTAGGTGGTACACATTTATTATATATAAGATTGACATCAAATGTGTTTGTTGGCCTAGAAACACGTCCAAGATTGACTAATATATACTTGTTTCCTAATATATACTTGTTTAAAAGGTTAACTGATGTTATACAACTTTTTCTGAAAATATATAACATCGTTATATGTACTTACACTTTGTTAATACTAATATTGTGCAGTCTCTGTCTTCCCATAACAATGACTATGAATTGGGCCTCTATGTCAATGTTAACGTTCCCTATTGAAGAACAATTGGACATCATCCTAGATGATCGTTCCTTAAACCAATTGGTCATACCCAAACATTGGCGTTTTCTAAAAGGAAGACACTACATGCCTGGTAAAGTGACCCTAACTTTTGGAAATTATTCACATGTAATCGAGGTTGAGTATGATTTGGTGGGAAATCTTGTATCAAAATCCGGTTGGCATGATTGGATTGGAGAGCTGTATCTGGTCCGTTGGAATAGGCTTTTTCTCTGTCCAGTTGGCGATAATTCCATCAAAGTTTGGATAACCAACAACAACTATGACACCCTCGATCATCTTCTGCGGTATGAGCGCACGGCGTCGGATATCATCTATGAGGAATCGGAATCTGAATCTGAGGCGTGATTGGATTGGAGAGCTTCGTGACACAGCTTCATCATCAAAAAGAAGTTATTGATGCATGTGGGACCATGTTGATGTAGTATTTAGTTGTCTATCTATCTAGACTTGTCTGTATTAATAGTTTTTTTAATTATGCGCATGTTTAGGGGTACACCAACCCCTTTGTTTAGTTATTGTTATAACTAAAGTGTGTGTTCCCATGAATGGAACTGTAAGTTGCTACATGAATGCTTATAACTGAAGTGTGTGTTCCCATGAATGTTCCCATTTACATGATTACACTACTATTTTCTCATATTGTCTTGCCTCAAAAAAAAATTCTTTTATTGTTTAGTCTATTTTAATACGACATACTTGCTTATATCTTTCTTAATGATGAACTGTAATACGACATACTTGCTTATATACTTGTTTCCTAATATATACTTGCTTTCCTAATATATACTTGGTTTCTCTGATCATAGAATGGATAGATCATGGATGTCCATTCGTAATCGTTGCACCCCAGAGTTTATATCTTGTCTTGATCAGTTTATTAGATTTGTCGAGGAACATAGGAAAAAACCTACAGATAGGTTCCACTGTCCATGTAGGCATTGCGGTAACAACTTGAAACTCAACACTGGTGAGGAAATCAAAAGTCATGTCATGTGCAACGGGATTGTACAAGGCTATACAGAATGGCACTGGCATGGAGAGATTTCAAAATTGAATCCAGTAGATGTCAATAGCAGTGCTTGGGTGGAAGAAGAAATTGCCTCCGATGACGTAAATGTGAACGAACCAGTTCCAGCAGACATTATTGATGCGATGCTGGATAGTTGTAGGGTAGAGCACACCGATCCACCTCCTATCTTTACAAACATTGTGCATGATGCTGAGATACCGTTATACACAGGCTGTGCTAAGTTTACGAAGCTTAGCGCTGTGCTGAGATTGTATAAGTTGAAAGCTAACAATAGATGGAGCGACAAAAGCTTCACTGAATTGTTGACTTTGTTGAAAGAAATTCTTCCTGAAGGAAACGAGCTGCCAATATCAACATACCAGGTAAAGAAAATGTTGTGCCCAATGGGAATGGAGGCCAAAAAGATACACACATGCCCGAATGATTGTGTATTATTTCAAAAGGACTATGTAGATTTGAAAGATTGTCCAAAATGTGGTGCGTCACGATATAAATTGACGACTTCGGGGGAGTCCAAAACTGGTTCTCCTGCCAAGGTGTTGTGGTATCTACCTATAACATCACGGTTTCAACGCTTGTTTGCAAATCCGAAAGATGCGAAGAATTTGAGGTGGCATGCAGATGTTAAGAAAAATAATGATGGGATCCTACGACATGCGTCTGATTCCCCATAGTGGAAGAAGATTGATGTATTGTTCCCTGAATTTGGTGAAGAAGTCAGGAATCTAAGACTTGGGCTTTGTACAGACGGGATGAATCCGTACGGGACATTGAGCAGCCAACATAGCACTTGGCCAGTCATGCTTGTTATATACAATCTTCCTCCCTGGCTGTGTATGAAAAATAAGTACGTTATGTTGTCATTGTTGATATCGGGCCCTAAACAACCCGGAAATGATATCGATGTTTATCTTGAACCTTTGATTGATGACTTAAAGAAACTTTGGGCTGAAGGTGTGATGACCTATGATGCTTCAGCAAGAGAGACATTTCGTTTGCATGCTATGTTGTTTTGCACTATTAATGACTTTCCGGCATATGGGAATTTGTCTGGATATAGTGTCAAAGGAGCTAAAGCGTGTCCTATATGTGAAGAAAACATTGATTCAATAAGACTAAAATATGGCGGCAAGACTGTATATCTTGGTCATCGAAGGTTTCTTTCAAAATTCCATCCGTATCGTAGGAAGCACAAAGCATTCAATGGATGGAATGATGAACGGAGTGCACCTAAACCTATACCAGGGGATGTTGTTTATGAAAGAGTAAAAGACATTGTCAATGAATTTGGTAAGAAATCACAATGTAGTATGGCCACACGGAGTGACAATTCTTCATTCAAAAAGAAGTCAATATTTTGGGATCTTCCTTATTGGAGTTCTTTGTCAGTCAGGCATTGTATCGATGTAATGCACGTTGAGAAAAATGTCTGTGATAGCATCATTGGTACTCTATTAAATATACCAGGTAAGACTAAAGATGGGATAAAATCCAGACTAGACCTACGTGAAATGGGAATAAGGTCAGAATTAACAGAATTACGTGAAATGGGTAATAAAAGAACATACTTACCTCCCGCTTGTTACACGTTGTCTAGAAAGGAGAAGAAAACTTTTTGTGAATGCTTGGTAAATGTTAAGGTGCCACATGGTTACTCATCCAACATCCGTAGATTGGTATCAATGAAAGATCTGAAGTTGACAGGTCTTAAATCTCATGATTGTCACACTCTAATGCAAAAAATATTGCCCGTGGCAATTCGATCTATATTGCCGAAGCATGTAAGGTTTGCAATTACCAGACTTTGTTTCTTTTTCAACAGTCTATGCAGCAAAGTTATTGACCCTGATACTCTCGATAATTTGCAAAGAGAAGTGGTTGTTACCCTATGTCAGCTTGAGATGTATTTCCCTCCTTCGTTCTTTGATATCATGGTACATCTTGTTGTCCACTTGACTAGGGAAGTGAAAATCTTGGGACCGGTTTTCTTGCATTGGATGTATCCCTTTGAACGATACATGAGCGTTTTTAAAGGTGATGTTCGAAACCGTTATCGTCCTGAAGGGAGTATTATTGAAGGTTATGTGGCGAGAGAGGTTATGGATTTCTGCAATGACTTTCTCAGTGGTAATGACACTCCTGATAATGACAAGAATATTGAGGAGGGCAAAGGAATTTTGGGATCACGGGTGAAAGTAATCAGCCGTGAGCAGTTGGAACAAGCTCACTTGTATATTTTACATAATATGGACGAAGTGAGTGTTTATATCGAGGAACATACCAATTTCATAAAGAGACAACATCCTCGAGCAAGTTCAATGTGGCTTGCTAGAGAGCATAATAAGACTTTTACTAAGTGGTTTGAAGATAAAGTCTTACATCAACTATCTCAAACACCAAATGATATTACAGAAACTATCAAATGTCTCGCCTTTAAACCAAAACCGAATGTTATGTCTTATGAAGGGTTTGACATTAATGGATTCACATATTACACAAAGCGCCAAGATGATAAGAGTGTCGTCCAAAATAGTGGGGTCACTCTTCAAGCGTCAACTATGTACTTTGCAAGTGCAAAGGATAAGAGTCCACATGAAGCTAAAATGTCATATTACGGTGTCATTGAAGACATTTGGGAGTTTGACTACATAGATTTCAATATTCCGCTCTTTAAATGTAATTGGGTTGATAACACCAAAGGAGTTATAGTGGATGAATTGGGTTTCACTTTGGTGAACTTTGAAATGATTGGCGAGAAGGCTGAACCATTCATATTGGCATTACAGGCAAAACAAATATTCTATATCGATGATCCTGCAAATGATAAATGGTCGGTTGTTCTTCATGGTAAAAGACAGTTCATTGAAGATCATATAGATGAAGAAGAGTACTATGATAAGTATGATGACTCCAGTCCATTCTCAGTTGGGTTGCCAACTCCACAAAATATTGAAGCTAATGATGACTTATATGTGCGCGGAGATCACAATGAAGGATTGTTAATTGATAAAAGATCACAATTTTAGAGACATGTATGTTTATACAAATGGTAAATGTTTTCCTTTTTCTAATTTATACAAATGCTAAATGTTTTCCTTTTTCTAGTTGATACAAATGCTAAATGTTTGCCTTTTTTATGACATTTTCAGATGGCTGACCATGATGAGAATGATGTTCATGATGAGCATGAAGTCCATGATGAGCATGTTGTCCATGACGAGCATGGCGAGGATACCAATGTAAGTTCTAAAAACATATCCTGTATTTCTATAAAATTCATTATCTTCTAGTTATGTCATATATCCTATATTTCTATATTGGCCTAATTCAGTGTGTTTATTTTTGTCAAATTTTAGGTTGATGATGCACATGTACCCACTGAAGCACTGGAGCAACTTGATGCGCGGAGAGGACATTCCAACTCGAGATATCGTCTACCGTTTCCTCCTCCTCCGCAGTAATATCCTCATCTCTAAACGTTTCTCGTAGGATTCTGAACCCCTCCCTTCCCTCTACTACATCGAAGCCATGCTGCAGTTGAACCCTTTCGCCGAGCCCTACCCGGCCAAGCAGGCGTCGCCTGAAGCACCACTGTCGTCGTCGTCTCCACCTCCATCGCAACTTGCTGTGCTAGTCCTGACAGTTTATCACCCCACATGCCTTCCTCCTCAGTTCCTGCCGCTAGACGACCACACAATGGATCCAAGAGGATTGCAGGCGTTCGCCAAAGACTATAGGCTGAGTTAACTCAATAGTTAACTCAGCCTATAGTCTTTGGCAAACGCCTGCATATCCTCTTGGATCCATTGTGTGGTTGTCTAGCGGCAGGAACTGGGGAGGAAGGCATGTGGGGTCATAAACTGTTAGATATAATTGGGATGTTGATAGTGATGATGAATGATACTTTGTAAATGAATGTTTCTGAATGTTAAAACATGTATTTGAATGATTCTATATGTGTGAACGTGACAATTGAATTGATGTCTGAATGTATCTACTTGTGTGAATCTTTTTATGTTAATTTTGCAGGTTTGTGGCCTGTTTGTAGGCTGATATCAATGGATGTCGTAAACCTGCAGTTCAGAAAACTGAACTGCAGGTTCTCATCCTGCTGACCAGCCACAGCAGGCCTGCAAACAGATTTATAAAAAAAAATAGATATAGGCGTCGGTTATTTACCGATAACCGTCAGCACAGACTTACAGCGTCGGTTTTTTGTTGAACACCGACGCCAAAAGTGTTCGCGCTACAGGAAATGGGAGTCATCTAGGACACTTTTCTGCGTCGGTTTTTTAGTATATAACCGACGCAGAAATCGTCCTAGATGACGCTGTTTTCTATGGCGCGAACCCTTTTGGCGTCGGTGTTTTATAATAAACCGACGCCTTTATGTTAAATAGGCGTCGGTTTTTTAACCGACGCTGAAGTGTCCAACCTTTTAGCGGCGCCCACATAGGCGTCGTTCAGAAACCGACGCCAAAGGGGGTTAAACAACCGACACTAAAAGGCACTTCTGTAGTAGTGTTACTTTTCTTATAATTTGGACTTAAGAAAATTATATTTTTATTGTGGATTTTGAGTTATTAATTTTTAACTTTTTTACCTCTAGGGGTATGCATTGGGAGTTACTAGTTATTGTCCCCGAGACGTTCACTGTCTATTATCTAGATCCTAAGGGGACTAAATTGAATTCAAAATATGGACACATAATGAAAATGGCATTATTCTGCTGAGAAACATTTCATTTTCATATCCGTTAACAGATGTTATTACATTACTATTTAAATATGCAATGTAATGTGTTACATTAACATGTAGGGGTTTAGATGAGTTCAAAAAGGCTGGAGGAAAGGTCCCCAGGAAAAAGAACCAGCCAATAATTTGGAAGAATGTGGAAGTAAGTTCCCGACTCCAATTTATATATTATTCATGTGAACAATGATTAATTAGTTGTATTTTTTAATATTTTGTATGTTTCAATTTATAGTATTCTACACAAGACAATGGATGGGCATGTGCATACTATGTGATGCGATTTATGCACATGATTATCAAATATGCCGCAGTGGACATCGATACCATTCGTGAGGTATTGTATATAGTCTCATTAGATAATATGAAATATATCAATCTTATTTATATATTACTAATTATATATATACATCATTCTCTTTGCAGGTGTTTAAAACTGACCCCACTACAAGAAAGGCCTTACTAGATGTACATGCTCCCTACATGATGAAACAATTAAATGATGTAAGAGAAGAATGGGCAAAAGCCATACAAGTAGTGGGGGTTTTAAAATATAATTGGGATGTTGATAGCGAATAATGACTAAAGAATGATATTTTGTAAATGAATTTCTGAATTGTAATATGTGTGAATGTTTCTACATGTATGAATGTTTCTACATGTGTCTAAATGTTTATACATGTGTGAATGTGAAAATGAATGAAACTGTTGGTTGCTATATGAATGTTTCTACATGTGTGAATGTCAAAATGAATGGAACTACAAATTTCTACATGAATGTTTCTACATGTGTGAAAATCGAATGGAACTGCAGGTTGTTAAATGTGTGAAAATTAATGTTTTTAATTTTGCAGGTTTCTGGCCTGTTGTTGGCTGATATCAATGGATGTCGTAAAACCTACAGTTCATAACGGAACTGCAGGTTTCTCATCCTGCGACCAGCCACAGCAGGCCTGCAGACTGATTAAAAAAAACATACAATAGGCTTCGGTTATTTGAAAAACCTGACGACAAATGCTTACAGCGTCAGATAATAGCTAAAACTAACGCCTAATGAGGCCAAACACCATGGCCGTGCTGGCCAGCACGTCCGTGGCAGCAGGTGATATAGCGTCGGTTATCAATAATAAACTCACGTTGATGGATACTTACATCGTCAGATAATAACTAAAACTGACACCTAATGAGGCCAGACTCCACGGCCGTGCTGGCCAGCACGACCATGGCAGCAGGTGATATGGCATCAGTTATCAATAAAAAACTGACACTGATGGTGTCCTAGATGGCGTACTTTCTGTAGCACGAAGGTTTATGGCATCGGTTTTCGTAGTAATAACCGACGCCTATATCCCCCTGCTGGCGCATTTTCGGTGGCGCGTGAAGGTTTTTGGTTTTCCTTTTAGCGGCGCCCACATAGGTATCGCATTGAAACCGACACTAAAGGACTTAAATAACCGAAACTAAATGTGGGTTATGTACTAGTGCTTGTTTATTTTGATGTCCTTTATTCCATATATTGCTCAATTTCCTTTTTAGTATGCACATACATCCTTTGTTGATGTTTCCTTTTCTTTTCTTCTTACTGGGGTATGCTTCTGTTATAACCTCATTTTCCAATACATGTAATGAGATTTGTAAATCTCTTCTAAATAAATAAATAAGACCAATGTTTGATTTCATGGTTTGTATTGAATGAATTTCGTATGTAATGGCCTTGCATACTTTCTTGATGGGCCTTATTGGCCATTAAGCCCATTTGAAAGAAAAATAAAAAGAAATGAAAAAGGGAAATCCATTTAATAAAAGAATACAAGGGAATAATGGAATATATAAGAAAATGATTAAAAGTGATCAAAAGGCTAAAAGATAATTTCCCATAATAGGATTTTGTGTTATAAAGAATCCTTGGGGTTCAAGGAACTCAAGATAATTAGATAATGGCAGAACAAATAAAGAATATGTGGAAAATACAATTAAATAAGGGATAACTTGAAACTGAATTTAAAAGGCTCGTTTCCTTTGGATAATAACTCCAATTTTTGCACAAGGAAAGATAAAGTTACAAACGAGTTTTCCTCAAAATTTAAGATAAAATGGAGTTAAGGATTGGGAGTTATTAAATTTTCAAGTTATCATCAAAATAGAATTTTCCTTGTATAATTGGGAACCCTCTTTCCTTTTTGGTTTGGGCGTGGAGGATAGGAGCCGTTGGATCTTAATCCAACCAATCGGGCTCATCGTCCAGAGTCCCATAGGGACACAGACTGTAGCACAGTTAAAGGGGGGGGGGAACGTTCCCCATCGTTTTCTCGTGATCAAGTGCGTGTGCACTCATAAGAAGGGTTCCATCGAGTTCGGGATAGGGGAACAAACTTTCCAAACCCTGGTTTGGTGACCTTTCATCGTGTCCTTACAAAATTCCCAATTGAGGCTGTGAACCAAGACGGCAGTAGGGTTGGGGAAACCCTAGAAAGACCACCACACCCTATAAATAGGGTCCCCATTGGTCCCTTGCTCCTTCACGATCTCAAACGGCGTCTCCAAGAGCCTCATAGACCCCTCATCCGCTCGATTGCACTTGCTCTGACGAGTTACTGACGCGGTGCCGCAGCACGTTCTTTTGAGGGAGGCGAAGGAGATGACGAGCAGGTGTCATCGGATCGCGGAACACGGTGGGCCGAGATGATATCTGACGATCTCAGGAAGCGTGCGCTCTTTTAACTCGTTGAGTGGAGCACTCCAACGCCAGCCGCTAGATCAGGGTCCATTGTGGACTCGAGTGCCATCTGACGGATGAAAACCCACAGCCGCGCGCGTGGCTCTGTTAGTGGAGCTGATCGACGAGGAATGTCTGATCAACGCACGGACCACCGGCGCACTGATCAAACGGCTTTAGAAATTGGGTAAAAATTCTATCTCTGACTGAAATTACAGAAAATGGCTTTTCCTTGCTAAAATTATAGAAATAGCTAGGAAACTCGTATTAAAGAACTTTATATATGAAAGTTGGGTAGAAAAATGCAAGGAACCTGATAAAAATAATTGTAACACCTGATTCCAGTTCGTTTTGCAAAAGTACTTTAATTTTCTAGTAAAATGTATTTCAAGTTACTTGGAAACCCTAATTGCATATAAAGATGATTCTTTGTAACCTAATGGGTTGAATGGAGGGTTATTAACATGTTAATTAATAATATGAAGTTTTCATACGATTTAATTTTAAATATGGCTAAATTAGGGTTTATGACTATGAGTGAAAGATAATGCACATGAAAACCCTAATTTAGGGTAAAAGAAGAAGGAAACTTTGTTATTTTGATAAATTGCTAAATAATGATCCTAAAATTGTTAGGAATATTAAAAGGAGATAATTTAAAGGTTTTAAGTGGATTGGATGAATTAGGGTTCGTAATAATTGAAAATGAAAGCAAAACCGTAATTTTTAAGAAAACCCTAAAATTGGATAGAAACCCTAAGGGACATGATGAGATTGGATAAATATTAATAAAAGTAAACTTGTACTTTTATTTCAGGGTTTTTGTTCCTTTCCTTGCTTACTTGGATATTCTCTCTCTTCAATTTTGATTCTATATCTGAAAGTGCAATAAGAGGTATGTGGCTACGCTTATGACTATACTGTTTAGTTTTCCGAGGATTTTATCGACGTTTTCCTCAATGATTGAAATAACTGTGGGATGTTTCAATTCATGCAACTATAAAGTGACTATGAATATCACTATGGTTATATATGTATAACAAGCTAGATCCGAGTCCACCCCTATGGATATGCAAAAGTTAAGGATAACCTAGAGAAAGGTCTAGGGTATCATGAGTTAGAAACTGGGCTACCCACGTGTAGTGCCATGAGACTCTTAGCATACCATGAGTTAAGGAGTGGGCTACCTACGGGTAGTGCCATGTGACTCCGCCCTAGAAATTGATTCACTTGATAGGTGAAGTCATGAGGGGTATAAAGGGAATATGGGACACATGGATCGCGTTGTTATATTTAAAATGTAACATTGTCTGTTAAATGATAATTGAATGCTATACATTGTTATAGATAATTGCATGAATAGTGATTTCCCCCACATACCAGCTTTGGCTGACCGACGTTTTGTTTTTCGGCGTTTTAGGTACAAAACAAAAAGGACAAATAGTAATCCGACACATTGTGAAATACACTAATTAAAGTCCAAGGAGGATTAGTTAGTTAGCCTGAGTCCTGGATAGAAGTTTTAGAGTTCCAAAATTTTCAAAGGTATGCAAAAGTTTTATTTATTATAGCTTTTTAGTTTAAACTAGTAAAATTTATTAATTGTTATCAATTAATTGTTGAACCTTGATCTGGAAATTATGTGTGCGGCTTCGACCTTTCGGTCTCCCTTAATTGGGGGTTATCGGGAGGTGGGGTTGTAACATTTGGTATCAGAGCCAAGGTTCTCCACTTAATTGTTAATAATTATTAAATTTTACAAACTCCGTAGAACCCAAGGGAGTTATTAGAGAATTTTCCGAAAGACTGAGGTGTCTAGAAAAGGATCACTTCCGGGGGCTGGAAAAATTTTCCTCCGCACCGCTAGTCGGAATACGAGGACTCCCGAAATGTGTGACTGCCTGGCCGATGTCCTAGGATTTGAATCGAAATAAGATACCTTTAGGATTTACTCATTGTATTCATCCCTTCTCATCACAATTTCTATTAAGGACTTAAGAGTTAGGGATTTCTCTCTCTTCCCCATCCTCATGTGGTATGGGAAAATAAGTTAAGGATTAAGGAATTCTCCATCAAATTAATAAAAGATACGTAATGAGACGTCACTGACATAAGTATAATGAGTTTAATGATAAACTAAAGGTTTGTTGCTATGCTTATGTCGATGGCACGAACAAAGACTGTTGCTATTCCTGAGGGCTCTGGGAATCCAGCTCGGAGTGTTTGGCCCCCCCGTAAAGTAAAGGAGTCTTCTAAAAAGAGAAATAGAACCATGATGGTGGGTCCTCTAAGAAGAGGAAGAGGCCTGAAGAAGTCACTCATGGGGTCCCTAACCCTAACCTGATACCATTTGGTAACATGAACCAAGAAGAAGATCAAGGATATGAGGAGCAACATGCGTATGAGGAAGAAGCCAAGATGGATGAGGACCAAGCGGAACTGACCATGATGATCCATACCCCTGATACCTTGTGGATGGAGCAACAGAGAAAGTTGACAGAGGCTATTAATGCTTTGGCCCTTCGAGACATAGCTAGAGCAGAGAATGGTGAGCCATACCCTGTTCGTCCACGTGTGGGAGTCTCCATCCTAGACTTTGTTAAGCTGAACATAGAAAAGTTCTGGGGACAAGATAAGACTGAGGTGGTTGATAAAGCAGAAGCCTGGATACTTGCAATAGAGAATGGTTTCCGCATGCTTGAAGTGCAGCCAAGCAAGAAGGTCCTCTTTGCTGCTCACCTTCTGGAAGGAGCAGCTAAGATATGGTGGGAAACTCACATCACAGGACGAGATCTGACTGAAGAGCCAATGGCATGGGCTGATTTCAAGACCATCTTCACCGCCAGATTCCTCCCCGTCGCGGCAAAGAAAGAGAAAGAAAGAGAGTTCACTAGCATGACTCAAGGAAACTCTTCAATGGCGGACTTTGGTCGTAGGTTCCGCCTCCTGGAACATTTTGGACACATGATGGATGAAGAGAGGAGGGTGTACCACTTCATAGAACGTCTCCACCCCTCCATCAAGCCCCATGTGATGGCAAGTAAACCCAAAACTTTTGCCGAAGCCTACAACACTGCTTTAGACATGGAGAGGACCGTGATGCCTGCCCCGTTTCCATCCAAGGGGTACTTGGGTTTCACTGAAGGAGCCCAAGGCCTGAGAAACAACCACAAGAAGGGCCCGAGATGTCATCAAGCTAAAGGAAAGCATGGAGGAAAAGGGAAACCCCGTCAAGAGAGAAACCGACCTCCTTGCCGCACCTGTGGAAAGGGGCACGTCGGTGAATGCCGCTACAAGAAGAAGACATGCTTCCGATGCCACCAAGAAGGACATCTGCAATTCGTCTGTCCCATGCAAGATCCCAGGGGGCCTGGACAGGTGGCAGCTCCACCGGTAGCAGCTCCGCCAGTAGCAGCCCCACCCATAGCTGTAGCCCCACCTGCTGGAGAAAGAAGGCAAGCTCGAGTGTTTGCCATTGACAATGAGGAGGCTCAAGTTAATGCTAATCGGTTGATTGAGGGTAATAACCCTTAGAGTTTTCTTTTATGTTTTAAAGTTAAGCATGTAATGGTCTAATGCATGATGAAAAACAATGTAGGCATGCTTGAAGTTATGGGACATAATGTGAAAGCTTTATTTGACTCTGGATCTACTAATACTTTCATTTCGAGAAATCTTGCAACTATGCTTTGTTTGGATATCAAGGATCTAGGATATGTCTTAGATGTTACAACCCCGAGTGATCGGATCTTTACTTCCCTTTTGAAAACTCCGGTGATACCTGTGAAATATCGAGATCATGAGTTTCCTACAGATTTTATCCTCCTTGACATGAATGATTTTGATGTAATCATTGGCATGGATTGGCTTTATACCTATAGGGCCAACATTGACTGTAGGGAGAAGAAAGTGATCATTAAGAGACCAGGTCACCCACCTTTTGTCATTAGGGGTAGGAAGGATGTCACCACCAGCCTGTATGTGTCGGCTTTGAAGGCAGAACAGATGATGAGTAAAGCATGCCAAGCTTTCTTAGCAGTAGTCACCGAGCCAGAACCCAAGGTACAACCCTTAGAGAAGATAGAGGTAGTCCGAAGCTATGCAGATGTTTTCCCTGATGATCTACCTGGGATACCTCCCGAGAGAGAGGTAGATTTTTCAATAGAGCTAGCTCCCGGTACAAACCCTATTTCCCGACCACCCTATAGGATGGCCCCTGCTGAGTTACTTGAGCTAAAGAAGCAATTGAAGGAATTGTTGGATAAGGGTTTTATCCGCCTTATCACATCACCATGGGGAGCACCAGTTCTTTTTGTAAAGAAAAAGGATGGTTCACTCCGTATGTGTATAGACTACCGGATGATCAACCAGGCTACCATTAAGAACAAATACCCTTTACCCAGGATAGATGACTTGTTTGATCAGTTGAAGTCGGCTCGAGTCTTTTCCAAGATCGACTTGAGATCGGGTTACCACCAGTTGAGAGTCAAGAGTGAGGATATCCCGAAAACCACTTTCAGGAGCCGGTATGGCCACTATGAGTTTGTGGTTATGCCATTTGGGTTGTCCAATGCACCCAGTGTGTTCATGAACCTTATGAACAGTGTGTTTCAAACCTTCCTTGACTCATTTGTCATAGTGTTCATAGATGACATACCGGTTTATTCAGATGACCTAGAGCAACACCGAGACCACCTAAGTAAAGTCCTTGATATCCTGAGAAAGCAGAAGTTCTATGGAAAATTCTCTAAATGCGAGTTTTGGATAGACCGAGTCATGTTCCTTGGACACATCATCTCAGGAGGAACGATCGCCGTAGATCCAGCTAAAGTGGCGGTGGTTCGAGACTGGCCATCACCAAAGAACCCTTCGAGATACGAAGCTTCTTGGGGTTGGCAAGATATTATCGGCGTTTCATCGCAGATTTCTCAAAGACCGCCTTGCCTCTGACTATGTTGACTCGGAAAGATGTGAAGTTTGTGTGGTCTGATGTTTGTGAGGCTCGTTTCCAGGAGCTGAAAGAGAAGTTGACCACTGCACCAGTTTTGACTCTACCATCAGGCAATGGGGGTTTTATGATTTTCACCGATGCATCCAAGATGGGACTAGGTTGTGTGTTGGAACAAAATCAGCACGTGGTTGCATATGCCTCCCGACAGCTCAAGCCAAACGAGGTGAATTACCCGACACATGACCTAGAGTTAGCTGGTATCATTCATGCATTAAAGATTTGGCGGCATTATCTATATGGTGCCACTTTTGAGATCTTTTCTGACCATAAGAGCCTAAAGTATCTTCTGATGCAAAAAGACTTGAACCTATGACAATGACAATGGATGGAGTACATGAAAGATTACGACTTCACCATTACCTATCATCCAGGAAAAGCAAACGTCGTAGCTGATGCTCTAAGTCGAAAACAGCTCAGGTGTGCAGCTATTTTGTCTAGTCAGTGGAAGAGCTTAGAAGAATTGGTGGAATGGTCGCCTCAACCGTTAGATGATGGAGTTCGTTTGGCCAATATCCAGATATAGTCTGAGTTATTGAGTGAGATTGTCGCAGCACAGTTGGCCAGTGGAGGACTTGACAAGATGAAAGGCTCGATGCAGAAGCCACATACCCGTCTTTCTTTGGGAATAGACGGAGGAATCCGATTTGAGAATCGCATATGGGTTCCTGAGGATTCACTGTTGAAGGAACGTATCCTACAAGAGGCTCATGGTTCTAAGTACATGGTACACCCAGGGACTACGAAGATGTGTAAGGACATGCAGAGGTTTTTCTGGTGGCCAGGGATGAAAGGAGACATTGCATCTTATGTAGCCAGGTATCTTACGTGCCAAATGGTGAAGGCTGAACACCAACGACCCGGCGGACTTTTACAGTCTATAGAGATTACAGAATGGAAATGGGAGCAGATCACCATGGATTTCGTGGTGGGCCTACCCCGGACCAAGAGAGGTCATGATGCAATATGGGTTGTGGTAGATCGCCTTACCAAGTCAGCACACTTCCTTGCCCTGAAAACCACTGCCAAAGTGTCAGATTTAGCTGATTTGTATATTAGAGAGATAGTACGTTTGCATGGCATACCCGGTTCCATCATCTCCGATAGAGACCCAAAGTTTACTTCCAAGTTTTATTAGCAGGTTCAAGGGGAACTAGGTACAAGGTTGAAGTTTAGTACCGCCTATCACCCCTAGACAGATGGTAAGTCAGAAAGGACAATTCAGACCTTAGAGGATCTGCTACGAGCTTGTGTGCTCGATTGGGGTGGATCATGGGAGCAGTACATGCCTTTAGCTGAGTTTTCCTACAACAATAGTTACCAAGCCAGTATCGGGATGCCTCCATATGAAGCTCTATATGGAAGACCGTGTCAGTCACCACTTCACTGGGATTATGTTGGTGAAAGGACCTTATTGAGGTTAGATGAACTCCAAGTGTATGCTGATAAAGTCGCTTTAATCAGGAAAAGGCTAAAGAGATCCCAAGACAGACAGAAGTCGTATGCTGATGTGAAGCGGACTGATGTGCATTTCGCTGTGGGAGAACATGTCTTCCTAAAAATCCGACCGCTCCGAGCTATAGCTAAAAATAGAGGAAAGTTGAGTCCCCTATACGTGGGTCTGTTTGAAGTGTTAGAACGGATTGGTGAAGCCGCATATCGTTTGGCGTTACCCCCTCAATACAGCATGATGCATGATGTGTTTCACGTGTCCAATCTGAAGCGATACGTGCAAGATCCAAGCCATGTGCTGAGCATTGAACCAATTGAGCTTCAAGGAAAGCTGTCTTATCCTGAGTTGCCTTTGCGGATTCTAGATACCAAGGTAAAAGAGCTCAGAAATAAGAATATAGAGATGGTAAAGGTTCTTTGGAAGCACCATGGAGAGGATGAGGCCACATGGGAGCTGAAGACGGACATGGAAAAGGCATATCCAAATTTGTTTGTTTGATTGTTGAATTTTGAGGGCAAAATTCCTATAAGGATGGGAGGATGTTAAAACCTCATTTTCCAATACATGTAATGAGATTTGTAAATCTCTTCTAAATAAATAAATAAGACCAATGTTTGATTTCATGGTTTGTTTTGAATGAATTTCGTATGTAATGGCCTTGCATGCTTTCTTGATGGACCATATTGGCCATTAAGCCCATTTGAAAGAAAAATAAAAAGAAATGAAAAAGGGAATTCCATTTAATAAAAGAATACAAGGGAATAATGGAATATATAAGAAAATGATTAAAAGTGATCAAAAGGCTAAAAGATAATTTCCCATAATAGGATTTCGTGTTATAAAGGATCCTTGGGGTTCAAGGAACTCAATATAATTAGATAATGGCAAAAGAAATAAAGAATATGTGGAAAATACAATTAAATAAGGGATAACTTGAAACTGAAGTAAAAGGCTCGTTTCCTTTGGATAATGACTCCAATTTTTTCACAAGGAAAGATAAAGGTACAAACGAGTTTTCCT
Source organism: Alisma plantago-aquatica (assembly GCA_963693085.1). Lineage (NCBI taxonomy): Eukaryota > Viridiplantae > Streptophyta > Magnoliopsida > Alismatales > Alismataceae > Alisma > Alisma plantago-aquatica. Next base: position 409,814,686 of record OY856410.1, on the reverse strand, counting down.
CAAAATTTGAGATAAAACGGAGTTAAGGATTGGGAGTTATTAAATTTTCAAGTTATCATCAAAATAGAATTTTCCTTGTATAATTGGGAACCCTCTTTCCTTTTTGGTTTGGGCATGGAGGATAGGAGTCGTTGCATCTTAATCCAACCAATCGGGCTCATCATCCAGAGTCCCATAGGGACACGGACTGTAGCACAGTTACAGGGGGGAAACTTTCCCCATCATTTTCTCGCGATCAAGTGCGTGTGCACTCATAAGAAGGGTTCCATCGAGTTAGGGATAGGGGAACAAACTTTCCAAACCCTGGTTTGGTGACCTTTCATCGTGTCCTTACAAAATTTCCAATTGAGGCTGTGAACCAAGATGGCAGCAGGGTTGGGGAAACCCTAGAAAGACCACCACACCCTATAAATAGGGTCCCCATTGGTCCCTTGCTCCTTCACGATCTCAAACGGCGTCTCCAAGAGCCTCATAGACCCCTGATCTGCTCGATTGCACTTGCTCCGACGAGTTACTGACGCGGCGCTGCCGCACGTTCTTTTGAGCAAGGCGAAGGAGACGACGAGCAGGTGTCTTTGGATCGCGGAACACGGTTGGTTGAGACGAGATCTGATGATCTCAGGAAGTGCGCGCTCTTTTAACTCGCTGAGTGGAGCACTCCAACGCCAGTCGCTGGATCAGAGTCCATTGTGGACTTGAGTGCCATCCGACGGATGAAAACCCGTAGCCACGCGTGTGGCTCTGTTAGTGGATCTGATCGATGAGGAACGTATGATCAAGGCACGGACCACCGGCACACTGATCAAACAGCTTCAGAAATTGGGTAAAAATTCTATCTCTGACCGAAATTACAGAAAATGGCTTTTCCTTGCTAAGATTATAGAAATAGCTAGGAAACTCGTATTAAAGAACTTTATATATGAAAGTTGGGTAGAAAAATTCAAGGAACCTGATAAAAATAATTGTAACACCTGATTCCAGTTCGTTTTCCAAAAGTACTTTAATTTGCTAGTAAAATTTATTTCAAGTTACTTGGAAACCCTAATTGCATATAAAGATGATTCTTTGTAAACTAATGGGTTGAATGGAGGGTTATTAACCTTTTAATTAATAATATGAAGTTTTCATCCGATTTAATTGTAAATATGGCTAAACTAGGGTTTATGACTATGAGTGAAAGATAATGCACATGAAAACCCTAATTTAGGGTAAAAGAAGAAGGAAACTTTGTTATTTTGATAAATTGCTAAATAATGATCCTAAAATTGTTAGGAATATTAAAAGGAGATAATTTAAAGGTTTTAAGTGGATTGGATGAATTAGGGTTCGTAATAATTGAAAATGAAAGCAAAACCCTAATTTTTAAGAAAACCCTAAAACTGGATAGAAACCCTAAGGGACATGATGAGATTGGATAAATATTAATAAAAGTAAACTTGTACTTTTATTTCAGGGTTTCTGTTCCTTTGCTTGCTTACTTGGATATTCTCTCTCTTCAATTTTGATTCTATATCTGAAACTGCAATAAGAGGTATGTGGCTACGCTTATGACTATACCGTTTAGTTTTCTGAGGATTTTATCGACATTTTCCTCAATGATTGAAATAATTGTGGGATGTTTCAATTCATGCAACTATAAAGTGACTATGAATATCACTATGGTTATATATGTATAACAAGCTAGATCCGAGTCCACCCCTATGGATATGAAAAAGTTAAGTATAACCTAGAGAAAGGTCTAGGGTATCATGAGTTAGAAACTGGGCTACCCACGTGTAGTGCCATGAGACTCTTAGCATACCAAGAGTTAAGGAGTGGGCTACCTACGGGTAGTGCCATGTGACTCTACCCTAGAAATTGATTCACTTGATAGGTGAAGTCATGAGGGGTATAAAGGGAATATGGGACACATGGATCGCGTTGTTATATTTAAAATGTAACATTGTCTGTTAAATGATAATTGAATGCTATATATTGTTATAGATAATTGAATGAATAGTGATTTCCCCCACATACTAGCTTTGGCTGACCGATGTTTTGTTTGTCAGCGTTTTAGGTACAAAACAAAAAGGACAAACAGTAATCCGACACATTGTGAAATACACTAATTAAAGTCCAAGGAGGATTAGTTAGTTAGCTTAAGTTCTGGATAGAAGTTTTAGAGTTCCAAAATTTTCAAAGGTATGCAAAAGTTTTATTTATTACAGCTTTTCAGTTTAGTCTAGTAAAATTTATTAATTGTTATCAATTAATTGCTGAACCTTGATCCGGAAATTATGTGTGCAGCTTCGACCTCTCGGTCTCCCTTAATTGGGGGTTATCGGGAGGTGGGGTCGTAACAGCTTCCAATCTTAGGTGAAGGACTTGGAGGAAATGGCATAAAGACATGAACTTAGATTAAGGAGTTAAAGCTTGGAGACAAAGTTGTTATGGTTTAGATTTCCCTCCACTTAGATCCATATGTTGTATCTTTCATGTAAACCCATTGTGGGAGATTATGATGTTATTTTTGAGAAATTGAATATGGTCAATACTTCCATTGCTATACTTTGGTTGTTTCGAATACCATTAATAAGATTTGAAAATTTTACAGCCACTCCAACATATCTTTTGGGTGTGTTTGGACTAGATGTTTTATTCTTCAAATTTTTAGTAGGGAGTGGATCCCCTCTGGGTCCCACTCCTTATAACATGGTATCAGAGCCCATGGTAGTCATAATCTGTCTATTTCAATTTTGTCTCCCTTATTAGAACCATTGACTTGGATAGTGACCTCTAGGTGAGATGTTTTTCCTAGATGTTCACTAAGTTGTTCTTTGAGGTGATGCTTAGTGAACCATAGTCTGATGGGGTTAGATGATCTTACCCAACCATATAGATGGATTATGATTTGTAACTCTTGATGCTATGAGTTTTGACTTGAGGATACAATCAGTTTCTGAGGAAGTAGTAGGTTAAGAAGACCTTGTTATGGATAAATTGTGACTTGGTTTCCGCATTGATTTTGAGCTCTACATTGTTTTATAACGCATGATTTTTTGAAGATAAATATATTTTCAATTAGACTATTATATGTAAAAAAATTTATGGATTTCATCGACATTTTCTTAAACGAACTCACAATAAAGTGATATGAGAAGTTTTGGTAGTGAAACCATAAACCTAGTGCTAACTCTAGTTGACTTTGGAGTTGTGACTAGGATTGATATAGAGGTGTAGTCGACCTACCCTATGACTGTTGGATGTTTTTGTAGGGTTGTTAGGTTAGAGACACAATGACCTAAAACTCAACCCTAGATGGTATGACTTCATTTGGAAGCATAAACAACATAACCCTCTAAAACTTTCACAACTAAAAGATATGTGGGTAACCCTAAATGTTGTTTAGTTTGACTTGTTAGGTTAAATATTTTTAAGGGGTGGACAATAGTTGGTTGTTGATGTTTGGATTAATAGATTTTGAGGAATGAATCCTTTTTAAGGGGTGGAGTGTTGTAACATACTAGATCTTAAACCCTACCCTAGAAGTTTGACCTTTTGGGCTTTGCCAAACAAGGTTGGGTTGTATTTAAAGGATGTTTGGTATAACTCTAATGAGCTAATGCATGCATAAATCACCTTAATGTAACCTAATTTTCTCACTTTAGGCTTGGGTAAATAATGGACACATAAAATATGACACATAAGGTAAAAATGAAATATATGAATTTCGTGCAAATAATCATACGTAATTCTTTTGGTGATAATTTTAATTTATGGAACATAATGGAATGAGCAATATTGATAATAATGAAATAGTGTGATAATAATGGCCACAAATATTAATTGTGATATAACTCATAAAAAAGAAATCCCAAAAGTGGAATCTAAGTTAAGAATCATGTCCCTTGGGTCCCAATTGCCTTCGGTCAAGTTTCACATGATTCACATAATAATAACTAAATTAATTCAATTTGGAGAGAGAAGATTTGTATTTTCCCCAAAATATCGAATAAAATATTAAATGAATAAAAAATAGTAAAATAATCTTGGATTCATAATTTACATTATAAATATAGCCTTTGGGTAAATTTTCATCCAATTTGGAGAATATTTGATTAAAATATGAAGTCAGGAGAGAGCAAGCATGTAGAACCTTCAAAATATTAAATAAATGAACAAATAACTCCAACACATAAAATTGATGGCAAATTTGTATCCAAGGCACTTAATGTGACTTGTGGATGAAGCTTCATAAAATTTGTAGAATCTTAAAGTCATTAATGCATGAGGAAAGAGAAAATAGTATTTGGTTTATTTAATAAATCAAATGTCTCAAAATGAAAATCTAATTGCATAATTGGAATCTACATGCCTTAATTAGCCTCTGTGCAAAATTTCATCCAATTTGGAGTTTATTTGCACCCTCAAAAGAAGAAAGAGAAAAAGGGAAATAATTTATTTCACACTTTAGTTGAATTAGATCTGGTATCGTATTTATTGGCACGTGCCAACTATGATTTCATATTTGACATGGACCATCTAATCCATGATCAGAAGGCTGGTAATTTGTCTCCTACCTTGAGTAGGAGACCGAGTTCTTGTGAACAATAGCTTTAATTTTCTCTCCTTGATATCTCTCTCCCCAATGATACGTTTTTCTCAATTTTTCCTCCAAACGATTTCTTCTTTGATTCTGATCCTAATGAACCATAAATGTCAATATAAAAGAAACCCCCAAACCCACCCTCTCTTCTATCTTCTGACTGAGTTATGAAACCCCCTTTTCCGCCGCTGGCCTACGCCCGAAGACCTCAAAACCCACTGCCACACCTTCAGTAACCCGTCTCTATTCCCAATTGGAACCACAAGAGTGGATAACACCATCGAAGACATGAGTTCCTTTTACCAATCGTCATGGCTTCTGGAAAGCAAACCTGGTGATGTCCCTCAAATTAATGGAATAGGAAGCACCCCTCTACCCTGACCGAGGTTTACATAAGCCCACTGGCACTAGCTTCCTTTGGGTCGTCACCCCCTTGAGGTCGCCTCGCTATAGCTGAAGACCTTCGACAACGGGTCTACCAGTTTTGTCTCCTACCCTTGGTAAGACATGTGTTCATCTTTTCTTCCTTCCTTAAAGTTGTCCACTCTAATAACTTGTGTGATCGTCTATTGTTTTCATTGATTCAGTCATTGTTATCACATCTCTGTTTTATGAAAACAAGCCTACCATGGAAGGGTACTCCTTACCCATATGTGCTCCAATAATCATGAGCAATAGCTCAATGGAATCCTTGGCACTTCATGAACTCATATGGAAACTTCTAGATCGTGATTTGGAGAAAGGCTCTGAACCTTCTTGCCGCCCGTTGCTCCAGGAGAGCCATGGCGTGGGATGTTGAGGGAGATACAATCTCCTTCGTCTATTCCTGACTCTACCCCACTTGTTTTCATTACGTTATATTTTTGCATCAGGTGTAAACTCATCCTTTCACCCTCTTTGTTTTATTTTATTGTGTTGAGCTGTGCTCCTGGTTGACAGTGGGTCCTCGGTCTAGGTGGCACGTGGCGATTGGGCCAACTTAGCAAAAGTTGACCGCTGACCAGGACATAGATATTTTCTGATTCGTCGAATTTCTAAAAATATAACAAATAGTTTATAAGTTAGAAAAATAGCATAAATTATGTTCCAAAATAAGAAAAATATGAGATTTCTATTGGTATTTGTTTCATTGGTAAAATCTAATGTTGTGCACAAGTTATTTTAATGGATTTACCTAAATAAGTAATAACTTTCAAAATACATTACTATATATTTAAAAGTCAGAATAATATAGTAAAATATGTTTTGAACTCATAAAAAGATAACCTAAAACATGGCATGGTTTTGATAACCTAATCCACTAATATTAAAAAGTCAATTTTTAGGGTTTTTGAATAATTAATATAATACTAACACTACTTCCACACACATGCTTAATAGGTGCTTTGGAGACCTAGTCTTCGATCTAGGACCATCTTTGGACTATTAGGATTATTTAGTATGGTATGAATGGAAACCACATTATTCTTATTGAGTAGTGCACCTACTTTTCTTCTTTCTCTTGGTCCTATAGACAATAGACTACACATTATCTTGTTCCTTTGGAAATGGTGCTTCATGTGAAGAATCTTATTTGTTACTGATCTTGTGATCAAGTTTGGACATTCTCTTGGATTCTTGATTATGCTTTGTTCATGTTGGAACTCTATATGATGGCATGTGATGTTTTTTCCCACTTATGAGGTGGATGTAAATGTTGGTCACTTATGTGGTGACTAGTTTGTATAATCTGACTATACTTTCTACTTTCCTCTACATTAAACATGCTATGTGATTTAGTAGCACTAGAGTAGTATAATTGCATTGGTTTTGGGTTATGTTCCCTTCTTATATTTTTGGGATGGAGGTTATGTTCCCCATACTCGAGTTTCAAATTTATGAGGTTTGGCCCACTTTATATATATTTGGGATTTTGGATATGCGCCATTCTCTCAGGAAACAAGTTATGAAACTTGGTCGACTTTGTTGTTATATTGTTCTAGGGATATGCTTGTCTCACATGCATGCAGGATGATAATTATTGATGATGGGTTATGTGTCATGATTCCTTATATGTGCTTATGTGGCACTTGTTTATATGTTGTTTTTATGGCAAGTATCTCTTTTGTGATTCTTTTCTCTTGATACCCTCTTGGGTGATACTTTTATTTTCTATGGGAAGCTTGTTTATTTTTATGTCCTTTATTCCATATATTGCTCAATTTCCTTTTTAGTATGCACATACAACCTTTGTTGATGTGTCCATTTCTTTTCTTCTTGTTGGGATATGCTTCCAACCTTAGGTGAAGGGCTTGGAGGACATGGCATAAAGATATGAACTTAGCTTAAGGACTTAAAGCTTGGAGACAAAGTTGTTATGGTTTAGATTTCCCTCTACTTAGATCCATATGTTGTATCTTTCATGTAAACCCATTGTGGAAGGTTATGATGCTCTTTTATAACCATATGAGAAATTGAATATATTCAATACTTCCATTGTTGTACTTTAGTTGTTTTGAATACCATTAATAAGATTTGAAAATTTTACACCCACTCCAACATATCTTTTGGGTGTGTTTGGACTGGAGGTTTTATTCTTCAAAATTTTAGTAGGGATTGGATCCCCTCTGGGTGCCACTCCTTACAACATGGTATCAAATCCCATTGTAGTCAGAATCTGACTATTTCAATTTTTTCTTCCTTATTAGAACCCTTGACTTGGATAGTAACCTCTAGGTGAGATGTTTTTCCAAGATGTTGCCTAAGTTGTTCTTTGAGGTGATGCTTAGTGAACCATAGTCTGATGGGGCTAGATGATCTTACCCAACCATATAGATGGATGATGATTTGTAACTCTTGATTCTATGAGTTTTTACTTGAGGATACAATCAAGTTATGAGGAAGTAGTAGGTTAATAAGATCTTGTTATGGATAAATTGTGACTTGGTTTCCGCATTGATTTTTAGCTCATCATTGTTTTACAACACACGATTTTTCAAAGAAAAATATATTTTCAATTAGACTATTATATGTACAAAATTTTATGGATTTCATCGACATTTTCTTAAAACTCAACCCTAGATGGTATGACTTTAGTTGAAAACATGAACAACATAACCCTCTAAAACTTTCACAACTAAAAGATACGTGGGTAACCCGAAATGTTGTTTAGTTTGACTTGTTAGGTTAAATCTTTTTAAGGGGTGGAGAGTAGTTGGTTGTCGATGTTTGAATCAATTGATTTTGAGGAAAAAATCCTTTTTAAGGGGTGGAATGTTGTAACATACTAGATCTTAAACCCTACCCTAGAAGTTTGACCTTTTGGGCGTAGCCAAACAAGGTTGGGGTTGGATCAAAAAGATGTTTGGCATAACTCTAATGTGCTAATGCATGCATAAATCACCTTAATGAAACCTAATGTTCTCACATTACGCTTAGGTTAATAATGGTCACATAAAATATGTCACATAAAGTAAAGATTAAATATATGAATTCTATGCAAATAATCACACGTAATTCTTTTGGTGATAATTTTAAGTTATGGAAATAAAGTAATAATCAATATTTATAATAATAGAATAGTGTGATAATAATCTCCACAAATATTAATTGTTACGTAACTCATAAAAAAGAAGTCCCAAAAGTGGAATCTAAGTTAAGAATCATTTCCCTTGGGTCCCTTGCCTTGGGGGTCAAGTCTCAGATGATTCACATAATAATAATTAAATTAATTCAATTTGTAGAGAGAAGATCTATGTTTTCCCCAAAATAAGAAATAAAATATTAAATGAATCAAAAGAGGAAAATAATCTTGGATTCGTAATCTACATGATAAATATAGCCTTTGGGTAAATTTTCATCCAATTTGGAGAATATTTGATTAAAATATGAAGTCAGGATAGTGAAATTGTGTAGAACCTTCAAAATATTAAATAAATGAACAAATAACTCTAACATGTAAAATTGATGGAAAATTCATACCCAAGGCACTTAATGTGAATTGTGGATGAATCTTCATCAAATTTGGAGAATCTTAAAGTCATTAATGCATGAGGAAAGAGAAAATAGTATTTGGTTTATTTAACAAATAAAATGTCTTCAAAATGAAAATCTAATTGTAGAATCAGAATCTACATGCCTTAATTAGCCTGTATGTAAAATTTCATCCAATTTAGAGTTTATTTGCTCCTTCAAAAGAAGAAAGAGAAAAGGGGAAATAATTTATTTCACACTTTAGTCGAATTAGACCTGGTATCGTATTTATTGTCACGCACCATCTATGATTTTAGATTTAACATGAACCATTTGATCCATGATCAGAAGGCTAGCAAGTTGTCTCCTACCTTGGGTAGGAGACTGAGTTCTTGTAAATAATAACTCTAATTTTCTCTCCTCAATATCTCTCTCTCCACTGCTATGTTTTTCTCGATTTTACCTCCAAATGATTTCTTCTTCGATTCCGATCCTAATGAACCCTGGATAGAACCCTAAATGTCAATATAAAAGAAACCCCTAAATCCACCCTCTCTTTTTTCTCTTGACTGAGTTATGAAACCCCCCTTGACGCCTCTGGTCTACGCCCGAAGACCTCAAAACCGTCTGGCACACCTTCAGTAACCCTTCTCTATTCCTAATTAGAACCACAAGCACAAATAACACCATCGAAGACCTGAGTTCCTTTTTCTTATCATCATGGCTTTTGACAAGCAAACCTGGTGATGTCCCTCGAATTAATGAAATAGGAAACACCCATGTACCCTGACTGAGGTTTTCCTAAGCCCATTGGCACTGGCTTCCTTTGGGTTGTCACCTCCTTGAGCTCACCTCGATGTCGCTGATGACCTTTGACAATGGGTCTACCGGTTTTGCCTCCTACCCTTAGTAAGACCTCTGCTCATCTTTTCTTGCTTCCTCAGAGCCATCAACTCTAATAACTCGGGTTATCGTCCGTTGTTTTCATTGATTTAGTCATTGTTATCGCAACTCTATTTCACGGAAAAGAGCCTACCATGGAAGGGTACTCCTTACCCATATGTGGGTCAATAATCTCGAGCAATAGCTCAATGGAATCCTTGGCACTTCTCAAACTCATCTGGTAACTTCTAGATTGCAATATGGAACAAGGCTCTGAACCTTCTTGCTGCCCGTCGCTCCAAGAGAGCCATGGCGTGGGATGTTGAGGGAGATACAATCTCCTTTTTTTATTCCCGACTCTACCCCACTTGTTTTCATTACATTATGTTTTTGCATCAGGTGTAAACACATCCTTTCACCCTCTTTGTTTTATTTTATTATGTTGATTCGTGCTCCTGGTTGATAGTGGGTCCGCGGGCCAAGTGGCGCATGGCGATTGGGCCAACTTAGCAAAAGTTGACCACTAACGAGGATATCAATATTTTCTTATTGGTCAACTTTCTAAAATTCATAATAAATAATTTATATGTCACAAAAATAAACAAAATGGTCTAAAATAATACAAATACGATCTTTCTAATGGTATCAGTTTCGTTGGTCAATCTAATGTTGTAAATAAGTGATTTTCATAGATTTTCCTAAATAAGTAATAACTTGCAAAATTCATAACTAAATATTTAAAAGTCATAAAATTATAGTGAAATACGTTTTGAACTCATAAAAAGATAATCTAAAACATGGAATTTTTTTATAACCTAATTCACTAATAAAAAAGGTGATTTTTATGGTTTTTGAATAATTTATATAAATCTAATCCTAATTCCACACAGATGTTTAATAGGTGCTTTGGAGACCTAGGATTGGATCTAGGACTATCTTTGGACTATTTGGATTCTTTAGTAAGGTATGAATGCAAACCACATTATTTTTATTGAGTAGTGCACCTACTTTTGTTCTTTCTCTTGGTCCTATGGACAATAGCCTACAAATTATCTTGTTCATTTTGAAATGGTGCTTCATGTGAAGAATCTTATTTGTTACTAATCTTGTGATCATGTTTGGTCATTCTCTAAGAATATTTATTATGCTTTGTTCATATTGGAACTCGAAATGATGACATGTGATGTCTTTTTCCCACTTGTGAGGTGGATGCATATGTTGGTCACTTATGTGGTAACTAGTTCATATAATTTGACTATACTTTCTACTTGCCTCTACATTAAACATGATATGTGATTTAGTAGCACTAGAGTAGTGTAATTGTATTGGTTTTAGGTTATGTGCCCTTATTATATTTTTGGGATGGAGGTTAGGTGCCCCACACCCAGGTTTCAAACTTTAGAGGTTTGGCCCGCTATGTATATATTTGGGAGTTTGGTTATGTTCCATTGACTTTGGTTTTATATTGTTCTAGGGCTATGTTTATTTCACATGCATGCATGATCATAATTATTGATGATTGGTTATGTGCCCTGATTCCTTATATGTGCTTATGTGGCACTTCTTTATGTGTTTTCTTATGGAAGGTATATCTTTTGTGATTCTTTTCTCTTGATACCCACTTGGGTGGTACTTTTATTTTATATGGGAAGCTTGTTTATTTTTATGTCCTTTATTCCATATATTGCTCAATTTCATTTTTAGTATGCAGATACTAGCCTTTGTTGATGTTTCCTTTTCTTCTCTTCTTGCTGGGGTATGCTTGCAACCCTAGGTGAAGGTCTTATAGGACATGGCATAAAGATATGAACTTAGCTTAAGGAGTTCAAGATTGGAGACAAAGTTGTTATGGTTTATATTTCCCTTTACTTAGGTCCATATGTTGTATCTTCCATGTAAACCCATTGTGCGAGATTATGATGTTCTTTTGTAACCTTATGAGAAATTAAATATAGTCAATGCTTTCCTTCCACTTCTATACTTTGGTTGTTTCGAATACCATTAATAAGATTTGAAAATTTTACACCCACTCCAACATATCTTTTGGGTATGTTTGCACTAGAGGTTTTATTCTTCAAATTTTTAGTAGGGAGTGGATCCCCTCTAGGAAATCGAGATACAATATACACAAAAGAAACCATGCAACCACACATAGATTTTTGGGTTATTGGCCATAACCATGCAACACATCTGCCATCAAAACTCACTTTTAGGGTGACACGTGAAAATTGCTCAATTTGAGAAGTTTAAATATTCTCATCGTATGCAATAAATAAATGATGCAAACTAAAAATTTGATCATATCAATTATCCCAAAACATAATAAATTGATGTGCTTCTGATACCACTATTGGGAAATATGGGCACAAAGTAGGCAGTGGAAATAAAATTTTATCTATCCATCTTTCCCATAACAAAAAGATTGTGTCAATAACTATATAATAAGAAGGATGGTTTAGTGAGTTCATATCTTGATCTGGAGCAAGTCTAGTGACTATTCCTCATTGTAGTAGTGGTGTATCTCTCCTGATTGTAATGGGATAGAGTTTGTAGCAACTCCTGGTCTCACCACAGATAACAAGATGATGTTGTCCTCTTAGCGACAAACAACATCCTCCATGCCTTTGTGGAAGTCCACACGGACCGCCTAGAACTCTTTTCGTTATAGTACAATAGACAGGAAGGAGTTGCCCCTCCCGCTGGTGTACTAGTCAACCAACATGCTCTCCCATAATTGTTCTCCCTTGCTATCCCTCCCTTTATCAAGTAGGACTTGCTCAGGCTCTCTTTTGGTTACCACAACTAGAGAGGACAACAATTGTCTGAGGCATTGAGTTGTGACTCTAGGAAGCCCTCAATACCCCACTATTTATAGGAGGGTCAGGGTCAGGTTTCCTAGTCTGTGTGGGTGTGGACGGACCATAATCTCATGAATATTTGCAACATGCGATAGGAAAAACAATCGGTTCACTAATGAATTGATCGATTTCCATGTGAGTCAATTGGTTCACCCAGTGAACTAGAAGTTTCATCATGTTTCCCAATTGTAATTTTATTAGGAATTATAATCCAATTAATGCACAACATGACATCAACACTAATCCTTGATGCAATCTAATTGCAAATCTGAACAGGGTTGTTCATCTCATGAATCGACCGTCTTATGACCATGAGCCCATTAGTTCACTCAATGAACCACTCGGTTCGACCCTGATTCAACTAGAATTCAGTCAATGAATATCCAATCAACTTGACACTCCAAGTGTTCTTTTCATCACATGAACCTATCAGTTGGGAGTTCATTCAATTGAATTCTTCCTTGAATTGAATATCTAAACATTTTAGCAATCAACTCGATTATTATGCATGATTAAACTCCTCTTATAGGTGTATCCTTTGTGTGTGACCCCATAGGTTCCCTGTTATTTTAGTAGTGAATGTATATAAATGATTCAAGACATCACAAGCAAAGAGCACTGCCTAGTCACACATCATTGCTACCCAAATAATCAGGAAAGTTGGAGAACAACTTCAACCTACGATCTGTGTTAGGTGTTATAGTGATTTTCTAATTCCTTTGTCTTTGATATTCAAAATGAACTCGAGTCAAGGAATCTTCATCCTTTCAATGTTCAATCCATGTTTCTTGGTCCAGAGTAGACTATCTGAGATATATGTAACCTCATTATCATATATTGATTCACATGTACATGTTCATGTGCATGTTTTTCTAAATCTTGCTTATCAAGTGGATATGATATCAAACTCCTATAAGAGGGAAAAATCTCATCTATATTACTCACATTCATCCCCATGTGTCATAATGCACCCAATCATCACCTTTATGGCAACCTTTATTCAGGACCATGGTGGATGATGTCAAAGCACACCGTACGACATGTGATAAGTGTAGTGACTTCAGGTCTAAGAACCACAACCGCCACCTTCTCTATGAAAGATGACTATGACCACCATGTATGGTCTCCATGTGTCACTCTCAAGGTCGATCTGTTTGATACATTGTTCCCTAATAAGTATCTATGTGCTTGGTCTGATATCACATATCATGACTGATGAGATTATGCCATTAACCATCACACACTCTAGTCATTAGTGTTACTATTGTCTATATACCTTCCACAATAACATCTGACTAGGGACATAATAAGAATGTACATACTCTTAACATTTGTATGACCTCATTGTGAAAGTCATGTACTTCAAGACATACATCGTTGAGTATTGTATTTCTTTAGACATTCATTATGTTTTTTCATTATCTTGTAGCTGAGTTTATGAACTGAATTTGAAGCTTTACTATATAATTAATCAAATCTTTTGTATGATATTCTAGCACAATCATCATATGATTGGCTCTGTGACATACATACCAACATACTCCCACTTGCAGTAAGATCCAATTACCCACAAATCTCATTCTAAGTGATCTAAACATGTCCATCACATTTATGTTGCACAAGTGCTAATCCAGCGGGTTACCAACATATTGCCATAGTTGGTGTATTGCATGTTTCACATCCCTTCATTGTATGATATCTTGTATGAGATGGAACTACCGTAATATGCTATTTTATATTCCTTGCCTAACTAGTAGCTCTATTGTTTAGCATAGAATTTCTACTATATCATCAATGGTTGTAATATCCATAAGTTCACTTATATGGACTTCTAGATCCATACAATATCCATTCCTATGTTCTCTATACAAGTATACTCGACTTCTATTCATAGAATTTTTAAATTAGTGATCCATTAGTTTGGAACTATTCCAACTAATAACTCTTCTCTAAGATTAAACACACACTTTTGTTTTGCAATCATTTTTTGTCATTTTGGAAGCTTGCATCGATGTAACCCTTTACATCCAACTCTTCCTTATTACCATAATTTATCAACAAATCCTTTAGTGCTTCTCAAGTACTAATGGATATTGTTTATGGCATTCCAATCGCCTTTATTAGTTATAACCAATATCTTCTTGTCACATCCAACACATACAAGATGATGTGATGAGTACATTATATTGTAATAGATCCAAATGTGATTGCATATGGCATCTCTTCCACTCTTCAAAAGAATTGCAACACTGGATTCTTGAGAGATTGATCCCATCTTTATGGATAGATTCTCTCTTATTGAATCCTTCATGCTGAACTCTTTTAGCATCTTGCCAATATATGTGCTCATATATAGGTTTAGAAACTTTTAAGACTATTTCTATAGTTTTGAATCCCTATCATATAGGACGTTTCATCTAATCTATCACACCCACATCCCACAATTACCAATAATCATGAGATTAGGGCATGAGTTTGAGGATTATACTTAATACAAAGTCCACTCCCTTATTTTTTTTATTTTGTTTCAAACTCTTTGTTTTCTCACATCCAATCATATAAACAAACTTTACAAGAGAATTAAACTTTGATTACTCGAATATGATCTCAATATTAATAATACACAACCATACATTCATTCTGTTTCTCACACTTCCATGTACATATGAAATGATAATTAGATACATTCTTTCTTATCAAGGAAACAAAGATACAAAACATCATTAACAACTCTCTCACATCTATACAAGGACCTAGAGTGACAGGGACCGACTGAACTTAACTAATCTCATACTAAACTCATGTGGTAGATCTACTCTAATGCTTTGACTTTCTTCAAGTCCACGTGGTTTCCCTAAAAATTGTGAGTAGAGGGGTGAGCCTACTCGCTCAGTGAATCAATACTTCAAAGAAATAGTCTAAAGCACTGATATAATTACAAATATACTTTTGATCAACTGGTATCATATATAATAACAGTAATCTTTAAAGAGACTAATTTTTCACAAACATAAATATGGCAGAATACTCTAGACATCTATAAGAATGAAGTAGTATATGAACATGCTTGATTGATTATAAAGAGAACTAATACAGAAACATACAAAGAATAATTGAATAACTACGTACACTTGTTTAACCTCTCATTCATCTTATTATACCCTGAACCCACATGAGGTGTACCACAACATGTGAAAGAATCACAGCAAGCTATGATCTCACTGTACAAGGCTTAGAAGCATGCCCTAGTTCTTAAGCCTATCTCTTAAGTAAGACCCCATCTACAGCGGGCCTCGGCATATCTGCCTCTCAGCGGCTAATACGAGCGGCTGAATATCTCAAACTCCACCTCTCAACCTGGGTACTCTGGCGGTGAGTCAAAGCCCTCAGGCTTATTGTGCATCAGTGGACCTACTGACCACTGATCACTCAACATGTAACATAGGTACCATCAGAATCCCTAGTTCGTGTTGGGTACCACACAATTGTAAGGAGTCTTCCATACTGGTCAAGACCCCCACACCCTACTGATGCGCTCCAGCTTACCTCGATCTAGACTACCTCCAGTCGTGAAACTATTTCCTCCTCACAGCGCAAACCTCATCCTGTGAGGATTCTACAGTGTTTAGGGCATCTACATGTCTAACTCACTCTTTAAATTCACAAATCAATCATCACATCAACATATCTTTGTTCAACTTTGTAAACCATTCATTTCATAACCATCTCATAATAGTTACCACAACTAAACTGTTAAGCATCACCACATCTCAAACTGAGCAACATAGATATCACGATACTTGTTTCACTAAACACCCTATCATTAGGGATTCATTTACCTCATTCACTTATCACATAACTTGCATAAGGATTGAATACATCGTAAAATCATTCAATAAGAATTGTTCTCAGTAGTTCACATATAATCAAATATATGTATGAAACCCTATAATGAACTAAACTAGGGTTTCCACCCTCCTGACTGATACATCAAGAAAACATTGATATCATCGAATGAAATGCAAGATCTTATCTGACATATATGTAATACACATACAAATAAAATAATCATTCGTAAGCAGGGAGAGTCAACTAGGCAAACTTCTTTATTCAATTGTACAACAATTTTAGTCATAGCCAAAAATCCTACTTTTCAGTATAATCATGTAACCTCTACAATTAATTTAAGAATTCTCATTTAGATGGATTGGGATCATTTCTAATGTGATTTCATAATCTAAAATTCATCACAATAGAGAAAAAATCCATTTCATATCATCTTGCAAAAACTAGATCAAAAAGGCAACTTAGAGTTTGTACTCGCATACCAAGCAATTGAAGATTATTTATAATTTAACTCATTTTCTTGTAATCTACTATTTAAAGGAAGTACCCACTCACCCTAAGGTGTGAAAAAACCTTAAAAACGTAGCCCATATCTGAAGATCTCGAATCCATATCAAATCTCTAGCAAAATGCATAGTTACTTCTTCCTTTCAGCCCTAAAGAAGGTCTGTTGTAGGTAGAAGATGAAGATCAGAGGTTAACCCAAACCTTAAATTCATTGGATGAGGGATTCCATGCAAGGAGAAATGTGTAGGAGGAAGAATTGACAGATAAAACTACTTACCAAGTCAAATCTATAACAACCCTTTTGGGTTTCCGATGTTTTTCACGTTCTTCCCCAAAAGTCACCCCAAAAACCATCTTCTAGGTCACCCTCTCATTGAGAAAGATATCTGGGATGATAGAGGATTGAATCGTGGTTCCAACACACATCGTTTCATTAAAAACGGATAAGTAGAGCTCGAGATAAGATCGTTTTATGATTTGTTGTCTTGGGCGGCGTCGGTCACAGTCGCGGTGTCGACGCGGCATCGCGGGTCGTGATGTCAACGCAGCGTCATGGGTCACGGTGTATACCATGGTCACGGTGTCGACACAGCATCACGGGTCGCGGTGTCGACGCAGCGTCGGTCGTGGTGTCGACACAGCGTCGGTCGCGGTGTCGACTGTGGTCGCGATGCTCTATATATGTTTATTAAAAAGGGCATAACTCTCTCATTTTAACTCTGATTTGGTTCATTTTTTGTTTGATGCATAATTAAATTCTCTACAATCCTACAATATCATTTTGATAATATTCTCAAATAAAAAATCATTTATTAATTATTTCCTCCAATGTCATTAACTCTCTTCTTGCATACATGTATGGCTTAATGTTATATTAACCCTAATTGGGATCTTTATAGTATGCTTAAGTCATGATTATGAGTTACCCAAATAAGTATTTAAGGTTACCAAAGTTAAGATAAATCACAACATAGAATATTACTAACAAAAGTATGCCAAGCACTAAGATTATCTCAAATCTCTAGGATTACCAGCAAAGCTAGGAATGGGTTGTAACAATTCTCCCCCTCTAATAAAAATTTTGTCTCAAAATTTCTAAAAGAGGAAAATATACTTGTTAAACATCTCCAATTCTACTTTCCAAGTAACTTCTTCTATACATGATTCCTCCAAAAAACCTTTACTAGGGGTATCTCTCTCCTTTTAAGCTTTTGAATACTATGGTCTATAATTTTATTCTCAGCATTGAGTCATTTGTTCCTCTTCAAATCACAACTTTTAAAAGATATAAAACATATGAAATATAATTTATCATCTCATCATCACATGATACTATTAACTTTTCATTCATGAGACCATACTAGTCATCATATAAATCCTTTTCACAATATCACAGGGTATCAACCCTTATCAACACAAGAGGATTACACCTCATCTAGGGCTCAACCATACCCAAAGGTCATTAAGATCATCATATTATTCCCTATAAGATCATTGTTATCTTTGCATGTCTTATGACAAAGCTCAATAATATCACTTACATATAATACACCGGATTGACACAATATTTCATTAATGAGCTAGGAGATATTCATAAACAATCATAACAGGGTTATATTAACATTAAGAACATTCCTTTATTACATCAACATGCAAGGAATCTAGATATGATTAACCCTCATTATATTCATAATGCACATGTTTAGCATAAGAAAGTATCAACCATGTGTCTATGATAACCACCAATTAACATATAAAGGTTATGATCATATTAAGGAGGTTATTCCACCATCATTTCATCATATAAGGATGTTAAACGTGAATACTCATCTTTATCTATGTGTACTAGAGTTAGGTTCAACAAGATAAATTATACTAATGTTACTAATCACCACTTATACCTAAACCCTTACTCATGGCATCCCCATTGGATCATGGATGCATAAGTGAAGCATCACCATCACATTCCATACTATTCTCAAGTATGAACCTACATATAAATCAAGGTGTAACCATTGGGTTATAGCATACTAGGGTTTCAACAACAGTAACAGAGTACTCTGTGATTGTATTAGTCATTCAAGGACTATTCATACCCAATTACCATCACTTAGTTATATTAAAGCTAGGTATAACAAGCTATACCTCATTAGGGTTACATATCAATACAATATGGTTATCTTCCCTTCTATTCATATGAGTGAATAGGTCAGACTACCTTATTCAGGGTAACCCTCCATTTGTTCCATCATCATTTAACCTATATCACCATACCACAATTGTACAATACTAAGATGTATTACTGGTATGAATGACTACAACTATTAGATACCTTTAATTAACATACTGCTTGCACATGTACAACTAAAATCATACGTAAAACAAATTTACTTCCCTTAATATACCTTCAACAAATTATACTTCTAAAAGAAAATTCACATATTACTAAAAGCCATTGTTTTCTCTTATTTCTCTCCTCATTCATTACTACTTACTTCTTGTTACTTATCCTTCTCATTTTGATCATATAGAATAAACATCTCTAAAATTGAAACATACAAGGTAAGAATAGATTATTCATCATTCTTGATATCACTACAAGAATTTATTTCATACTACATTTTACTCATGTTGTATTTCTCTTTTTGTTCAAAACACACTTGTTACATTTCAAATTTATTTCTTACTCTTTGCTCTGAATCATTTCCATAATGTTTATCTACCTTTCAGATTAGCTACCTTTAAACCCTAGATTCTTATTAGTGCAAGTTTACTTCTGATAGTGCAAATATCATGACCTTGTTTTATAGAGGTTCTTGTATTCAAGGTCAAATCACTAGTGACAACCCTTGAACTACTACAACTCTAAACATTCTAGGGTTTGGTCCTTATCAGTAGCATGATGTTATTGTGGTGTGACTTTGCTCTGTTAATTTGAAAGTCAAACTTTGGATCTCACAAGTTTTACTAAAGTCTTCCTTATCTTATCAATTGAATTTCCTTTATCTTTCTTGGCCATTCAGATAGATTACATTCTCAATTTACCCTACTAGGGTTTCATCATCATATTGTGTGTCATTACTACATTCACTAGATGTCTCTACCATGGTGGTTATGCATCATATATGATTCATTTTCTTATCACTTCATTCCCACATTTCTCTCATTAAGGAAGATATGAAAGAGAAGATGATTCTGAGACTTAAAATTCTTATCTTCAAACATTCCCTTAATACATTTCTTGTATGTAGGTTTAATTAGTTATCAATAAAGATACTTTACTAATTAGCACTTGTTTGAATCTCACAACCTCTTTCTTTTATAATCTATATTACTCCATCATGTTTTAAACCCTACCTTACTTTCCATAATCCTCTTACCATATGCTACTCTTCCACCTGTCATCTTTAACTTCTAATTTTCTCTTATGATCATGTTTCTTATTCATGTATACGATCATGTATACCATGTTGCATATATTTCTTTTTATCCTTTTACTAATGTGAAGTTGAAATTCTAAATCAATAATCTCTCTACTAGTTTCACCTCATGTTTAATACATTACATGTCGTTCATTTTAAATCAAATAGCTCATGCATGCATCAAACTTAGCTTCTCTTTCAATCAAGTTTTTCCTTCCTGAATATAGTCTACCTTTGTATAACTTATTCATTTGTTAAGATACACTTTTGTTCTTCTTTTAGAAACTAATTTTTTGTTCTATAGAGACTTAGAGTCCAAAGGTAGTAAGGGTGAATGTATTAAACTTCATAATAAAGGTATACATTCCATGTTCTCAATTATGTCATGTAATCCTCATTCCTTAATCAAGCTCATCATTTCCAACATTTCTCTTTGTTTCAACTAAGTTTCTTATCCTAGTCTTATGATTTACATGTCCATCTAATTATCTTTACTTTCACTCTTCCAAAGACTCTTTACTTCTATGTACTTATCTTATACTTAACTCTTTTCTTCTATTTTCCCTTTTCTTTGAAGTACATAAAAGCATTGTGCTCACCTATATGATCCATTCCTCATGATTGATTCTTACTATCTTGTCCCTTACATACTTTTCTCATATATTTTCCATATTTAATATTTAGAGTTCATATAATACTAATAATTAAACCTAATTTGAACCTTATGTCATGTTCCTTTATTCCCAATTAAGGGTTTCTCATATGAGGCCCCAAAGTTGAATCTCAAATATCAGTTCCAACTGATTCTTATCTATTCTAATCTTTCCCATATGTTTCAACATATTAGTGTATGTACATTCTCACTATGATGTGTCTAATTTATCCAGAGTCTACTCTTATTATATTTTTAATATGAGTCATTAGATCCCAGTACGCACCCTGCCAGCCAGACCAGACCGAACTTACAATCCTAAAGCCAAGAGCTACTCAGGATTAACCAGCTCCTACTTATTTCAAAAATGTGGAAAGAATGTCTACTCAGGGTAAATTCATTTAAACATAACTTCTGGTCTACTTGATATAAAGAATAACTGAATCAACTTCATGATACACAAAAATTTAAAATAACCATACATATTCTATAAATTGATAATATGAATTCATATATATAAGAGAATTTCTATTGATCTCCAATCAAAGAAGCAATATAAAGCAAGAGTTGTAGCACATTCTATCTTTAAGATCTTAATACTTCATTACTTTTTGGTCTCCTAATCCTAATATTTTTAGGGTTTCTCTCTAGCCTATTCTCCCACTACATTCCTGGCCAGGGCATTCACAGAAGAATAGATACAGTAGCTTGATACTGGTCAGCCTAGGTATCTAGATACTACGTCAGGGTGTCCAAATACCTAAACTTCTGAGAGCTATAGACACATAACCTCCTATCTGCGACACTTATAACTCTAACTTTCTATCCTAATGGTCCCCAACGACTCATCCTAAGCTCTGATACCAAAATCTATCACACACGCATCCCACGATTACCACTAATCATGAGATTAGGGCATGCGTTTGAGGATTATACTTAATACAAAGTCCACTCCCTTGTTTTTTTTTCTTTTGTTTCAAACTCTATTTTTCTCACATCCAATCATATAAACAAACTTTACAAGAGAATTAAACTTTGATCACTCTAATATGATCTCAACATTAATAATACAAAACCATACAATCATTCTATTTCTCACACTTCCATGTACATATGACATGATAATCAGATTCATTCTCTCTTATCAAGGAAACAAAGATACAAAACGTCATTTACAACTCTCTCACATCTATACAAGGACCTAGAGTGGCAGGGACCGACTGAACTTAACTAATCTCATACTTAACTAATGTGGTAGATCTACTTTAATGCTTTGACCTTCATCAAATCCACGTGGTTTCCCTAAAATTTGCGAGTAGAGGGGTGAGCCAACTCACTCAGTGAATGAGTACTTCAAAGAAACAGTCTAAAGCACTGATATAATTACAAATATACTTTTGAGTAACTGGTATTAATTATAACAGCAGTAATCTTTAAAGAGACTAATTTTTCACAAACATAAATATGGCACAATACTCTAGACATCTACAAGAGTGAATCAGTATATGAACATGCTTGATTGATTATAAAGAGAACTAATAACTCAGAAACATACAAAGAATAATTGAATAACTGTGCACTCTTTTTTAACCTCTCATTCATCTTATTATGCCCTGAACCCACACGAGGTGTACCACAACATGTGAAAGAATCACAGCAAGCTATGATCTCACTGTACAAGGCTTAGAAGCATGCCCGGGTTCCTAATAATATCTCTTGAGTAAGACCCCGTCTGCAGTGGGCCTCGGCACGTCTGCCTCTCGGTGGATAATATGAGCGGCCAGATATCTCAAACTCCACCTCTCAACCTGGGTACTCGGGCGGTGAGTCAAAGCCCTTAGGCTTATTGTGCATCAGTGGACCTACTGTCCACTGATCACTCAACATGTAACACAGGTACCACCGACATCCACGGTTGGTGTTGGGCAACACACAATCATAAGGAGTCTGCCCTACTCGTCAAGACCCATGCACCCTACTGGTGTGCTTCGACTTGCCTCGATCTGGACTACCTCTAGTCAGTAAACCATTTCCTCCTCACAGTGTAGACCTCATCCTATGAGGATTCTACAGTGTTCAGGGCATCTACATGTCTAATTCACTCTTTAAATACACAAATCAATCATCACATCAACATATCTTTGTTCATCTTTGTAAACCGTTCATTTCATAACCATCTGATAACATTTACCACAACTGAACTTTTAAGCATCACCACATGTCAAACTGAGAAACATAGATATCACGATTCTTGTTTCACTGAACACCCTATCATTAGGGTTTCATTTACCTCATTCACTTATCACATAACTCGCATAAGGATTGAATACATCATAACATCATTCAATAAGAATTACTCTCAACAATTCACATATAATCGAATATATGTATGAAACTATGTAATGAACTGAACTAGGGTTTCCACCCTCCTTACTGATATATCAAGAAAACATTGATATCATCGAATGAAATGCAAGATCTTATCTGACATATATGTAATACACATACAAATAAAACAATCATTCATAAGCAGAGAGATTCAACTAGGCAAACTTCTTTATTCAATTGTACAACAATTTGAGTCATAGCCAAAAATCCTACTTTTCAGTATAATCATGTAACCTCTACAATTAATTTAAGAATTCTCATTTAGATGGATTGTGATAATTTCTAATGTGATTTCATAATCTGAAATTCATCACAATAGATAAATAATCCATTTCATATCATCTTGCAAAAACTAGATCAAAAAGGCAACTTAGTGTTTGTATTCGCATACCAGGAAATTGAAGATTATTGATAATTTAACTCATTTTCGTTCAATCTACTATTTCAAGGAAGTACCCACTCACCCTAAGGTGTGAAAATACCTTAAAAACGTAGCCCATCTCTGAAGATCTCGAATCCATATCAAATCTCTAGCAAAATCTGCAGTTTCTTCTTCCTTTTAGCCCTAAAGAAGGTCTATTGTAGGTATAAGATGAAGATCAGAGGTTAACCCAAACCTCAAACTCATTGAACTAGGGATTCCGAGCAAGGAGAAATTAGGAGGAGGAAGAATCGATGGATAAAACTGCTTATTAAGTCGAATCTATAGCAACCCTTTTGGGTTTCCAACATTCTTCAAATTCTTCCCCAAAAATCACCTTCTAGGTCCCTCTCTCATTGAGAAAGATATTTGGGATGATAGAGCATTGAATTGTGGTTCCAACGCACTTTCTTTCATTGAAAACAGATAAGTATAGCTTGAGATAAGATCATTTTACGATTTGCTGTCCTGGGCGGCGTCGATCGCGGTCGTGGTGTCGACACAGCGTCGCGGGTCGCGGTGTCAACGCAGCGTCGTGGGTCACAATGTAGACCACGGTCGCAGTGTCGACGCAACGTCGGTCACAGTGCTTTGTATATGTTTACTAAAAAGGGCATAACTCTCTCATTTTATTTCCGATTTGGTTCATTTTTTTGTTGGATTCATAATTAAATTCTCTACAATCCTACAACATCATTTTGATAATATTCTCAAATCAAAAATCATTTATTAATTATTTCCTCCAATGTCATTAACTCTCTTCTTACACACATGTATGGGTTAATACTATATTAACCCCAATTCCGATCTTTATAGTATGCTTAAGTCATGATTATGAGTTTCCCAAATAAGTATTTAACATTACCAAAGTTAAGATAAAGCACAACATAGAATATTACTAACAAAAGTATGCCAAGCATTGAAATTAATCTGAAATCTCTAGGATTACCAACAATGCTAGGAACGGGTTGTAACATAATCCTTCATGATGAAGGTGATTTCTATGGTAGGTTTCAATACTCAATATTGATGTGAAATTTTTATATATATGCTCACACTAAATTTTTTGTAATCACAAATTTCATCTTTTACTTGACTCAAGTCAAACTCTTTGACTATCCTATCAAATCAAAAGATTATAGTTCTGAGATGCTTGTTTCAATCTCTAGATTGACCATTGTAGCTTATAGACTTTGTTTGCATTAATGGATGTGTCAAATACACATACTCTTATTTATTCCTATTTAAGGAATGCAGTTTTAAAACTAGATATGCAATATCACATAGTCCCAACAAACTGCAATAATATGCACATTCATTGGTAATGGAATTTCATCATGTTCAACACTTTGAACTGATTAGAAAACCTTTCAACCAATCTATCCTATGTTATCTATTTGGTCTCATTATGAAAAACCCAACTGCACCCTTTGGGTTTTACCCCTCTAGGTGGCATCACCAAGGTCATACCTTTTTGGTTTTCATGGATTCCATTCTGGGTATAATGGCCTCAAGCCATAGACTCTGGACCCTCAATAGCTCTTAGTTGAATGTTGGGTCATCATCTTATGACCAACTCACAACTTATCTAAGTTACATAATTCACAATCTCTTAATCTTAGACATGTTTTACCTGAACTATGAGTTTTATGTGTTACATCAAAGAACTTGAGATTCCACAACCACTTGTGACTCTCTTTGTTCTCACTATGCTTCCTATGGTTCTAATGTTCTTTGTTGAATTTGATCTCTTTGAGTTCTACTTTACTCCCACTGATTCTAATGGAATTCAACCATCTAGTAACAAAAAAATTTTCATTTGTTTGAGATAATTAGTGTTCAAAAAACTAACATTTATGTGATTGAATCATTTTAAGAAACTATTTCTCTTCATATAGGTTTCAATCCTTAAGACATATCGGGACATCCCATATCATATCCCATATGATGTCTTTTAAAATAATTTCTAGATGTTACATTATTTTAGTGTAAAGCATGTTCCTTAAAGAAGTTTGGAAGAATAGATTAAATGATAATCATATCATGACTCATAATGATGTGATTCCTTCTTTCTGACACATCATCATGTTCAAGTGGACTTAATTGTGATACAATATCACAATCTCTCCAAAAGGATATCAAACTTTTCCTATAAAGTATTTCAAACTTTGATCATATCATAGTATCTTAATACCTTTAGGTTAGTTGTGTGCTTTGTATATGTAATATCCTTGAACACTTCAAGTGGTTTTTATTTTACTGAGTACATATCATAATATTACCAATAAAATGAATGAAGTATAAACAACTATCAATAGCATTCATTCTATAGGTCTTTTTACATCATTATGCACATGTCCTTGTAGAATGTTTATTCTCCCACTATACCTAGTGAGGAGTGGCTTGTCATGTTGCTCATATATAAGACTTTCATGTCTCTTATTGATTCAATAATCAAAATAGTCTAGATAAGCATCAATATGCATTCTAGAAACAAATTTCTCATATGTGTGATCTAGATGATAGTGATATATTGTTGATTGTTTGAGTTATCAAGTATAATAATTTGGTATTTATGTTATGAACATTCATCTTTTGATCCTTTCATATAAAGATGACTACATGTTTATGGCATTACCATACAAGATCACATATTTGAAATAGAAGCATTGACAGTTCTTTATTTATAATCATCCTTGTCCATACAAGATGCATACAATAAAATGTTTCTATTTATTAACATAATGAAATAGAAATTCAACTAACTCTATTACATGCCCAGTGGGATAAGATAAATTTTGAATGCAAACTGAAGTTGCAACAACTCTTTCTCATCACAGTCCTTCCTTGTCCTTTCATAAAGGCTTTACTTCTTAACAGATCATGCACATCAAAGTATCTCGGATCTAATCCGGTATCATATACCAAGATGAAGAAGTATTCAAATTTATCATATAACATTTATACCTAAAGTAGAGGCCTCTGCCTCTTCCTTCTTCTTCTTCTTTAGTTCCTCTAGGAATAGAGGGCAATTCCTTTTCTAGTGTCCGACTTGGTGATAGTGGTGACATTTGCCTCCCTTCTTTATTCCTCCTTTTCCTTGAGATTTGAAGACTTCGGCTTCTGGCCAGATTTAGAACTCTTCTTAGCTTTGTCTTTGCCTTTAGACTTTCCCTTTGTATTGCTGGTCATCATCATAGACTTGGTCTTGTCTTTCTTTATTTTTCCCTCATCTATTGTCAACATGCCTAGTAACTCTATAAACGGCTTGTCAAAGTCATTCATGTTGTAGTTCTTGACAAACTGACTATATGACTCAGGCAGAGACTACAAAATCACATCATTGGCTAATTCTTGACCCAAGGGGAATCCCAGTCTTGACATGTTCTCCACATACCCAGTGACCTTGAGCACATGAGGACCTACTGGATCTCCTTCTTCCATGTTGCATTTTAACAACACCTTAGAGACATCATATCTCTACTGTCATGACTCATCTTGGAACATGTTCTTAAGATGTGTGACCATCTAAATTACATCCATGTTTCCATGTTGCCTTTGCAACAAATAGTCCATGGAGTACAACATTAGACACTTGACATCAACAACATCTTCAATATGCTTCTTATAAGCATCCCTATCACCCTTTGGTGCATTGGGAAGAGGTTCATCTGACTCTGGTGTCTCTAGGACATAGAGCTTTGGCTCCTATATGAGAACAAATATCAGCGTCATGAATTAGTCATGGAAGTTATTCCCATTTAACTTGTCCTTCTCATGGACTTGTCATAGAGAAAAGTTGTTGTTGTGTGTTGCCATTTGATTCTACAAAAGAATTTGCAATTTTGTCAAAAACTCATTTTGATTTGATTTGATTTGTGAAATATGATGATATTAAATTAGGTCTTTAGTCAATTATCACTCCCACTATTTTATTGAAATTGATAGCCCTCACATATCAATTTGAAAGATTACAGCGTACAACCTTCTAGTGAGCCAAGATCTAAAATAATTCAACTATTACTCGACCAATTCCAACATCCATAGTCAATTGTTAAGATAGACAACATTTGTCAATTGAATAGTATACAATTCTTGGATAGATGATATGTGCAACTCCTTGCCATAGCCATCTTTATATCTTTGGTGCCTAATCCCATTAAGTACACCAGTTAAGCCTGACCCAAAAGCCAACACGATAGATATGCACCCTACTTGGGAGAACCTACATATCTACTATCACACTTCCACAAGATGGACGATGCACCATACTTGGGTGTAACCTATGCTTGGTCGATCAAGATTGTTATGTGTGTTTCTTATACAAAGTATCTAAGACTTGATGTTTAATTGAGGGAGTTTGTATTACATAACTACATATTCTTTCAATCACCACACATATATAGTACGTATCATATACATGATATATCTTACAATGTAAACATGTGATATAAAACATTAGCGATGGTTATGGCCATACTACTATAATTACTTGGAGACACAAGGAATTACTACTACCTAGGTCTACATCACATGTACGAACCTATTGTTGGTGTAGATTTGTGCTTTCCAGTCTAGGTTGATCAGTTCAACCCTTGAACCGATCAGCTCACCTATTGGCCGGTCGGTTGGTCGTCTGAAGCGGTCGTCTAGTCTCTGGTCCAACAAATGTCTAGAAACCTCCAAACAGTTGATTCATTCCACCAAGTGGTCAGTTCACGCTCCTTTGTTCTTCCCTCTTTGGTCTCCATCTGATCAACTTGCACATGAAACAGTCAACTGTCCTGACGGTGATTGTCATCTTTGTCATTGTAAGAAAAGAAACTATCCTATTTCTATTAGATTTATTATATGGTAATGAGAAACCTCAAGTTACATTTGAGGGGAACAAAGGTAGGAAAGAATAACACTTTTATATTGTAAAGAAGAAGGTAGAGGCTCGATATGCAAACCTAGATAAAACACATGCACAAAAGAAACCATCCAACCGCGCATATATTTCGGTTATTATCCATAATCATACTACACATCCACATCCAAAACTCACTTTTAAGGAGACGTGTGAAAATTATATATATATATATATATATATATATATATATATATATTAGTTTTTAAATTATATGTGGCATTTGATCAGATATACATATTAAGAAGTTTAAATATTCACATTGTATGCAACAAATAAAAAAAGCAAACCAAAAATCTGATCATATCGATTATCCAAAACATAGTAAATAGGTGTGGCTCTGATACCATTGTTGGAAAATACGGGCACAAAGTAGGCAGTAAAAACAAAAATTTATCTATCCATATTCCCTAGAACAACAAGATTGTGTCAATAACTATATAATGGAATGGTTGGTTTAATGTGTTCATACACGGTTCTCGAGCAAGTCCATCAATTATTCCTTGTTGCACTAGTCGTGCATCTCTCCTGATTGCACTGGGATAGTGTTTGAAGTAGCTCCTGGTCTCACCACAGATGGCAAGATGATGTTGTCCTCCCAGTGGTAGACAACAACCTCTAGGCCTCTATGGAAGTCCACACGGACCACCTAGAACTCCTATCATTCTACTACAATAGACATGAAGGAGTTTACCCTCCCATTGGTGTACTAGTCACCAGCTTGCTCTCCCACAATTGTTCTCCCTAGCTATCCCTCACTTTATTGGGTAGGACTTGCTCGGGATCTCTATTGCTTACAACAACTACATATGACAACAATTGTTAGAGGCAATTGAGTTGCGTCTCTAGGAAGCCCTTAGTACCCCTCTATTTATAGGAGGGTCAGGGTTCATAGTCTGTGTGGGGGTGGAAGGGACCAAAATCTCATGAATTTTTGCAACATGTGACATGCGAAACAATTGCTTCACCAATGAATTGATCGGTTGGCATGTGAGCCGATTGGTTTGCCTAGTGAACTTTCCATTTGATCATGTTTCCTAATCACAATTGTATTGGCAATTCTAATCCAATTTATCCAAAACAGGACGTCAGCACTAATCCTTGATGCAATCATATTACTAATCTGTATCGAGCAGTTCATCACATGAACCAGTCGCCTCATGACCATGAGCCCATCAATTCACTCAGTGTTTGGTGTTATATTGATTGTCTAATTCCTTTGTCTTTGATATCTAGAATGAACTCGAGGCATGAAATCATCATCCTTTCAATGTTCAATCCATGTTCCTTGATCCAAAGTAGACTATCTGAGATATATTTGACCTCAATATCATATATTGGTTCACATGTGCATGCACATGCTTTTCTCAGTCTCTCTTATCAAGTGGCTAGGATATCAACCTCCTGTAGGTGGGACAAATCCCATCTATATCACTCATAGTCATCCCCATGTGTCACAGTGCACCCAATCATCACCTTTATGGAAACCCTTATTTATGATCATAGTGGATGATGTCAAAGCACATTGAATGACATGTAAAGAGTTTAGTGAATTTAGGTCTAAGAACTACAATGGCCACCTTCACTATGAGATATGACTATGACCAACATTTATGGTTTCCATGTGTCACTCTCAAGGTCGGTCTGTCTGATACACTATTCTCTAACAAGTATCTATGTGTTTGGTTTGATATCACATATCGTGACTGAAGAGATTTTGTAATCAACCAAAACACACTCTAGTATTTAGTGTTATTGCTGTCTATTTTCCTTCCACAGTAACATTTGACTAGGGAGATAATAAGAAAGTACATACTCTTAACATCCATATGATCTCATTGTTCAAGTCACATACTTGAAGACATACATCATTGAGTATTGTCATTCATTAGACATTCATTATGTTTCCTCATTATCTCATAACTGAATGAAACAAAATGAAGTTTGCCTTAATAATTAATCAAATCTTTTATATGATATTCTATCACAATCATCATATGATTGGCTCTCTAGGCATACATACCAATAGAAAGAGTCCCAAGATCCTAAGGAGGTAAGAAATTTTAGTAAGTTGTGAAGCTTCCTTGGGTTGGTGATTCCCTACATTAGACTCTAGTGGTTGTTTATGAGAAAGAGAGATTTGGGTGAGAATATCTTATGAGAAGAGATCTATGAATAGAATACTATCATGTTTCAGCTCGGTTTTTGATTGAGTGTATATATCTTGTGAAGTTGATTATTGATGCTAATGCGGTAGACCTGAGAACCCCAGACCAAAGAGGGAAGACAAAGCTAGTGCATATAATACTCATAGAGTTGAGTGAGCTCATAGAGATTGATCATGGAACCACCATCATGTAAGGGTGTCAGGGGAACTTCAATTGGACTTTTTGATATATGTTTGACAAACCACTCATATAACTTTAATCTAAGAATCATAATATAATATAGATATCAAAATGATCTAACCTTGAGATGTGATATATGGAAATGACATGAAGGATTACTTAGAAATGGTTTATCAGTTCTCTATCTATAAGTAGCTAGACATATGTATGAATTACGATAATGTCAAATATCTAGATAATATCAAGATGAACAATTGATAAAATTTATGATGTAATACAAGAAATAAAATGAAATAATATTCACGTTAAACATTGGATGTGGTTGTAATTGACATGAGGAATCGATAGTTATTATATTTGTCTTCTCCAAGGTATGACGTACCTCTTACTTGGTCTACTATATAGTATGTTTGTATTATGTGTGTAAAAAATACTTGGAATATGATATTGGAGAAAATAATTGTTTGTGATTTTCTGTATATATAGTCCTAAGCAGATGAAACATTATATATATGTTCCATGATATCTAGGAACATCAACTCTTTGGTAGTTATATCATAAGGCCTTAATCCATTTAACTCTCAGGTAGTAAATGCATGGATGATATACTGGAAAATATACCTAAAAGGCATGTTCTCTTTTGTTAATATACATCTTTGTTCAAGTATGCTTTTGTTATCGTTTATTTCTACCAAGTGTTATTTTGACTTTCCCTAGGAAGGTGAGTTCACAATTCAGTTTAAGAATTGAGGCAAACTTTGATGTCACCTAAATCTTGAAAGAGTAAGTATATGAAGCATAAAATCACATATATCGAGTATAACTCTTTGAACCCAAATAAACCTAGCTCAAAATACACGTGAATGGCCATAGCTGTGGCCATCAACACGAACGTGGCCTATGAAGGACACCTCACCCATGGTGAACACCACAACCATGGCAAGCTAAAGACAAGATGAGCAATGCCTGTGTCACCTTCCTCCAACACGACCATGCTACCCAACACGACTGTGCTACCCTCTACCCAACACGACTGTGGCACCCGCCACGGCCGTGGCCATGCTATGCATTTCCCTATACCTCACAACATATCTCCACAACAACCATACCATCCCAACGACCATGATACCCAACCACCACCACGGTCATGGCACCTCGCCACGATCTTGGTGACCACCGAATCCTACCTAATTTTTCCACTGCACTTCTATTTCTACACCCACTTAACCTAGTGCTTTCCACCACCTATATATACATAGGTGACAACCACATCACGAGTTTACCTACTCCTTATCCACTCTATAGCATTCAGTGCTCCCTTCCTTGCTTTCAACGCCATTACCTATCGCCCACCTTCCATTTCCACCCAAAAACCTTGGGTTTTTCACCATAATCCCCTACCTTCTCATGCCATTTCCAACCTTGGAGGGAGGTGCTGCATTCTACAACTACTAGGAGGTGAAGGAGAAGGGTCTTCCATGAGCTCCATGGATTTCTACCACTTTCTTATCTTTTATTTTCTCTTTTGTTTAGTTATAAGTAGCTAAGGCCCTTGTGGTGGGCTGTTTGGGGCAAAAATGATACCTTGATACCATGTTGGGGGAAGATAATTTGTAAACTCTATGATTTCATTCTATGATGATTTCTTGCTATTTATATCTCATTTCCCATGCCTCTACTTGTGGTTTGTATCTAAAAATATGAATTGTTTGTGATTGTGTGCTTGAAGCCACCTAAGTCTAGGAGAAGATAGCATATGTGGGGCAATCTTGGCAATTGCTCCTAGGTCCAATTAGTGGATCCCTAGCTAGCACCCCGTCTTCCCCTACATATAGGTCTTCTCCTACTCCTAGGTGTGTGATCTAAGTAGCTAGGGTAGGGTTGATTGGTGTAATTTCCTAGGAGTTTGATAAAAGGTAGGTGGTGAGTAATGTGGGGTGAAACACCCTCACCTCTACCACTCAGTTTTACCTTTGACCCCCAATTACTCTAAGAAACCCTATGCTAGAAACCTAAATTAGTCAAATCCTAGTGAAATCTCACCTATACCTTAGGCTAACTAATAGTTTAGGGTGATTTCTTAGCATTTGACTAGTTGTTTGGTTTAGTAATCTAAAATGAATGATTTAAGATTTTTTGTTCTATCTTTACCCCAATTGGAACCCTAGTGTCATTCCCAAATGGCCCACCTATCTTTATCATTTCTAAAACCCATCTTGTTAATTTAGCATGTTCATGCTAAGTACTTGCTGGATTTTAATTGCCTCTTAGTTAATTTCCTAGTTCTTGCTAGTTAGATTTTGATTGAATAGCTAGTGCTCTTTTGAGCTTAATAGTTTTGATCTTGCTAGTTAGTAGTAATCTAGTTCATTAGTTTCTTTAGGTTCGTAATTTCTAGTGTAGTGTAGTCTCTTGCTCTTGCTCAGTTAATTGTCTTTTCTTACTTCTTAGACTTAACCGTGTAGGGTAATTTATAGTTGTTGATAATCTAGTTTCCTTCTTGCCTTTAATTGCTTGCAGCATTAGAGTAATAAACCAAAATCACCTTTAAACCCTAAAAACCCTACTCTCTACATTAAGAATGTAGCCTACACTAACCTAGCTCTATTTCCCACTCTCTCCCTATGGATCGACCCCTTTACTTTCCTCTCACCTATACTACTATATGACCCCATGCACTTGTGGGAGTATATTTTGGTATTTTGAGTGAACCTTGTTTAGGGCTTTATAAATTTGAAAGATCCCAAGTGCGCAGAAAAATTGCACCACCTACCTTCTCTCCCTTCCTTCTTGTATAGATCCATGGTAGAGCTTGTGCTAAAGGTTTAAGAACACCTTCTTTCTTGTCTCCTTGACCTAGGGTTTGCTTGCTTTTGGTGAAGGAGCTAGTTGGCCATGTGGAGTGCTCAAGTTAGAGTTTTCTTCTCTCTCCCTTTGAGCTACCTTTCTGCTCGGACCTACTTCATCTTCTTTAAGGCAAGTTATATAACTTTATCCATGTTTATCGCTTGCTCCTAGCTTGCATGTACTAGATCTTGCTCTAAAATGAAGTTCTAAGTAGAAAGATGTTATCTTTGCCTAGGGTTTGAGCTTATGTAATGATTCCTACGTACTTTATCTTCTTGGATGAACCCTAAAGCTTACACACAATCCTTCCTTATTTGTAGAAGTTCTAGAACTTGCATGTTTGTGGAAAAAGATGGGTTTTGCTCATCAAATGATGGTTCTTTATTAGGGTTTTGGGCTGATTTTCCCTCCTTGTGATGCAACCCGATGGTTTGATTCTTGGTGATAATTTGTTTGACCTTCTTGTACTAAATGATGGTTTGGACTTTCTTTCTATTTGGTCTTGAGAAATAATGGTCTTGATGTTCTTCCAATTGGTTCAAGTCGATGGCTTTGTTCCTTGAACTTAGGGTTTCCTTGAGGTTCTAAAAAATGGTTTTTCCTTGGGTCTCTTGGACTATTTTGTACCTTGTTCATGATCTGATGTTTGGCCCCCTTATGACAACTGGTGGTGGGTATCTTAGTTTCTATTTGGACGTACTTTTGAACTTGAAACTGATGGCTATGATTCCTTCACATCAACGATGGTTTTGATGCTCTCTCTCAAGTGGCTAAATCGATGGTCTTAAGTCCTACCAAATGAAGGTTTCTATGGTCTCTCAAATGGTGGTTTTGTTGATATGTTTTCTCACCTAGTGATGACACTCGAGTCACATTGGGTCAAGACTTTATGGTGTCACTGGCTCTTTGGTTGATGGTTCTCAACCAATGGTCTCACTAGTTGCAACATCCGATTGTATGACTGGTTCTTTGGTCGACAGTTCCACTATATGACCATTACCAAAAGCTAATGGTGGTCATGTTCTCCACACCCGATTTTGGACCTGGTGTCCACAACTTATGATACTTCTAAAGTCAGCAAAAAATGGTCCTTTTAGATTTATAATCATGGCTTCTTAGGGTCCAATGGTTGTGATTAATGCATATGATTCAAAGGTCTTGTTCACCTTGAACCTTATGGTTTTATGTGTGGTTCATGATTTGATGGTTTGTGCTTGCTACACCTGATCTTATGGTTTGTATTTGATGATTTAGAATGAATGGTTTTGAGCCCATGATTTGTAGTCTTACCTTTGCCCTCAAATAATAAAATCTGATGGTTTTTCCTATCTAACATCCTATGGTCTTGTTTTTATGGAAATTGATGATTTGTTGAGACCTAATTTTTGATTTTTTGGTTTGAGGCTACAATCCGATGGTTACACCTTGAGTTATGTATGAATCCACACTTGGTATAGTATGGAATTCAAGGTAACACTTTACCTTGTGCATCCATGGTCGGATGGGGATGCTATGTGTGTGCTTTATCCTATGTAAGTGTTTGAACCTGTGGTTTAGTTTGAGGTGATAATTTGTAACATTAATTCCACCTATCTTGTTGAACCCAACTTAATGTAATTAAGTAATGATGGTTAATCAGACTTAGCTTCCTTGTATGATATAATGAAGGAATATTCTCTTTAATGTTGAAGTAGGTCCTGACAAAGGAAACCAAAGTTTTGACATCGTGATGCTAGTTGATGAACACCTAATTTATGAAGAGATGTGCTTAAATGCACATGAGAGAGACATCTATTACAAAGATGTTTGGAAAGTTATGTGAGGATGATTGAGTCAAGAATCAATAAGCCCGACTGAAGGCATAAAATTTAGTGCTAGTGGGAGGCAACCCACCTAGATTTGGGAACTTTTATACCCAACCTTCACTTTTTGATACCTTTTCTTTGTTTTTACATGGTTCCAAGAAACACAGACACACACACACACTTGTGTTTAATATTTTTTGTTTAGACTTTGAAGATATGGTAGGTGATAGGTTGAAGAGAGAGTAAAGATGAGTGCAAGCATGGATGTGTGAAGAAAATGTGGCATCCATGTAATGAAATTCGAAAATGTGAAAGTTTATGAAGTTTTCAATGAAAAAACACTTTTGAATGACTCACCAAGGCGATGGTGACGCAAAACAGTCATGGAGGAATTGATGAAAATGTTACAGAGTAATGTGATGTTTTGTTAAGGAACAACAATGATTGTGGAAGCCCCCATGATCGAGGCATATGGAGGATAACACGACCATTGTGTTCACCATGGGCGTGGCAAGAGAGACACACCACGACCATTATAGACCACCATGGCCGAGGTGATTTTATGAAAAATGTCATAGAGAGGGGTGAAATTTTGTGAAGAAATGACCACGACTGTGGCAGCCACCACGGCTGAGGCACATGAGGTCAGCACAACCATGGCAACCACCACAGGCATGGCTAGGGTCATTCAATAGCCACCATCATTGCCAACATGGACTTGGACCCCACCACGGTTGTGCCATCCCCTCTACACCTCATTTGTGGCCTCCCACCATGGCTGTGGTGGGGGCTGGCCCCACCAAATTTTAACTTAACCTATCCCTCTCACCATGAACCCCCTTTCTTTATAACACTTTCTACATGCACGCACACGCCCATGGTGACGACACAGGCGATGAGCCTTGCTCCATCTACCTCCTTTAGCCCTAATCCTTCACCAATCCACCTCCAAATCAATTCCTACACCTCTGCCTACTCCACCTTTTCCTTTTTCATAGCCAAATATCCAACAATCAACCACCCATCCCCACTTCTACCACCACAAAATGCTCAACATCCACCACCCAAAAAATACCCAGAATCCAACCCTTCCTCCTCCAAATTAACTTCCCATCCATCCATTGCCACCACTACACCTCCACGAACTGATTCCACCCCATTCTCACCTCCATTTACCCCCTCCACCACCAAATCTAAAAATCACAGACCTCAACTCCATCACCACCTCCACTCCATGAAGAGGATAGGAAATGGTGTGAAAAGGGGGCTCAAAAGAGACTTGAGATGATCACAGGGGGCAAGGTACGCACAAAGAGAGAATCCTCCAACATTTCCATGTCGTCACACACCCCATCAACCTCAAATTCGATCTGTGCCTCATCTAGTCGCTCAACATCTATGAGTGCTTCCAACACTGCATCATCAGACAATCACCACATCACCGACATCACTTATGAGGAGGAGGAAGAGGAGGCATATGAGGAGAATATTGATTCCATGATAGATGGAGTGGATCTAGGGATCCAAAAGTGTCCACAACAAGAAAAGGGGGCATCAACCCCGTCTTCATCAAGGATCCCTCAAGGACCTACACCAGCTCGCCACTCCACCTCTTCACTTAGGGAGAGACCAAAATAGTAGCCACATGCAATGAGGTAGTTGATCTTTGAGGAAGAAGGGGAGACATCATTACCCCACCCCGATCATAGAGTACCACTCAATCTAGATACATGCTCGGGGTCACAGACATACTGTACTGATGAGGAGGACGATGATAGTGATGAGGAGGAGCTTGTTTTAGATCCAGAGGACACGTTGGCCTATGTCGAGGTAGACAGAATGAAGGGTCTTAGTGAGGCTCCTAATGGAACATATTATGGGAGAGGTAGCCAAAGAAGAATACAAATCACCCCCTCTACCATAAATGCATGACCAGGAGGGTCATATCAACAAGGTATGGATGCAAGAAGGTGATTTATGACTTGGGCATCAAAGAAACAGTGGAGGACAAGCTGGTTGACACTGGCTTGTGGGAAGTGCTATTCATAGAACAAACCATGTATGTGAAATTGACACAGAAGTTCTTTTCTACACTTGAGAAGGTTAGACTTAGAGGGGAAGAATAAATCAAATTTGGAATCGTGAACAAGATCCACACACTCACTGCTTCTGAATTGAATTGCATTTTTGCTGCGAATGCTAAGGAGGCCAAGAAGATGAATGAAGGCTGGATTGAGAAGGACACAAACACTAAATATTATGACTTTTGGTATGACCTGACTGGGACTCAAGGATACACAACAAGAAAGTAAAAAAACCATGGCAATTAGAAACCTTTGATCTAGTATGTGCAAAAGGTCATTGCTAATACAATTGTGGGAAGATATGTCAATCATGGGAGCATCTCATAGAAAAACTTCTTTGTGTTAGAAGGGATTATTAAAAGAGAATATCTCAACCTAGGGACAATTTTGATAAACCATATGAGATCAATTCCTTCTAAGAGAAAAACTCCATTTGTCATGGGAGGAAATGTAATCTCAATTGCAATGGCCCTAGGATGTGATATCTCATGTCTCACAGAGGTTGAGGGAGCTCACTTTGTTGATATGAAATACCTTATTCGCTCCCAAATGATAACTTCCAGAAATAAAAGATTGGAAGTATAATGTAAGACCCAAATTAATGGCAATAAATGTTGAGCTACCCTACCATGTTGTCCCACTCCGCGCTATTAGTGGTGTTGCTGACTTTTTGGGTGTACGGATGAGGCAATGGGAGCAAAACAACCCCAGGGAGAACTACAACGCCACTTCTGTACATGAAGGAGTAAGGTAAATCAATAGTACATGGGCAGCAAGAAGAAGAAGAAGAAGAAGAGCAGTGAAGACAAGCTCGCACAGTGAAAAGAAGGGATGGGGCAACATCCCAACTACAACAACCTTCAACAAACACCTACAACATGTCATCCATACAGACACAACTTGAAGGTATTCAAAAGACACCACATGATATGCAACTCACTCAACAATACATGTGGCATGACCAACTCAAATGAACTACCAGGTCAACCACATGTATCACTACCACTATGCACAAGCTCAAAGAAACCCTGAATGGGGTGAAGATTTATTAAGTGGTATCTCATACTACCAAGAGACATACCCATCCCTCAGGATGCCAACTGGGGTCACTATTACCAATTCCCTCCATCTTTCCCAGGTCCCACACCTCCTCTAGCAACACCTCATCATTAGCAGCAAGACCAGCCACAGCAAGGAGGTCTGCCACCTAACCCTCACCAGCAACATTGATTCTTACCCTACCTTCCCTAAGATTTAGTTTCATGCTAAGGACAACATGATTCGTAAGTTTGGGTTGGTAGGGCGGTATGCACCACCCTATCTTTCTCATTTTGTTTGACATGTTTTCCTGACTGATTGATTGTTTGATACCATCATATCTAGCATAGAGTTCTTTTTGCTTGTATTCATGCCTACATGTAGTTTAATTTCATGCATTTTTGCATATTTTTTCAAAAAAATTTCTCTTCCATACCAGGCATTGCATTTTCATGTATATTTTGGGTTTTAAGTGTTTTTGCTAGAAATTTCCTCTTTATTCTTTAATTCCCAATAGTAGGTTTAGATGCGATATAAAAATGCAAACTGGCACCATTTTGCCCAGTTTTGCCCAAATTTGGAACTCCTTGTCCAAAAGCATGTTTCAACTTAAATCTCCAAGAATTTTTTGATCTCTGATAATCACATTCTTAGAGTTTATTACTAAATGGACTTGATTGTTGACTTTTTAGATGTGCATCACTTCTCTTATGTTTGTGAATGATTAGATTGAATTGTGAATTGAGGAAGCTATGAATGCTTAGATCCTATGGAATCACATGATAAAAATGTAAATCTCACGTTGTTTACTCATGTGGTGTGACATCATTTGATGAAGTGTTGGACTAGTTTTCATGTAGGAGATTTTTTGTTGAGAACCACGCTAATGATCCCTCTTTTACCTGACTCTTCTTTCATCATCTTCATACCCCTTTGCATGATGAAAGGGTGGCTAAGTGCACATATTTTGCCTTGGCCACCTCCAAAAGTTTGGGGTGACCATATCTACATCTCCTCACTTCACATTATCCACCATATACACTATCTACACCAAGGGCAAAAACAAAGAACAAGAAAAGAAGAAAATAAAAAGAAAAAGGAAAATAAAAGATGCTCATGTTTAAGAGCATCTAAATAAAAGATGAGTGTTAAAACACTCCAATCTCTTACCACAATCCTTTCTTCTATTTTCATACCCATTGAGCTAGGAAACATCAAACCTAGCTCACTTTAACCTTTTCTATAGCCACGTGGGTCATTTGCTGTTGTTTGAAGCATAAGATAGAATGCATGAAAGTGAAACAACACTCCTAGTCATTGTTGATTGACACCATCATGAAATAGTTTACCCAAAATTACATGAGGACATATGGAAAGCTTGTGTATTCTATGCTCTATATTCAAAGTTTGTATGCTCAATGATCTTTTTATGATTGGATTATGAAAGTGGAGAGGCGAGAGGTGGAACACATGCACTTAGTCACTTTTGAGACCATTTAGTCAATAATCATCTTTTGCAATGCATTTATCATTCTTATTTGATTGAAAGAAATTGTACAGAGAGATTAAGTTGGAGTATACTTGATGACAAGTATGTTTTAAGTTTGGAGTGGTGATACAGTCCTATTTTAAGGTTTCATATTGTGTCCTTTTGCATTATAGTCACATCAAAATGTTTTTTCTCCCCAATATGAACTATTTATCAAATAAACTTATGGTAGCTTTTTGTATATTTTTTAGGGCACTTGTGCATGCATTTGATGCAAAGGAGGTGGATGGATCCAAATATTCCCTGAGCATTCCTTGGATGTACAAGAATCGATTTGAAGCAAAAAGGAGTCATTTGAAGAAGTTTGAGCCAAGATCAACAACTTGGGCCCCTACCTCAATCGTGCTACATCACCACTGTCGTGGTGAAATGGCCCAAAAAGTCACAGTGAAGTC
This sequence comes from Alisma plantago-aquatica, assembly GCA_963693085.1. Lineage (NCBI taxonomy): Eukaryota > Viridiplantae > Streptophyta > Magnoliopsida > Alismatales > Alismataceae > Alisma > Alisma plantago-aquatica. The sequence continues at coordinate 409,774,199 of OY856410.1, read as the reverse complement.
CCAAGTTTTTTACGTGGATGACCACGACCGTGGAGCCACAAAATGGATGTGGCCACTAAAGACAGCATGAACATGAACAACAACATGACCGTGACAGAAGTCCTCCATCACCCCCATGGAGCCATGCCACGATCATGGCGAAACATCCCAAAAACCAATAGAAACCCAGCTCAAAATACACATGAATGGCCACGGTTGTGGCCATCAACACGACCATGGCCCATGAAGGCCTCCTCACCCATGGTGAATGCCATGATCGTGGCAATCTGAAGACAATATGAGCAACACCTATGGCACCTTCCTCCAACACGATCATGCTACCCATCACGACCGTGCTACCCTCTGCCCAACACGACCGTGGCACCTGCCACAACCGTGGACACTCTATGTATTTCCCTCTACCTCACAACATACCTCCACTACAACCATACCACCCCCATGGCCGTGATATCCAACTTTTCCACTGCACTTCCATTTCTACCCCCACTTAACCTAGTGCTTCCCCACCACCTATATATACATAGGTGGCAGACACATCACAAGTTTACCTACTCCTTATCCACTCTATATATCATACATTTTATATCTTCTGGATTTTTGATACATATATGCTTGTTAGAAATGAATTCGAGTTTGTATGTCTACTTCTTTGATGTAGCCTTAACTCATCCAATTGGCATTGACTAATCAAGTGAAACCTTAATCATGTAGTTCCCTATGTTGTAGATCCATTCCAATATGAAGATTTGTTGGATGGTGAAATGATTATTCCTCTAATGGAAGATCAGATTCATATACCATTGAGTATATGCATGTTTTGAGATGGTTGCGGTCATACCTTGGCCGAAGAACGACTGAGGCTGTATCTCAGATACTTAGTCAAAGAACGACTGCGGTCGTATCTCAGATACTTACATATGTGATGTGCTTGAAGACAGTTGCAGTGTACCTCATATGATAGGGTTTTGTATACCCTCCTCACTAGTATAGTGACCTTTATACTAAAGGACTAGGTTATTTCACTAGTGCCATGGCCTATATACCAAGGGTGGACTAGGCTATTTTGTAGCTTGACATAGCTTGACCTTATGTGTCACTACGACAGACTCGTACTGACTCAGGGCATATGAGATCTTAGGATTCCGACTCTCCTAGATCTTGTATGGAACTAGTTTTGACATAGTAGTGATTAGTTGGAGTTTGAGTGGTATACCTCAAACTCCCCATGGCTTAATAAAAGATGTAATACAACCATGTAGCATATCTGCTAGGATTATACAACACTTCATATTGTATAACCATCCTTGTTTGCTCCTTCCACATAGAAATGATGTATAATATAATAAGAGAAAGTAACATTGTTTATGTTGTTAAGTATATTGATACTACTAGTTAGATTTATGTTGTTAGTTACCTCATGATTCTAGCTATGCTTTATGGTTAGCTATGCATATACTGTTAGTCATGCTAATGATGTTAGTTATGTTATGATGTTAGTCAAACTTATGATGATGGTTTTATATGCTCCTTTACATATCATGTTAACCACCCTTGCTGTCATGCTATCTGTTTAAAATGGTGATAGCTTTATCTATTCCTCTAAGTATCATGTTGATCATGTTTATTATAATACCTTTTTTTAATCTGCTTAATTAGCCTAATATTCTTAATCTGCTTAATTGTATAATCTTTTATAATCAATAAGTATTGTTGAGAGTTATATCTCTTGTTGGGACATGAGTCTCACCTTATGGGTCACCACATCTTTTTAGGTGATCTGTAGCAGTGATAATATACCTGTGGTAGTGAGGAGGAGATGTAATGACAAACCTTGAGAAGGTTGTTTAGATGTCTAGTGTGTCCTAGAGTCATCCTTGTACTCTCAGGTCAGGGCGGGAATGTTTGTATACAATTTTTCAATTGAATCAAGTTTTTGGTAGCATTCTAATGCTTGTACATGTGGTACTGGTAAATAATGTTCTTTTGTCTTTGTATATATGTTGTGACTGAGGCCACAAAGTAGTTGTATAAGATACTGAGCATAATATGAATATACATAAGATGTTGGGCTTTTATATAAATGATTATGGATATGTTTGGAATGTTCAATCAGTTTTAATTATACACTTTTATGCTATGTACTTAATTAGCGATCGATCATGTTTTGAGTTTTGAGTAATATCTTTTAGCACGACAGAGTTCTCTTAAGTAGTCTAGTTGGAGGTATTCAAGAGAAGGATAAATTTTCAACAAGTTGGACTCCCTAATGTTTCTTATATATGCATGGTATTCAAGAGGGATGTATAACTTTATATAAAGAAATTAGAATATTTTTGTACCTTGATTCAAGAGAAATCAATCCATCAAAAAGTATTTCCTTTCAAGAGTTCAAGTAGATTCTACATGTAAATGTGAGTATGGGTTGCCTTCATGATCCTTGGAATGTTTTTTCTCCAATTTTTATTTCTAATACATTCCTTATTGTAGTTAGTGTTATGTTCCTTATAAATACTTTAATGTTCTTTCTCATAAGTGAAATAGATGTATGGAATGTATATTACACTTTAGTATTCACATATGAATAGTCCTAAATTACATTCATCATAATCAATGTCTTAGTTATATAAGTTTCTAAAAAGGAATTGGTTGGAATCATACTTTCAATATCAATATAGGAAAATAGGATATATTACCAATTTACCCTTCACCAAATGGACATAGTAACTTTCTAGGCTAAAAATCATATTTTCACAAAATGGATCATGTTGTAAATGTCAATCATATTGACAAAAATACTTTATTAGCACTACAACAAACTATAATGTCATTATTCATGAATTTATGATCTAGTTATTTTAAGATATTTTAAGAAGTCATTTGTTGAATCATTAATATTACTTAGTCATATTTCTTGCTTTATATTTTCTTTAAGTCCGTATATTATTCTAGAGAAACAATTATCCTCTATCATTAATTTTCATATCAGTACAGTCTCAAATGTAAAATATTATGAAAACAAGGTAATCCCACTAATCTATAACTTATTTTGGAGAAGCCATAAGGTTTTCTTATTCATCATTCCCTCATCTAGCAAGAAAACCCAAATGTTGGTTACAACTAGCAAAGCTTGAATCTAAATAAAACCTAGTAGTACTACTACCATTATATATATCACTCTCTATGCACTGTTTAAATAAGTCAGGTAGTCTAGTATACTTGAATAAGTATAACTACCATTTTGCACTCTATTTTCACTACTATTTTCTGAATGGATTCTTATTGTGCAGTATCCAGTGCCATGACTACAATTTTGAAGTCAATTTGAGTAGTTGTAGATGCATGTATTGCATCCCCATAGCCACAAATCCAAACACCTATCATGTTTCTAACCACTATAGCTATAGTTGACTGATTATTTCCACATGTTGCATCAGTGTTAAAATTTGATGACTCCATGATTTGACATTCTCCACTTCGTAACCTTTGGGACTACTTCTATGGTTATGTTTTCTTTCTTCCACGCCCTTATGGTGCAAGTGTACTCCTTCAGAATAAATTAGTTCTGGTGGGATGTGCTCTCAATGCTATCATCAAAGATGTGTTCCTTCCTTGCCAAATGTACCAGCATGCTATCATAAAGAGAATTTGGTGCTTATCATTACCTTCCATGTTCATCTTAAGCCACAACAGAAATGCATGTTGAAAAACCTCTTGAATTAGCATATTAGGAAACACACCTCCCCAAACTTCTCTAACATTTTATAGTCTCTTATAACATGTATACTTGTTTCCCCAATATCTCTACATATTCCACAAGTACGATCTGTGGCTAGATGTCATTTGACTCTTCTATTGTTGGCAAGTATTGCATCACACATTAGGGCCCACATGAAGAGTTTGAACTTTGTTGATACTTTAGCAAGACAAATGCATTCCCATATCCCCACAACTTCTATGTCTTTATGCTCGTGGACTATCTATACTTAAAACACTTATTATAAGAAGAAACTCCATGTCATATTTACCATTAATATGAGAATTTCCAAAATATGCACGAGGTAATCAATGGAGCATATAATAGGAATGCATCATCAAGTTAGGCATAATAATCTTGACCATATACCTTTATGAAATAACATATACATTGAATACTACAAATGTAGAAACATCTAGACGTATTTAATTTGTCTTACCACCTAGCCCGTAAACTTGTATTAATATATACATATGACCCAGTATGTACGTATTAACTATGTACATGTGTGAAAAAACTAGTATATTCATACATTGATATGTATATGTATACATACCTTCGGTGACTATAATTGTTATGACCACACTTGGGTTTAATTGGTAAACTAGGTTTACCTGGATGATTACATGCTTAATTAGATTGATCGTCACTTAAACCTGATTAATGATGGTAGATCACTTGTTATGATTCAATACTAAGAAGGAACTATAATCAAACTTTTATTTCAAAGGGTTAAGGTTTAGGAAGTATAAACCCTAATCTCCAAAAGGTAGGGTTTTGATGGTATATAAATGCAAACTTTGATAGGTATAGTAGTCTGGTAAACAACTTTTAATATTTTCTAAATAACTTGGATTCAATTGAAATTTAGATATGAAATGGATAACTCACTCATTTATATTAGTGAAAAGTATTAGAATTGTGGATGTGTGATGGACCTACTAGTCGAATGAGTTTTCTTAGAACAAAGTCATCCAACCACACATTCTCACTACAATACAACAATGTAGTGCTTGATTTTTAATTATTTATTGATAGCTCACAATGATTTGAAAATTTTATTGGATCTCTGAAACTGAATTATAGACAAGATGATAAGTTCACATAATTTTGGAGAATTTTTAACCTATTTAGTGAATGATTAATAATAACATTTTTATGACATAAAATTATATTGAAATAAAAAAAGTATAAGTAGAGTCAATTTGCAATTGAACCAAGCACCTTGATTTCTCTATATGATCAACATAACACACTAGGAGCTCTTAATTCATGATTCAATGTAGAGAAACAAAATCCTAAAGAGAGAATGAAAGGTTGTAAGGACACTCCTTACTAAAAATAAAAAGGCATCATCCACCAACAAAAACCTTTTCCTGAAAGGGATGAAACCAAATTTATTTAACATGATTGTATCATAACACAAAGTAGCAATGGAATTAAAAGATGTATATAACCATTACAAATCTTCTTATCATACTAAACTTTCACCACACAAGGTGACATAAATGAAAAACTAACTACATATTTAGGACTAGCTGAGGATCACCTAACAACTTCAAGCAGAGTCTCCCACGAAGACAGCTACACTTGTTGTGGTCCCGGTCCTCTTGGATTTCCTTCTCCTTGTCCAACACTTGGGGTTGGAAGAATACCCCACAAAAGGAAAAGAATAGAGGATATCAGCAAAAAGCTAGTATGAGCATGCTATAAAGAAATTGAGCATTATATATTTGGAAAGAGGTACATCAAGTATAGAAGGCTTCCCATGAAAAAGGTAAGAACTACCCAAACGGGCATAAAAGGAAAGAATCACTAACATATGATAAAAGGAATACTTGCCATAAAATCAATAATAAAAGTGGTGCCACAAAAGCACTCATAATGTTTTTAGGGCACAAAACTGATAACAACCTGCATGTAGGTGAGACAAACATAGCACTAGAACAACATAAATAACAAAGGTGGCCAAACCTCATAAACTTGAAACCTGATAGAGATTGGCACATAACCAAACTCTCAATATATAAAATTTTGGGCCAAACCTCATAAATTTGAAACTGGGGTATGGGGCACATAACCTCCATCCCAAAATAATAATAATAATAAGGGCACATAACCCAAAACCAATGCAAATTATATTACTCTAGGGTTACCGAGTCACACAACATGCTTAATAGGGAGGCAAGTAAAAGGTATGGTCGGATTTTACAAATTAATCACCACATAAGTGACCATCATCATCGTCCACCTCAAATTAGGCATATAACAACAAATAAGTCCAACATGCACTAAGGCATGACGAAAAGAGTCAAGAGAATATCCAAGATAACCACAATCAAGATAGTTCACAAGAACCATGATATCAAAATATAAGAGTAATGTGTATAGGCTATTGTCCATATGACCAAAAGAAAGACAATTTAGGTTATTGCTCAACAAAGAAGAATAGGAGATGCAAACATGACTCTCAGAGAGTCTTAACAAAACAAGATTACTTCTAGATCCAAATTTATGTTTCTAAAGTACCTAATATCATGTATGCCTTTTTATTATTAATGAATTAGGTTATCAAAACCATACCATGTTTTAGGTTATATTTTCCTGAGTTTAAAATATATTTTATTATATTTTTCTGAATTTTATATATTTAGTTATGAATTTTACAAGTTATTACTTATTTAGATTAATCCATTAAAAATCACTGCTTTATAACATTAGATTCAAGCAACAAAACTAATACCATTAGACAACTTATATTTTTTTAAATCCAACAAGTATTTATTTGTAATTTTTGGACAACCAGAGCAAAAGATATGAATTTTATAAAATCGACCAATCATAATTCACCAAAAAGCCAAATAAGCAAAAGAAAATCCATGCACGTGAGAGAGAGAGAGAGAGTGAGGTTGGGCTGGCGTGACTCAATAGGAATAGGCTACATCACCAGTCAACTTCTCGGTTGACCTCCCCCAAAGCAAAGGAAAAGAAGGCAACATGACCAAACTGCCCATGGAAAGAAAAACAAAGAAAGAACACCGAGGTGAGGGTAAAAAACATAAAATCACAAGTGGGTTTCTTCCCCACCGAGCTCGCACCATGGTCGGCAAGGTCCATGGGTAACTTTGGGTATTTTTTCATTTCTCGACCAAACTCGAAGATCAAAGTACCAATGGAAAACTTGGAAGAAGACAAACTCAACAATACCTTCAATTCATTCAGAGGTGGAGAGGAGAGAGAGGGAGATCTGCCACAAGGTTAGGGGCTTCACTTTGATCTTTGGTGACACACAAGCAAGCAAATGTTCAATTGGGTTGAGAGGAACGTTGAAAGGATCTCCAAGAAGCTGAGAGTGGAGGTATTTATAGGTGGGGGAAGGTGTACTAGGGTTTTCGAGTTTGAGGTGAGAGGGTGGTTTCGGGAGAATTGGGGTTTTCTTATTTCTTTGCCAAAATAATGAAAACTTGGGATATTCTTGTACAAAATCACAAAAGGAAGTTAACGGAACAAAAATCTCGAGAATTGATTGAGTAGAGAGAGATATCAAGTTTTTAAAATCTCACAAACTAAGATCCTATTTCCCGATCTGACTGGAGCGGGAAGACAAGGTTTCAGCCGTTCGATCCTGTAGACATGCATCCGTGGTAAATCTGGACCATTCGATTAGGCACAAACCTGATATATGTTTGTGTGACATATATTTCCAATCCTATTATAAAGTGATATACATATATTATTAAATTAATTTCTCTCTCTTCATTAGAGTGCCCAAACAATTTCCAAATTTAATGAAAATTGACACCCTGACTGATTTTGAGGTGTAGAATCTGAATATGGATTTAGTTTTGCCTTTTGAGAAATTTTAATGGGTTAAATAAATAAATTACTTTTTTCTCTTTCCTCCTTCATTAATGGTGATAAGATTCCCTAAATTTGATGAAACTTCTCCCACAAGTCATGATTGATGTGTTGTATACGAATTTTCCATCAATTTTACATTTTAGAGTTGTTTGTTCATTTATTTAATATTTTGAAGGTTCTACATGCTTCTCTCTCCTAATTTCACCTTTTAATCAAACTTTCTCCAAATTGAGTGAAAATTCACCCAAATGCATATTTAATATGTAGATTACGAATGCAAGATTATTCTCCTCTTTTGGAGTCATTTAATATTTTATTTAATATTTTTAAGGTAAAACACCCTTTTCTTTTCTAAATTAAATAGATATGATTAATGCTATTATTATAAATTGGTGAAACTTGGCCTCCAAGCCAAAGCATATCCAAAGAAAATGAATATGTGGTTATTCTTATCAATAAGTTTTCCTTTTAACCCATTATCCATTATTTCTCTCATTAATAATTCAATATCTCATTAACATGTTTTAAGCATTATTATTGATTCCTTTTTCTCTTCCTTATACCATGAGGTAAAGAAATGATCTAGAACGAATCTACTCTATCATTATCTCACATAAATTTATTTATTTCATATTTTGTGGAATTACAACTCATTATTCTCAATTATGGACACCTTGCCTTTTTATGCACATTATTACCTCATGTGACATATTGTGTATACCTTTACTCAATCTTATGATTAATTTGAAGGCATTGGAAAATATTTATTTATATTCTACATGTTATGGTGATTTATTCATGCATTAACATATTTAAGGTCACTAAAGAGCATACTCTTATCCTTGTTTGGATAAACCTCTAAGACTAAGGTTTCTAACTTCTTAACCCTGGAATAAGATTAAGTTCTAGGTTTCAGTATGTTACAACATACCACCCCTTAAATAGATTACACCCTCAAAATCTAAACATCCACAAAAACTATCTACCAATCCTTAAAAAGTTCCATCCTAATAAGCCAAGCAAAACTATAGGTACAAAGGTAACTTCTTTTTATATATCCACAGGGTACCATGCCAAAGGAAACATAACTTGAAAGTATAATTATTGGACTAAGGGTTACCTTCAACTTGATCATCATCATAGACTTCTTGACCATCCAAAGCGAAAACTCTTCCGGCTCACCTTTCCACATGTCTTTTACCATTGTTATTACCATTATTCTGATGAGGCACTTGAGGTCGTTGTTGTTGAACCGGTATAGGTCCATTATAAATTTGAGGGCATCTAGGGAGAATATGTCTAGGTTCATTGCAATGACGGCACACAACTCAGAAGTCAGGTCGATACTTTGCTTGGTTCTTATCTTGAGAACACTTTCCTAGAAGATGGTAACCATTGCACTTAGCACACTTATCTCTTCTCTGCTCATCTCATGGGGGTTTCCTCTTCTTGTCAAACTCCCTAGGTTGAAACCCTGGGTATGACTCCACGATCAAAGCTTTATCGACCATCTGCTAAAAGGTCAAGGGCAGTTGTGGGATAAGAGCACAACCCACATTGTAGTTGAGTCCTTATAGGAATATGTCAACCCTACGTTCCTCACTCAAACCAACTGCATAATGTTCCAATAGTAGAAACTTTTGCACAAATGTAGAAATGGATAAGGAACCTTGCTACAAGTTGTAGAATTTTGCTTCTTTCTTCTTTAGGGCAGCAATGCATATGTACTTCCCATAAAAAAGCACCAAGAACTTCTCCCAGGTCATGGTAGAGATATCACGTGTCCTTCCTATCATGTTCCATCAACTCAAGTAGGTCCATCCAAAACATATGAAAAAAACCTAACCTTCTGGTGGGGAGGACATGCCATACCATCAAAGGTCCTCTCTAAGGCTAGCACTCAATCATCAACTTTGTCAACCATCTCTATCTCCCCTTTACCCTTGAAGGAGGGTGGTTGTATCTTCATGAACTCCATGATTGATAACTCCTTAGGCTTTTTAGGTACATACGAGTCTTTCATCTTCCCCGCCATGAAAGTAGCAAAAAGTTGTTGAAACATAGCCAACTCTTTCTCTAGAGAGATGACTACAGCCGTACTAGCAGAAGCTAAGGTCTCTTGACCTACTGATGGTCCACTTTCAGACGGAGGAGTAACATGAGTTACTGGTGTGGAAAAGGGTGGATCCATTCTTGGCATCCCAAACATAGGGTTCTCGGGTGTCTCGTAGCCAGACATGTTGTCAAGAGTCGAGTTATCTCCTACCATTAGGGTTTTTTCCTACACAAGGAAAGGATACTAGGTATAAGAAACCTATGGAAGAAGGTAAACATCCTAAGGGAGATGAGTTTGAAATAGTTAGATAATCGGAAACTACATGCTCTGATACCATGCTATAAGGAGTAGGATCCCATAGGGATCCACTCCCTACTAAAAATAAAAAGACAACATCCACCAATAAAAACGTTTTCTTGAAAGGGATGAAACCAAATTTATTTAACATGATTGTAGCATAACACAAAGTAGCAGTGGAATTGAAAGATGTATCTAACCATTACAAAGCTTCTTATCATACTAAACCTCCACCACATAGGGTGACATAAAGGAAAAACTAACTACATATTTAGGACTAGATGAGGATCGCCTAACAACTTCAAGCAAAGTCTCCCAAGAAGACAGCTACACTTGTTGTGGTCCAGGTCCTCCTAGATTTCCTTCTCCTTGTCCAACACCTGGGGCTGGAATCATAACCCACAAAAGGAAAAGAAAAGCGGATATCAGCAAAAAGATGGTATGAGCATGCTAAAAAGAAATTGAGCATTATATATTTGGAAAGAGGTACATCAAGTATAGAAGGCTTCCCATGAAAAAGGTAAGAACTACCCAAATAGGCATATAAGGAAAGAATAACTAACTTATGATAAAAGGAATACTTGCCATAAAATCAATAATAAAAGTGGTGCCACAAAAGCACCCATAATGTTTTTAGGGCACAAAACCCATAACACCTGCATGTAGGTGAGATAAACATAGAACTAGAACAACATAAATAACAAAGGCGGCCAAGCCTCATAAACTTGAAACCTGATAGAGAATGGCACATAACCAAACTCCCAATATATAAAATGTTGGGCCAAACCTCATAAATTTAAAACCCGGTTATGGGGCACATAACCTCCATCCTAAAATAATAATAATAAGGGCACATAATCCAAAATGCATGCAAATTATATTACTCTAGGGCTTATGAGTCACACATCATGCTTAATAGGGAGGTAAGTAAAAGGTATGGTAGGATTTTACAAATTAATCACCACATAAGTGATCATCATTATCATTCACCTCAAATTAGGAATATAACAACAAATAAGTCCAACATGCACTAAGGCATGAGGAAAAGAGTCAATAATATCCAAGATCACCACAAACAAGATAGTTCACAAGAACCGTGATATCAAAAGATAAGAGTAATGTGTATACGCTATTATCCATTGGACCAAAAGAAATACAATTTTGTTTATTGCTCAATAAAGAAGAATAGGAGATGTAAACATACCTCTCACAGAGTCTTAAAAAAACAAGATTACTTCTAGATTCAAATCTAGGCTTCCAAAGCATCTAATATCATGTATGTGAAATTAGGGTTAGAAGTGCATTGATTATTCAAAACCCTAAAAATCACCTTTTTATTATTAATGAATTAGGCTATCAAAACCATGCCATATTTTAGGTTATATTTTCCTGAGTTCAAAACATATTTAATTATAATTTTTGACTTTTATATATTTGGTTATGAATTTTATAAGTTATTACTATTTAGATTAATCCATTAAAAGCACCTCTTTATAACATTAAATTTAGGCAAAAAAACCAATACCATAAAAAAGCTTACATTTTTCTAAATCCAAATGGTATTTATTTATAATTTTTGGACAATCAGAGAAAAAGATATGAATTTTATAAAATTGGCCAATCATAATTCACCAAAAGCCAAATAAGCGAAAGAAAATCTGTGTGAGAGAGAGAGTGGGGCCGAGCTGACTTGGCCCAATAGGAATAGGCCACATCACCAATCAATTTCTCAGTTGACCTCACCCAAAGCAAAGGAAAAGAAGGCAAAATGACCAAAATGCCCATGGCAAGAAAAAAAAGAAAGAACAATGAGGCGAGGGTAAAAGCATAAAATCACAAGTGGGTTTCTTCCCCATTAAGTTTGCACCATGGCCGACAAGGTCCATGGGTCGTTTTGGGCATTTTCACATTTCTCGGCCAAACTCAAAGATCAAAGTATCAATGGAAAGCTTAGAAGAAGATGAACTCAACAATACCTTCAATTCATTTAGAGGTGGAGAGGAGAGAGAGGGTGATCTGCCGCAAGGTCAGGGGTTTCACTTTGGTATTTGATGACACATGAGCAAGCAAATGTTCAATTGGGTTGAGAGGAACGTTGCAAAGATCTCCAAGAATCCGAGAGTGGAGGTATTTATAGGTGGGGGAAGGTTTACTAGGGTTTTTGAGTTTGAGGTGAGAGGGTGGTTTCGGAAGAATTGGGGTTTTCTTATTTCTTTTCCAAAACAATGAAAAGTTGAGATATTCTTGTGCAAAATCACAAAAGGAAGCTAAGGGAACAAAAATCTCGAGAATTAATTGAGTTGAGAGAGAGATATCAAGTTTTTAAAATCTCACAAACCAAGCTCCTGTTTCTTGATCTGACTGGAGCTAGAAGACAAGGTTTTGGCCGTCCGATCCTGCAGACATGCATCCACAATCGATCTGGACCATCCAATTAGGCGCAAACCTGATATATGTTTGTGTGACATATATTTCCAATCCTATCATAAAGTGATATACATATATTATTAAATGAATTTCTCCATCTTCATTTGAGTGCCCAAACAATTTCCAAATTTAATGAACAGTGACACCTTAACGGATTTTAAGGTGTAGAATTTGATTATGGATTTAGTTTTGCTTTTGAGAACTTTTAATGGGTTAAATAAATCAATTACTATTTTCTATTTCCTCCTTCATTAATGGTGATAAGATTCCCAAAATTTGATGAAACTTCACCCACAATTCATATTTGATGTGTTCGATATGAATTTTCCATCAATTTTACATGTTGGAGTTGTTTGTTCATTTATTTGATATTTTGAAGGTTCTACACACTCTCTCTCTCCTGATTTCACCTTTTAATCAAACTTTCTTCAAATTGAGTGAAAATTCACCCAAAGGCATATTTTAATATGTAGATTACAAATCTAAGATTATTTTCCTCTTTTGGAGTCATTTAATATTTTATTTAATATTTTTAAGGAGAAACACCCTTTTCTTTTCTAAATTAAATAGATACGATTATTATTATCTAAAATTGGTGAAACTTGGCATCAAAGCCAAAACATATCCAAAGAAAATGAATATGAGGTTATTCTTATCAATAAGTTTTCCTTTTAACCCATTATCCATTATTTCTCTCATTTATAATTCAATATCTCATTAGCATGTTTTAAGCATTATTATTGATTCTTTTTTCTCTTCCTTGTACCATGAGGCAAAGGAATGATCTAGACCGAATCTACTCTATCATTATCTCACATAAGTTTATTTATTTCGTATTTTGTGGAATTATAGCTCATTATTCTCAATTATGGACACCTTGCCTTTTTATGCACATTATTACCTCATGTGACATATTGTTTATACCCTTACTCGATCTTATGATTAATTTGAAGGTATTGGAAAATATTTATTTATATTCTACATGTTAGGGTTATTTATTCATGCATTAACATATTTAAGGTCACTAAAGGGCAGACTCTTATCCTTATTTGGATAAACCTCTAAGACCAAGGTTTCTAACTTATTAACCCTAGAATAAGATTAAGTTCTAGGTTTTGGTATGTTACATATGTAGGTTTGGATGGAGAAAGTGGAGCAGATGGCGATCTAGGGGTTTCTCTTGTTAGAGTTGATGAAATCAAATAAATTTGTCTCTTTAGATAGTTTTTATGGGAGATTCTTCTCTCACATGTCAAGATTCATCCCTTCCTTTGATTTTATTCAAAATGATATCAAATCTCCATCTTTACTCACTCTTTCTTCATAATTCCCCATTTCTAGGTTTTCGAGTTGAAAGGAAGTAGAAATCATTGATTTGCTAGGGTTTTGATATGGATTCTAGAATTTTTGTTCTTGAGTTGTGATTTAAGGTGTTTTCACACCTTATATGAGTGGGTACTAGTTTCAAATAGTAGATTGCACAAAATTGAATCAAATCCTCAATCATCTTTAGTTCCTTTGTATGCAACTATAAACCCTAATTCTACCTTTCAGTTTAAGCTGATGATCTAGAAATGGATTGTTTTCCTCTTATGATGAATTTTAGATGATAAAATCATATTAGAAATGGATACAAGTCATCTAAAATATAATTATTAGAGATATTTAAGAAGTTACAAGAATATACAAAATATATAATTTTCAATTATGTATGAAATTGATGTATAATTTACTAACATGTGAAGGAAAGTGACTCCTCACTGAAAAAATTAGATGGATGCTGAGAACCTAAAAAGGGATGTAAACCATTAGTGATAACACAGTCAGAATTATAAATAAAGCATCCTCAAATCAATCTGAAGAATCTGCAAATCAATCTGAGTATGCAATCTCTACTATACATATTGAATTAAATAATTCAATGTTAAAGAGAAACTTCTATAAAACATAACATAATAGTAAATGCAATGTATAATCCATACATTTAGGTGACTACAGAAGTAATGTTGCATCAATTATATACATATTTTATTATTATGTCCTATATTAGTTTTAGATGTACCTTCCAAACTACTACCTGGTGACTGCAAAGTGACTGTAGATCACCATTGAGTATCTTAGGATTATTCAATCTTTAAAAGATCATGTTAAACCTTAAATGATGTGGGTATAAAATTTAGGTGTTCATTATCCTATAAACTAAATAAAATAGAAGAATAATAATGGGTACTCAGGTCACGACACTTATCATATCATAGATCCAATAACTCCTTCCCATAATCATATCACTATTTCTTTAATCGCATTGACACCACTGCCATCTATCAAATAGAGATACAACCTCAACCACACCTATATAAATAGGTGAATCTAGGGTGTTTATGGGACCTTACCTCATTTGAATATTTGGTAATCAATATATATTCAATAATAGATGAGCCTGTATAAACTCTCACAATCCTTGCATTGTTACAGGGAATCATGTGTTGCTTCTATGACTTTAGAATACTGGGAAGTCATATGTGGATATGGTAACTATATTTCGTCAGGATATCACTAAGTAGTTAGTCAATTTAACCACATTTCATGTAAAAAGGAGATGGAATCAGGATATGTCACTACAATATTAGCAATTAAAGCATTAGGAACATTAAACCATAATACTTTCTTAACATGCACATACATAGGCACATTTGGCCATACAAAAGCCACATAAAAATCATGGACCAATATCCACTTTTATTTGTTGGAATATCATCTTAGGGCACGAAGGAACTAAACTGGTAAGCTTCATTATGGAGTCTCATCATATGCCTCAAACATACCAGAATTAGAAAAAGGGACCTAAATGGCAATATAAGGAAATTTACATGCAAAGTTTGGATCTTTTAGGTTTATGATAGTAAATTTTTTATCTATATTAAGGACGATGAAAATACCAATCTTTAGTCCAAACCCTATAAATTTTCCATCTTTAGCTCATTTTTTGTGCATATGTTATTTTCCTATTATATTTAGTAATCACATCATAAATGTCAGGACCTCTCTTTTGATCAGCATTAATGCCAACCATTAGAGGATGACCCAAAACCTAAACCCAGATTATTAAGAAAAACAAATAATTCTCATTAACAAGATTATCACAATATATGAAAAATACACATAATTGTTTTTTCCTTTTTCCATTCTCATAAAACCTCATTAACAATGTCACACTATCAAAAGAATGTATTCAACTCCCTTAAATCTAGAATTGAAATCTTATTATTCATATGCAGTTCAACTTACTTCAGTTGCATGTACATGAAACAACAAACTTTGTATACTACCCATCCTGGGAAAGAGAGTGTTCAGGGACAATCTGATATATCTAGATTATTCTATTTATATCTTCTTTGTCACAATCGCTCCACTAGATAGCATTATAACTAAAACATTTGAATAACCTCATGAGACTCATATAGAGCCCCAATGAGTGGAAACCTTCCACTCAAGCCGAGTACATGAATTTACATCAAATAAGTGTAATGAACTTAAAAGAAACATACACATATTGTAAATTCTAGAAAATTATTCTAGCATCTAATCAAATCCAATTTAAAATGATAATCCAATAAAACATATAAGGTAATCACTTATATCAAATCCAAATTTAAAACATCTTTTAAAGGATGTCTATGAGCACATAAGTAGACGCTACTTAGTTCAAAATGACAATCCTTTAGTAGATCATGTCTCTAAATAGATCAGTAGATGCTACTTGATTTAGAATGAAAATACTTTAGTATGAGTAACAAGTCAAGATCTAAACATTCAAAATCAATATATAACAATAACATCATCTTTGTTTCACTCCACAAATTGGACTAGGAACACCTCCTACAGTCCTAAAATTGGAGTACACATAAGACATGTCTAACAAATAATACTATCAAATACAAAGCAATCCAAATCATATTTTGAGTGGATATAAATCCCAACATTTGCTACTTGTCAACAAGACATAGAAGAATATGAAGTAGATAATTTCTATAACATAATGATTATTATCCACAACAAGTAACATAATCAACAATGGAAAATTATCAACTAGTAGTACAAGAATTGTAACAAACATTCAAATCATATTCTACACGGCTTGTCATCTTTTATTCATTTTCCCTAAAACTACATGCCATGTACCTCACCAGGTAGAAGTCGCATGCCTGATTCTCATGTCATCAAATCACTGTTACCATCTTATGGTTTATCTGGCCACTTTAAGATATCAACAATAGACCCTGGCCACCTTAGAGTTTCCTAAAGAGTTACATGTCCTCATCTTGGGTACACATGAAAAGAACCAACAAAACAATGTAACACATATTTCAACATTTCTCATATTTTCATATTGCACACATTTTATTTTGTCAGAGTCTATTCCTCATGGACATAGAATTTCACAGTAAGGATTTAGGTCCAGAGCCACTCTAGATGAGTCACTCCTAAATCTTGGTGGTATAACCTTTAAGGTATTGATCCACACTCCAAAAATCCTTCTCATAATTCATCTGTTACTACAAGGAGATGTGATTTGCTTCCCCAGTGTGGACCTTAGGGGAAACTCATAGTTTTTAGGGAACCTAACTAGACGTATTATCATTTCACTTGTTATTAATATCTTTTAGTTATCTTAAAATAATTCAAAACATAATGTATCATATGTGTCTATTCTTATGTAACTAGAGTAACCTAAAACAATTTCAGCTAATCAAAGACAGTGACCAAAACAATAAGCACAAAAATATGTAATTTGCAACACATATAATTCTTTACATTTCCACATCATATCATATCAGTCATCATCAGTGGTATTTTATCCTAGGACATAATCTCATTGTCCAATGTTTACCCCATCAGGGTTTTATCATCATCAGTGGGCTTTCAGCCCGAGACATAATCTCATTGTCTAGAATTTATGCTCATTAAGGTATCTGAAAAGGAATCAAAGAATGTAAATTCTATCTCAATGTGTTTCATATACATTCATTTTATACCACATTATCATCAAGTATTAGCAGAGATAATATAACTAATAACAATATAAGCATATAGACATCTCATTTCATTCATCATGCTCATAATAGGCTTAACAAAAACACTTATTCTATTCAATTTTTATAGATATGAATGAATCTCAAATATAAACATGCATAACACATTTAATACTTCCCTCTTACTATTTACCACTCTTCAGTTAAGTCTAGTATTCATTGCATAAGTGATCTCATTTGAAATCTATCAAAAAATGCCATCCTCATAATTCAAGTATCCTAACATACAATTACAATCCAAGAGCACATTCTAATAAACCGATTCATATCCTTTTACATGCCTCGTCATTTTAGGGTTAGGGTTAGCCTCTTAGATCCTTCTACTAATTTTCATCATTTTCCCTTCATTTCATATTCATTAGTTTTAGCTTCTTTCATTTCACCATCACCAATCTAGGGACAAATCATTTTAAATTTACTTGATTTATGAAGTCTCTCTCTCATTGAAATCCTTCATAATATTATTTTAAATACATTTTATTTAATTTAAGTAAATACAAAATTAATCAAAATATATAGATTATACACTCCATTGTACACATATTATTAATTTCATTTTTAACTTTTCATCACCATTCATCTATTCTTATCCATCTCCTTTCTTGATATTAATTGGGTGTACCATGTCATTTACTTCAAAATTCATCCTTATAATTAACAAAGTTCACTATGTCTCTTATGATACTACTCACTTTAGCTTAAAGAATGCATTAGGTTACATCTTCTTAAATCAAAATCTCTAATCATTCCTCTGAATATATTCTTATGTAGCTTGTAAAAAAGGACCCACATTCAGGTGAGGGTTTACTCAATATTTCATATATCATACTAAAATAGATACATTAGGATTAGATCATATCAGTAAGACTCATCATCTTCAATTGAAGTATTAATACCTACAATTCAACATTTCATCACATTTACAACATTATATACAAGTTCTAGCTTTATCACTCATATTCGTCTAAATACTAAACTTCTAGGGTTTTCAAGTAGCAATCCTTAGTTCAACACATCATAAGAATCACATCCTCAGTAATCTCACCATGGTGCATATGGGTTCACTAGGGCTATTCACACACATGGAAACCTTAGTTTCTATTTTCACATATTTCATTCATCAATCATAAGTGTACATTGATCAATTGACTCACCTGATTCAATCCCTCAACAAAGACCCCAGATAGGTAATATCACCACCTCATACTGATACATAGGTAAATATCATATTTAGTTTCATAAGATTCAACAATACACTTGTATAATTCATTCTAATACAATTTAAGCATGACTTTATATATGTCAATTCAATTCCCAAGCATATCGGGCATTGGGCTGATTTTTTTAGTGATATTCATATGAAATATCATAGTTCTTTACCCATATTATTTTCCGTGGAATTTCAATTAATATATTAAGAATTAAGAAAGTTTATTTCAATCACAAAAAGTTGAAATCATTATTTTTTGATCCCCTAATATCTTTCCAAGTCAATACCCAGTCCCATACAAATGCAAGCAAGGTTTTTGATTATTATACTCAGATAGAATTAGGCTTTCAATGTGAATACAAATCTTAAGAGGGAGATAAACACTCACCTAACATTACAAGAACCTTAAAAACTTAGGTGAAACACTAAATTTCTAGAGTTCCAATCAAACTCTAGCAACTAAATCCATTTCTTCCTCCTCTCAACTCAAAAACCCTAAAAATGGATCATAGGAGAGAAAGAGTGAGAAAAGGGAGTGATTTGATATCATATCAAATCAAATCAGAGTAGG
The DNA here is from genome assembly GCA_963693085.1 of Alisma plantago-aquatica. NCBI lineage: Eukaryota > Viridiplantae > Streptophyta > Magnoliopsida > Alismatales > Alismataceae > Alisma > Alisma plantago-aquatica. The sequence goes on along the minus strand of OY856410.1, from coordinate 409,754,930 downwards.
GACAGGATATTGACATGTGAGAGAAGATATACCATGAAAGATTATGCAAAGGAACTAAACCTACTTGATTTCATCATTTCTCAGATGGTGAAACCCTAGATCATCATTTCACCACTTTCTCCTCTCAAACCCTAACTCCCCCTCTCTCTAGGATTTTGTTTCTCTAGAATGGGTCACAGAATATGAGATCTCCTTGGTTTGTAGGTTGCTCATATAGTTCAGTTAAGGTGCTTTGGTCAATTGCAAATTGACTGAACTGTACAATTTATTTTATTTTAGCAGAATCTTCTATCACACAAATGATACTGAAGATCATTTACTTAATAAGCCAAACCTACTCCAAAAATTATGATAATTTATCAAGTTGAGTGAGATGGAATTTAATAGATCCTTTGAAAATTATACATATTTCAAAGTTACCAATAAATAAATAAGTATCAAATACCACACTGCTATAATGTAGTCTGAAACATGGTTGGTCGAATTGTTACTTAAAAGAAACTCGGTTGACACCAGACTCTGTAAAACTAAAACAACATTGAAAAATTATGAACATTTAACAAGATATCTAAAATGGTGTTTCACAACTACAATTAAAATTTTAGATCAATTGGGTGTATTAGTAAAAAGATAAAATTAAAATACCAGACTGCTATGTTTCATCCCAAATGCATGGTTGGCTGAGTTTGTCCTGGGTTAACTCGGCTGACAAATAGGTCATAAATCATTAAAAAAATATGAAAGATATTTTGCAGGAACACTAGTAATCCAAATTATATCTAAATTTCAACTAAATCTAAGTTATATATAAAATATCCAAAATCATTTAGTGCACAACTATACTTATTAAATTCTATAATCATATGCTACCAAAACCTTAATTTTGGTTGATTAGGGTTTTCAATTCCCAAATACTTATTATTTGAAATTAAAGCATATTCAATTTATATAGATATGAATGAATCTCAAGTATAAACAAACATAACACATTTAATACTTCCTTCTTACTATTTACCACTCTACAGTTAGGGCTACTATTAAACACATAAGTGATCTCGATTGAAATATATTAGAAAATGTCATCCTTAGAATACAAGTATCCTAACATAAAATTACAATCCAAGAGCATATTCTAATAAACCGATTCATATCCTTGAGCCTCATCTTATTATTGAATCTAATTCTATTCATATGCATTCCTTAATCTCTTATTTGATATCATTGTTCATTAGCATCAAAAATTCATTATTTTGGGGTTAGGGTTAGGTTCTTAGATCCTTCTACTAAGTTGCATTATTTTCCCTTCATTTCATATTCATTAGTTTTAACTTCTTTCATTACATCATTCCAACTCTAGGAGCAATTCATTCTAAAAGTCTCTCTCTCACTAAAATCCTTCGTAGTATTATTTTTAATTCATTTTATTCAATTTAGGTCAACACACAAGTAATCAAAATATATAGACTATACACTCCACTGTACACATATTATTAGTTTCATTTTTAACTTGTCAACACCATTCAGTTTTTCTTATCCATCTCCTTTCTTGAAATTAATTGGGTGTACCAACTCATTGACTTCCAAAGTCATTCTTACAATTAACAAAGATCACTATGTTTGTTATGATACTAATCACTTTATTTTAAAAGAATGACTTAGGTTACATATTCTTACATCAAAATATCTAATCATTCTTCCTAATTCATTATTATGTAGCTTGTGTAAAAGGACCCATATTCATGTGAGGGTTTAATCAATATTTCATAAATCATAATAAAATAGATACATTAGGATTAAATCATATTAGTAAGACTCATCATCTTCAATTGAAATATTAATAGCTACAGTTCAACATGTGATCACATTTACAACAATATATACAAGTTCTAGCTTTATCACTCATACTCGTCTTAATATGAAACTTCTAGGGTTTTCAAGTAGTCATCCTTAGTTCAACACATCAAAAGAATAATATCACTCAGTAATATCATCATGGTGCACATGGGTTTATAATGGCTATTCACACACATGCAAACCCTACTTTCAGTTTTCACATATTTCATTCATCAATCATAAGTATACATTTATTAATTGAATTATGTGATTTAACCCCTCAACACATAACCTAAACAGGGAATATCACCAACTCATATTGATCCTTATGTATATCATATTCAGTTTTAGTAAGATTTAGCAATACACTTGTATAATTCATTCTAATACAATTCAAACATGATTCTATACATGTCAATTCAATTCCCAAGCATGTCAGGCATTGCGCTGATTTTTTTTACGATATTCACATGAAATAGCATAGTCATTTATACATATAACTTTCCATGGAATGTCAACCAATACATAGGAACTTAGCAAGTTCATTCCAACGAGAAATTATTAAAATCAAAAGAATTTTATTTCCAAATATCTTTCCAAGTCAATAACCAATCACATACAAATAAAACCAAGGTTTTGATTATTTTAGCCAAATAGAATTAAGCTTTTGTAACATCCCATATTTTTAAATAAAACAAGTTCAGGGTCTTAATTGCAAAAATTTCAACTATAAAATTGAAAACTTAGACTTCAATGCAAGTTACCTCAAGTATTGAACATTTAATATGAAATTTGATATAGGAGGAAAGCAAAATATGTTTTATCTTTTCTTTTCTTTATGATTAAATGAATAAATAGCAATATCCTTTCTATTATTCTCTCTCCTATGATAATCCTTCAATTGCACATAAAATATAATGTATCGGCTTTAGATTGGATAATCACATCTTACCTTTAAATTTGACTCAAAACCTAACTCACGAAGGAAAGTAAAATTCATTTTATCTCATCATTTAATTATATATACTAAGATAATGAGTAAAATGAGTTTTATATGCAAAAGTTAGTTAAAACCTAAATTTAATCATATAGGAAGAATCTAGGCTCCGTTATTAATTGATGATCCAAATTTGAAGTCAATAGGACGTTGTTTGACCCTCCAAAATTAATTAGGAAAGTTAGCATATAGTTTAAATTAAATATTAATGGAATCATCGATTTATAAACTGATATAACCTAAGTTTGCTATCATTTAAATTTCATGTGATGTATTTTTTTCCGGTTTAAGTCCTGGTGTCATGCATACCCTATATTTCAAATTCTTCCTAAGCTGTTAGTTTTCCATCAAATTGCTTGGGACCTACCTCCCACCTTTAGGAGAGTGAGAACAAGCAACCAGACCACAACTTCTTCTCTGACCATGATCTTCCTCCATAGAGTCTCTCTCTTTTAAAATTTCTTCACCAATGAAGTCATGGCTTTCAAATGAACTCAACCATACTGACCTTTTGAGAGATTTCTAACCTTATCAAGGAAACACCCATTAGGGCTAGAACCTTCCTCGCCACTGCATACTCATAGAGGACTCTCCAACCACCCGTACCTATATATGAGGAGTCCAAAACGACCATCCGACTCAAATAAATCCTCCTCCTCTCTCAATTCCTTCTCTGGTGCTCGAGCCTACCCAACCTACTCAGTTTGTTCTCCAACGAACACCTTACAAGACTCAACCTCCTCTACTACCTCTAGCCAAATTGGTGATTCAGTAAGCTTCTATGACCCTCCATGTTCCTTTTTCTACATTTTTTTCCTTTTTCCATTCTCAACATTAAGAATGTCAGACTATCACAAGAACTTACTCAATTCCATTAAAGCTAGAATCAAAATCTTGTTACTAATATACAGTTTAGTTTACTTCAGTTACAAGTACATGAAACAACAAACTCTGTACACTTCCCTTCTTGTGAAAGAGAGTGTATAGGGACAATGTAATCTATCAAGATTATTCTATTTTTATCTTCTTTGTCATGATCACTCCGTTGGATAGCATTATACCCAAAAACATTTGAAACAACCTCATGAGACTCATATAGGGTCCCAGTGAGTCGACACCTCCCACTCAAGCTGAGTACATGCATGAACATCATATTAAGTAAAATGAACTTCAAAAAAACATGCAAATATTGCAAAGTCTAGAAGATAGTTCTAGCACCTAATCAAATCCAACTTACAATAATAACCTAATAAAATAGATAAGGTAATCTTTTAAACCAAAATAGACTTTAAAACATCATTTAGAGCATGTCTACGAACACATAAGTAGATGCTACTTAATTCAGAATGAAAACCCTTTAGTATATCATGTCTCTGAATAGATCAACAGATGCTACTTAATTTAGAATGATAATGCTTTCATATGAGTAACAAGTCAAGGTCTAAACATTCAAAATCAATATATAACAATAACATCATCTTTGTGACACTCCACCCACCAGACTAGGAACACATCATGTAGTCTTAAAGATGAAGTACACATAGGACATGTCTACCAGACAATAGTATCAAATAGAAAGCATTCCAAATCATATTCAAAGTGGATATAAATCTCAACATTTACTACTTGTCAACAAGACATATCAAAATACAAAACAAATAATGTCTATAACAGAGTGATTGTTTCTAGAACAAGTGACACAATCAATAATGGAAAATTATCAACTAGCAGTATGAGTAATGTCACAAACATTCAAATCATATTGTATATGGCTTGTCATCTTTTATTCATTTGCCCTGAAACTACTTGGCTTGTACCTCACGGACTAGAAGTCACCATGCCCGACTCTTGTGTCAACACTCACTGTCACTATCATAGGGTTTAGCTATTAATAATAGACCCTAGCTAGCTCTGGGTTTCCAAAAGAGGCTCACGTCCTCATCTTAGGCACACGACATAGGAACCAACAAAACAATATATCACATCTCACAACATTTCTCAAATTTTCATATTTCACATATTTCATTTTGTTAGAGTCTATTCCGCATGAACATAAACTTTTACAACAAGGATTTAGGGCCAAAGCCACTCTAGATGACTCACTCCTAAATCCTGGTGGTCTAACTTTTTAGGTCTTGATCCACACCTTGGAAGTCCTTCTCATAATTCATTAATTACTACAAGGCAATATGTTTTGTTTCCCCAATGTGGATCTTAGGGGAAACTCACAGTGTTCAGGGCACCTAACTAGATGTGTTATCATTTCACTTGTTATTAATCATCATTAATCTCTTTTACTCAACCTAAAAGAATTCAAAACATCATGTATAATATGTGTCTATTTGCACATAACAAGAATAACCTGAAGCAAATTAAGCTTACAATGATCAAAACAAGAAGCACAACAATATGTAATTTGCAACACATATAATTATTTACATCTCATAGCATTCATCATCAGTGGACTTTTAGATCTAGACATAATCTCATTGTCCAACATTTGCCCCCATCATGGTTTTACCATCATCAATGGGATTTCATCCTGAGACATGATCTCATTGTCTAGCATTTACCCTCACCAAAGTTTCTCAAAAGTAATAAAAGAATGTACATTCTATCTCAACATATATCTTATCCATTCATTTCATATCATAATAATCATCAAGTTTTAACAGAGATTAGAATTGACAACAATATAAGCATATAAACATCTCATGTCATTCATCATGTTTTCCCCGAGAATTCCCTATTCGTGATAGCCTATAGTACACCTTCTAGTCCTCATCGAAGACTCTGCATCAGCCTTTCAATGCTTTTTAAACTATGAAAACTTGCCTATTGGCTCCGACTTTCATTGAAGATCGCTTCTCTAAGATTTGGTTGACAATTCCAAGATGCGCATCAATGGTTTTAGATCTCCAACCCTTTTTACCTAACCTTCCCCTGTGGTAGAGATTTCTTGAGATCCTAACCACCACAGGAGACAAGACTAGGCCTGTTGAGACCATCCATGCTTGACAAACACACATGGAGTGTGATCATCAAGAGATCATGGACCTTCACATTGGTTGGAATTGCACATTTAGAGCCCTCCTGGAGCTCTTCGCCATGGATTAAAGAAGAAAATCCAATGTTCCAGTTTTACCTTGTTTCCCATGGTGGCTTGATCAAGTTATTAGACCGAAAGGTCACTTGTGGGATTTGACACACATCTTTTTTACCAAACCGCATGATTCGGTTGGTCTAGATGACAACTTTACCCCCACATGATTAATCAAATGTAACCCCTTACATTGGATTTCTTGATCATTTTTGTTTCATTCAACTCAGGTTTGTTTTCATTTAAATTAGTGTCAGGCATATGATTTCTTGGATTCAAATTAGTCAGCACTATAAAATCCATAAAAAATTATCTACTAATCAGAAAAATACGTAGAAATAGTCATTGAAAAGGATTTTTGACAAAGAATTTTATTTTAGGTTTTCAAACCATGTTTTGCCTTTATGTTCTGATGTTTTATAGGGAACCCTAAAACCCTAATTTTTGAGTAATATGATAATTGATTCAGTCATATAAAGATTGAGTTTTCCAAATATAATGATCTAATCAGTAACTCTAACCCTACTTCGGTACAGTACGATCATGTTTTACTATAGACCAATTTAGAGTTTAGGATGTTAATTGAAGTGATAATTAATAGGGATCATGTTAATTTCAGGAACTTAGGAGTTGACTCAAGCTCAGAGACACTAACTTAGGATCTTCTTTGCTCTAAGGTAAATGGGTCATGCTACTGAGCACAATTATTTATTGTTGATTGTATGTTATGTATAAAGTATAAATTATGATTTTAAGTTCAACACTCTAAATCATGTTCATTATAGTAATTGCTTCAGGATTGCTATATGTTATGTCTTATGATTACAATGCTCACTAAAATTAGAGATTATGACTAATAACTCATGAATCTAAAATTCAAGTTTTAAAAGGGAGAAATCCCATCATGTTAAAGTTCAAAGATCATGTTAATGTCAATGTTAAGATAATTGGAAATGAATAATTTTTGTACGCTTCTAAAATCATGGACCCCAAGAGGTTGTCAAATGATTTCCTAGCATTAAGGGCTTTCCTAAAAATCATGTTCTTTTAAGTGGGCATCATAGATAAATGCATATATTTACTGCTCAATTCTTCATATTAGTAATGATTCAAGAATGGATATAGTTAATTCATGTTAACTTTTCTTTCATGTTAAGTATATTAATTATGATTATGTTATAAAGTGCCATTACTGTTTACTAATGTGTTTCCCCCTTTGCATCACTGGGGACGTGATGTCCCTAGGAGTTGGAGCAAATAGGGATCAAAGATGAGAAACCAAGGATTAGAAGACCTTCAAGTACAACCTGGTGGGGTGACATCTACTTTAGATGATCTTCATATTTTGATATTTACCTTTCATGTTTAGTTTTCCATGTTTATAATGTTAGAATCTTAGACTTGATAAAGAAGTCAGTTTTAGTTTTCTATTCAAAGAATAATGTATGAATATTTTAAGATAATGTATGGTGATTTATTGATTTATTTGCAATGATTATCGTAATGTGACATCTCCCTTCAACATAAATGTTTCCTCTCAGTTATATTACATTTTCAAAAGTGGGGTGTTACAAGTTTAAACATGAATACATATCTTAAGAAGAGATAAACACTCACCTAAGGTGACAAGCACCTTAAAAACATAGGTCAAACTCTGAATTTCTAGAAATCCAATCAAACTCTAGCAACTGAAACCATTTCTTCCTCTTATCAACCCGGAAACCCTACAAATGGAGAATAGGAGAGAGAGTGAGAAAAGGGGGTGATTTGGTATCTTTTTGAATCACATCAGAAGAAGGATATAATCTTATCATGTGATAGAAGATTTATCGTGAAAGACTATGCAAAGGAACTAAACTTACTTGATTTCATCATTTCTCAGATAGTGAAACCCTTAATCATCAATTCCACCACATTCTCATCTCAAACGCTAACTCTCCCTCTCTCTCTAGGATTTAATTTCTCTAAAATGGATCACAAAATATAAGATCTCCTTGATTTCTAGGTTGCTCATATAGTTCAATTAAGGTGCTTGGGTCAATTGCAAATTGAGCCAACTTTACACTTTCTTTTATTTCAGTAGAATTTTATGTCATACAAATGTTACTGAAGATTGTTTATTTAATAGGTCACACCTAGTCCAAATTATGATAATTTAGCATGTTGTTTGAAATAGAATTCCAGAGTTGCAATAAAAGTTACAGATCTTTTAGAGTTATCAATAAATGAATAAAAATCAAATACTACATTTCTAAACTACAGTCTGCAACATGGTCGATCGAGTTGTTAGTTAAAAGAATCTCGGTCGACACCACACTCTGTAAAACTAAAATATCATCCATAAATTATATAAATTTAATATGACGTCTAAAATGGAGTCTTCTAACTACAATTAAAATTTCAGAACAATTGAGTATGTCAATAAAAAGATAAAATCAAAATACCTGACTGATATATTTCATTCTGAATGCATGGTCGTGAGTTTGTCCTGGGATAACTAGACTGAAAAATAGGTCATAAAATATTCAAAAATTCTAATATTTTGTAAAAACATTAATAATTGAGTTATCCAAAGAATATCCAAAATTTTCAACTAAATTTGAGTTATATATAAAATATTAAAATCATTTAATGCACTATTATACTTATTAAATTATGTATTCATATGCTACCAAAACCCTAACTTTGGCCGATTAGTGTTTTCAATTTTCAAACCCTAATTATTTGAAATTAAAGCATATTTAGAGTTTCTCATTATGTTTAAAGAATCATAATTAGACTGCCATCATTAATTAAGCTTAAATAATGATCAATCTGGTTAAGCATACAATCATCCAAGTAAATCCTAATTAGATGGTTAGTCTGAAAATGGGTCATTACAATAAAGACAAGTAAAGAGAGGCTAAATTACTTAACTTAGTGATTGTAATACCTCAATCAATTAAGAGCTCAAAACCCTAGCCCAAAAGCACTAATTTTCAAGCTCAAAACGTCCATGTGAGCATGCACTAACTCCAACAACGTGAAAGGTGAAGAAAAGAGATGGTTTTAGGTGGAGCAGAGGGATTCCTACAATGGAAGAAGAAGATCCTCATCCAAAGAGAGATAATAGAACAAAACATGAGAAAAAGGGAAGAAAATCACATATATTCGAACGAATCTAAATTAAAAAGGCGATTCTAAGCATTAATTAGTAAGAACTTGAAGCCATGCAAGCATTCCTACTTTGAGTTTGCCCTCTTCCATCTTTAGCAGGGTTCTTCTAGATCTACAAAAAAGCAGTAGGGTCTAACGTCAAAGTTATAGCATTATGATCATGATAAATTTGTATAAAATCACAAATACAACCCCTTCAACCAAAAAACCTTGCATTGATCTCCATCTAGGTCACTTCAACCTAGTAAACACCCGCTTTGACCCAAAGATTCAGTCCAAGTGCTCCAAACTGCCTACTTTGACCTGTTCCAGTGGGTAACGACCCCACATTAACACACATAGACCTCATGATCATGTCAAAGCAACCCAAAAACACATACTTTGACCACACCCTGACACACTTTGACCCGAGTCAAAGTGCATCGACCCATCATAGACACACATCAACCATGCACAACAATCAAAGTGGCAAACATGATTTTTCCCACCCAAAGGGGTCAATGGGGCCCGCTGCTAGCGCAAACCAAACCCACAAACCTATCCACGTTGCATAAATTCACATGCAACCCATAATGTACATATTTTTGAAGTCCACGACTTTCAAAATTTCATTGAATCAAGATTTGGTATTTCTTCTTCCCATCATGTAAAACATGTATGTGCATTATGACGCAACATAATTTTTAATACTTACATCTCAAGAGAGTCCATAAAATTATGAAAAGTAATATTATGACTCCCAAATCTAGGATGTAGTGTTTCAAAGGATTGATTTTGCCTTCCAAAAAATATCAACGATGCAACTTGTTGCTTGCTTGTCTTCTTTGATGTAAACATTAATTATATATAAGTCAGTACATGACAAATTACAAAAACCATGCAATAAAGACAAATAAAGTTTAATTAAAGAAAAACAAGATGCATGGCCTCACGTTGACTGTCCAAACATACCCTATCCTTTGGTGTGATTTTCTTTGACCTAGAGCTACACACATGTTGTCATTTTGTGTTTGTGCCCGTTTTTGTCTCTAATTATATACACCATGATACATTGTAGAAGAAACTCTTCCTTCTCCCACATATCTCATGGTGATAGTGATAGGATGAACCTTCATGCCATCATCAACCCTTGAAAATTCATAGTCATTCTGACGCTCCTCCACCTTGAGCGCTACATATAAAGGCTATGTGGTATGCTTCAATGGTTTGGCGTGAGCCAATTCCTTAAGCCGAAGCCATTCGTCCAGCAGTTGATATCCACTTCATCATCATAGTTGTTCATGATGTTGGAGGGAAACTTTTGGGTGCTCCAAGAGGTCACCTGTATTTGCAAAATACAGGAGTACAACTTCCTCACGATAGAATCTATTGAAGATCAAGTGCGGTAAGAACTCCTTATCAATTCACCATTTTAAAGTTTCCCCCAGTCATCTTCGGCCTCCTGAAGTGTTCTCGAGTGCTCATCTTACATCATTTTAGTGCATTTTGCCTCTACTTGCCTGGAATTGGTTATCTCACCTTCTGATGCGTCGACATTGGACAGTTGGTAGGGTACATTCTTTACTTTAACTGTTTCACATCCAATGGACTGTGAGCGCTGCTGCCTTGGGCTCACTTTCTTTTGGTTTCTTTTAGTTTTATGAGACCAAAGAAACATGGAAACAAGCCAAATTTGATTTTCTTAGTGCACGTCTTAGGGTATATAGTGAAACATGAAAACTCTAACAACGTTCATATTATCAAGAGAGACAAGAGAGAATCATTCAAACAAACACAGAAACGACGCAGATCAGAAGGACAAATTCAAAGTGAAACAATTACAAAGTAGAAGGCCAACCAGTCTCAGCCCGCGAAATGGGGATACAACGAGGAGACAAGAACAATAAAAACAATCAGCTAACCGTAGCTCCAAAGAACCACCACCTGAATTCCTCTATCATCAACAGAAAAACATAGAAGTACTAACGTTGTCATGCAGCCTGGGGAGCTCAGGGATGGGGAGGCTTCCACTGTGACTTGAAGCAGTGTCGGAGATGTCATCAAACTTCACAAATTGAGACACTTGAGCAGCAGCCAAGTGGGCATAGCATATTGGTGCTACTGCAAAACCATGATAACCAGGTTAAGTCATTAGCATAGCTCTATTATTTTATCATTACAGAAAAAGAGCAAAATAGAAAGAAATTTACCCACAGAGATGGCTGTCGTGCTCCTCTGGTACCTGTGAAGATTTAAAACATGAACTTAAGTTAAGAGAGTGCTTGTCCGATTTTGAAGGGGGAATGGAAGATACAAGAAGCAAGGCTTACACATAAGATAACGAATGGACTAACTCCTGCAGGTCATCCACAGTGAATCCATTCTCATCATATAAGACATGATAGTGAGTAGGCCTAGTGGTCCCCTGAGATAGAATTGAACACAATATTACAGTTGTCGTTACAATCCAATGGCACACGATGATAATGAATGTTCAACAGAGTCAAGTCATATTTACAAGCTATCATGCAACTTGCCCAAACAGAAAAAGTAGAAAACCAATGAAAGATCAGAAGGCACAACAGCATATACTTGTAAATGTAGATTTTATGATATAAATCAGCGCAAGTTCAAGCCACAACTTACAATCATGCCAGCATGGGAGAACATGTAGAAGTCAAAGTTCTTAGGGTGGCAGATATTGACGTCAACTACAGTACCTAGAATGATAACGGTTAATCACATTGAACTAGAACTACAATTATGTAAAACTAAAAAAATACTCCGTGTCAAATAATAATGCCAAATAAAAAAACAAATGCCTTTTAATCTGAGGCAACAATGTATTGGTGCTATATACAAACCAGGAGGAACGTTATCAGGGGAACCCTGCTGAAAAAGCTTTGTGTGATGATTCTTCTGAGCAACAATCAAGGTAAATCTAGGATTCCATGTGGAGTCTAAATACTTGCAAGCCTAGAATGTAAATGTAGAAAATGAGCGCTAAACTACACATAGTCTATAAAATTAACACGTGTATCGTCCTTGAGAGAGTGAGATGTCAGATTTTCATTTACCTCGATAATTTGGTCTAGCTCCTTGTTTAGTACTTGGCTGAACTGAGATTCACTAACTCCGTCCCTAAAATGAAAAACCTTAGTCAAATTTTATAAGCTATTACAACAAAGGGAAAGCATAAGCCCCGTATAGAATGTCAAACACATCAAAAAATTTAAGAGATGGTTCTTGGACAGAAAAGTAGTGTATGTTTTCAAAGAATCTTATTAACCTAATTGAAAATAGAGCGTGGTGGCTCGTTGTAAGTTGATCGTGTATAACATCCTACAAAGCTTTTCATTGGTGTTATTTTCACAATGTGCATGACTTTAAAGCATATCGACAAATTCTCATAAGCATATTTCTGGTTGCAAGCTACGTACATCCAGATTGTCCTCTATCTAATCACCAAACTATATGCCCTTATAAATCATTAATTCAGCTGAAGTCATTATTTATGGTGTGCGTACAACAAGGTATCACTGGCAAACAATCAAGAACATGAAATGTAAGAAGCGCATAGAGGTCCAGGATACCTGAAAATGATAACTTGTTGTGGCTTTGTTTGGTGACTACTAAGGTAAAAATCAATCAAGGCTTCCCTGCACAGATGCAAAGAGCCAGTATGCTGAAGGAATAAGAAAAACCTTTGTTTATAGGTCACCCCACTAATAATTAACCATATGATCAATCACTCACAAAACCAGAATGTAAAGTGAGTAATGAAAATTAACAACATACCTCACAATGCCCTCGTCCTTGTTATCATTATGCACGGGTTTGAATAGAGAGTCTATCATTTCTACTTTTGGAGATTGAGTCCGAACCGCAGCTCTATACTTTGGAGATTAGAGGCCACTCGCGAGAGCTAACCACCTAATACCCAAACAGACATATATAGATATGCGGAAAACAAGGAAAGAACGCACAGAATGATTAAACTGAGCCCAACAAAATAACCATATAGACGGGGTATTCAAGTTCAAAACTTACAGCTGCTATTGATGGTTTCTCAGATTGGCCAGGGCTTCCATGAGAAACATCCATGCCAAGGATGATAGTAGGTACTTGGGAGATCTTAGGCATAGATGGGGAACACTCAACACAAAGCACAGAGTTCATGCCTCCAAGCTTTATGATAACATGACACTTTAGTATAATAGTACGTTTAGCAGAGATTGGAAATAGAGATTGTAATAGGTAACATGCCTTAGCGTTGATCTTAAGGAGAACATTCGTCAGATACTGATCATTGATTTTAACAGGTGCTATACATTGGGTGGGTATCCCAAACTCAGCAAGGTTTCTCCTCTTCCATGGGCCTATGAGATAAAAAGAGCATAAAGTACAGATAACTATCTCAACTAAAATGTATTAGTATGGAAATCAAAAGAAGGCCGACCATATATATCAGAGTTTTTCCGCTCAGGAAGAATGCAGAGGAAAAATTTAGGTTCTATTTTTATCCTAGATTGCATCAGATCAAGCATTTCATCGACCCTCACGTGGGGTGGTGCTCTTCTCGTCGAAGGACTTTCTTCTATAACATCAAGTGGCTGCTCTATTTTCTGTAGGGGAGAATTGAACAAAATTTACGAGAGATATTAAATAAGCATCTTAGTAATGTATTGCCAAGCAAATTTAGTTAAAGTCAGCATAATATAGGATCAACATACAACACCCTTCATGTTTCCACATCTGATGAGATCTTGCACAAGCCGCCGAATATCACAACGAGCAGAGAAGTTGACAACAGCCCAATCCTTAATTGTGGTACTGAGGTAGAGTTTCTACAAAAGAAACCAACAAAAACAGCTAGAAAAATAAGGGCGCAAAGAAAAAAAGAACACTCAACAAATGATCACGTTAGGTGGACTATTACCTTGTTGTTAAAATTCCACTTTCCATTCCTTGGAAAGAAGTCCTCTCCATTTCCAACTTTCAGCTGCGAAAATTACAAAAATTGAAAATTAAAGGCTGTGAAAATTAGATAGATGGCGTCTATAACATCATATAAACTACAAGAATATATACCATACCTTTGGGGCTTGCGACACACGCCCCTCTACCTTGGTGAACTGACTCTGAATCGAAATCCCACTAGACCGCAACAAAGGATCGCTACTGTAGTTATTGTCTTTTAGCGCCTTCATCATAATTAGTTTGTAACCATAGGACATATGTAGCACATTAGTCTTATTAGAAGAAACAGGGTGATTAGACAAACTTTCTTTAACGATGGAGGGACCAGGAGCTTACATTGCTCAATACACGCATTCTTTCCTGAGGTTTCTGCCTGGATTTCTCAACCAGAGCAGACCTTTGGAATGTGGATAAGGCCTTGGTATACCGTTGCAGAGAAACAAGAACACAGAGCTGCATAAAAACACCAGCAGATTATTAAGCACTCTGTAACAAAAGTATTTCATCGACACATGTAAAACACTACCAGAACATATCCACACACCTCAATGGGGATATAAGTCGGACGCTTGGGTCTCCCTATATTAAGGCAAGGCAAATTGTTTGAGTACTTGAGCTCTATCTTATGATGTTCTTGGAAATAGTCAGACACAGTCATTATCTGCGGTTGTCCTGACTCTCCCTTCTTAGGTTTCTTCTCGAACCTATAATAAACACGCACAAAAATCCATGCATCAAGTAATACGATGTCTGTTCAGGGTGTGAGCGGATTGGGTGGAGGGAGGTGCTTAAAAACAAAAGTAAAGCAAGACATAACCTCAATGGTTTTAATTACAAAAGGAGAGTAGATGCTTACGTCTGACGATTGCAAGGGAGCTCACTCAACCCCACGACCTTATACTCGGTGTTAGTAGGCCTTGCCTTAACTCTAAGATTCTTCAACATCCGCTTGGCCTTTCGATGAAAGCAAGCATGAAGTTTTTGGTCGAGTAAAAGGATTGAGACATATGAAATGAAACCATGCTCATTACTTACCTTGTTCCAATCAACCTGGGAAGGACTGCGGACATTCTGGTTCTGAAGGATAAAGTCAATAACAGGGCCAGGTTTGAGTATCATAGTAGTAGAAACATCTGCAGCATAAACCAGGAGCAGCACATCAGGAAGTGGGCACGAAATGGAGTTGGAAGGGGAGGTTCACATAAAGATTGCAGAACCGTCGGTACCAATATTCAGGGACAGGCCGTCCTGTGTAGTGCGGAAACTGGAGTGAAAGCCTCTGCAACCAAGCACTCCACCTCCTATCTCCGTGAAGTTGGCGGGGTTGTCGTGGTAGAAGGACTGACGAACCAGAAGGCATCCCCTGAAAGGATGAGGTGGGGTGGGGAGAAGAAAAAGGAGTATTATATATCGAGTGATGAACTACGAACACATACCCAAAAGAGGTTATTAACAACGATGAAAAGAAGAAAACAGAGAAGGAGGTCCGAAGCCATACTGTTGGGATGCATTCTGTCTGAGAATAATGTCGAGCACCCTGAAGGCTTCGAAAGACTGTTCTGAATCATGCCCTCTGAGTGCTTGTGAAATGGCCTGCATGGGCACCCTGGCCGCAAAGTTTAGTTGGACTTTGAAGGTCTTACACCCAAACCGCCTCTCCGAACTCTTCTGAACTGGGCTCCCACTCCCTTGACCCAGAGATCTGGACAACGAAGAACCGGCTTCAGCAGAACATAATAACGAGGGGCGGGCTCAAACCCGTAAAAAAAAGCATCATCTGGCAGACAGGCTTGCGATCGATCCAATTACGTGCTGCATATATACCTGCCTAACTCGTCCAGAAAAACAATGAACTCGTTTTTCACACTAGGGAGCGGGCCTACGGTAAAGAGAGCCTTTTCACCGTCGTAGGCCAAGTCTTTGCCGGCGAGTTCCGAAGCCCCGTACGTCTCCTTGAGCTTTTGTATGACCTTCCTGCCGATTCCCTTCCCTTCCACCGGGTTCCCATCCTCGTAGTTCAACTCGACCTGTTCGCGAACGGATTCATGCATTAGACACCTTTTCATGGAGATGTGAAGCAGAAAACCGAGCAGGATGGTGGTGTAGTAACGCATGAGGCAACAACTCAATGTAGAGAGAGAGAGAGATAGAGAGAGAGAGAGAGAAAGAGAGAGAGTTTACACTGTAATGATAGAAGCTGTCGTTAAGGTCTCCAACGGCGACCTTGAAGTGGTTGGTGAGGAGCGGGATGGGCTGTCCTTTCCTTCCCGTCCCAGGTCTGTTGATGGGCGCCCTCTTGGGCTTCGAAGTCGAGGGCACCAACGTCTCTGGGACGACGCCTTGTGGGATGACAGGCGGCGGAGGCGGCAAGCCGGAGTCCTCCATCGCGTTCCTCGAGTCTGGCTAACAAAACACAGATCACAAGAAGGTTGAGGAACGAGGGTAGCAACAACAGCAACTGTTATGATCAAACGAAGCTCAGAAGCTGATTGCACTGCATGCACATGACGCTGCTCAGAGCTTGGGTAAACGAGCAGCAGACAACTACTTAACATAGTAACAAGGTGGTGGTACGTAGATAAAGACCGAGTAAAAATGCAGAGGGTGAGTGAAAAATAGAAACCAAGCAGCAATAATGAGCTCGATCACATGATGCGCAGACGAGTCCGATCCATTAAACTGCTACACAACGTGAGCGTGAAAACAAAACAAAACGGCAGTATATAACTATCTTAAAAGGGGAAGACGGAATGTAAACACAAACATTATATTGCAGAAAGTAGAAAGCACCAAATGTGATTTAAAAGGTTAACCTCAGATGGGATGTTGCAGGTGCAGATGCAAAGTGGGAAGCTTAGCAAAAGAGAAGAGCTCTGGTGGTCTCTAACACGAACGGCCGGGAAGGATAACAGTAGAACAAAAGCAAACAGAAAGCGAACCGGCCACAGGACGGCGATCTATCAAGCTGCCGCCGGTAGTTGGAAGTTGCTGCAGCATTTCCGGAGACTATAGTAATAAAGCGAACGGGAAGGAAGGGTTGGTGCTCCATGCAAAATGTGTCGTGGAAACTAGAAAACCAATTAGAAGTTCAGCAACAAAGAAAGAAGTTAAAAGCATAAACATCAGTTTTTTTTCTATTTTTATTACCAATATACCATAATTCATATTTTAACTTTCAAAATGGAATGTGTTCGGAAGTAATGAGTTACAAAAGAAGACGCATTGCTCCAGTGAGAACAATGTGTCCCACGGAGATGCATTGCTATTTTGGAAAATCAATACGTCGTCAACTAGGATGCATTGCCCCCCCCCCCTAAAAGCAACTTGTCTCCAATGCGGACATATTTGTTGTACCTAACTTAAAAGATCTAAATGGATCCTAAGATCGTGGAAACAATAAGAAAGCAAGATGAAAACGAGAAATCGATAAACTTCCGAGTCGCCACCCACTTGTATACGTAAAACAAGAAAAACGAAGTTGGTTTTTGAATCAATAGAAAAATACATTAAAAAACCCGTTTTTTACTCCATCAAAGGCGGAGAAGAAAGATATGCATTAACTAAGAGATTGGATCCGACGATCGTGTTATGAGCGGGATGGTGTTAGCACCCCATCTCGCTCGATAACGGTGTCGTAACTTTTTTAGTAATCTTAGATAAAAAATAGCAGTGATCGAGGTTGTTATTAAAGAAAATAACAAAAAATGATTAAAAAAATAATTTTTATGTTGCCCGACTTTGGGGCTGGAGCTAGTCGTGGCATTTCCATCATTTCCCTAAAGATCCTAGTTTTTAGGTGTTTCTTTGATCTCAATCGCCTCATGAATCCCCATGATGGAGATCCATCATTGGAGGTAATGACTGATGCGTAGGAAAAGAGAGAGAGAGAGATGAGAGATATTTGATTCAATAGAGCAAGATCAGGTGTTTGAGAAAAGCGTGAGATATGAAAAATTATAAAAAGATTAGAGAAAATAACAATTACTAATATGGATATAATAGATAAAACAACAGAGTTTGTCGCACAACCTATTCACAATAGCGGCATAGTTGGTGTCAAAGGAAAAGTTCTCTAATCACAATTCAAAAATAAAATGGAGAGGTAGTTATTTCTCTAGCTTCAAGAGAGACGAAAGGGGCCTCAAATAAGTTGGGTGTGGGGCTCTATTTATAGGTGGATTATTGATTTAGGGTTTCCAACTAGAAGACTCTGGAAGAGGCGACCGATCACATTGATGTGCCATATAGGAGGCACACAGATCAAGGCGGTTAGTCGAATGGAACACAGAAGATGGCTCTGATCCGCTAGGTGGCTCGGGCTGGATAGAGCTAATTTTTCAATTTTATGGATATTTCAAGTGTGTTCTGAAAAAAAATCGTGGAGAAGGTGTATTTCGAATGAAAGTCAAATTAAATAATAAAATAGAGAGAAAGGGCATTAATTCATGCTTATTCATTATTATCCAAAAGATATAAATTTTTTGTGGAAAATGACATTTATTTATATGTGGGGGAAAATGAAAATGTTTAATTCAAGATAAATCAACTAAAAAATATATGAGAAAATACTTGAAAAAAGTGGCAATAATGAGCAAATGACACTTAAGTCCAAATAACAACTTTCATTGTAGAAAGCCCTGAACTAGGTAAAAGTGGATGATAATTTGTGGATTAAATAGGAGTAAAATCATGGCAAATATGGAAAAATGTAAAAAATGGGTAAAACGGGATCAACTTTGTCATTGGCCAGATAATTAACATTTAAGCATGATTTTCTATTGAGTCATAAAAAATGGAGTCTCAACAATTTATCCCTATAGAGGTAAGGTTTGAGATAAGAGTGAGAACTACAGGCTTAAGCCAAGTCCAAATGTCATTTTTTTCACAAAAGTTCAAAAATGTTGGACTCGTCAAAGTTATTTTGACAAACTTTGTGGAGGGTGGAAAGTGTATGTGATGTCTATCCTTATAAGGATGAATTAGTGACAAAAATATTGGGCATAAATAAATTCTTTAGAGCAAGGGCAATCACTTAAGCAATTTCCTATTCTGAGCAACCACTCATTCCCTTAGAGTTCTGGTGAGCTTTACAAGGTTTACCGGACACAAAAGTGACTCTCATCATTGCTTCAATTCTTAAACCAATACATGTATGATTCTCCCACTAACTCGTGCCTTAGTGAGAAAAGGTGGATGTAAAAAAATGGATGTAATTTGTGGTTTGGCAGTGATATTAAGGTCACGAGTATGTAATTGTTAAAAATTGTGAAAAATACTTGAATGTGGAAAGGTCTTGCAAAGTAGTCATTGTCTCTCTTCTCTTTGTACACAATTAAGTTTTCACTTTTTCTAATAAATGAAGAGTGTACCAAATTAGGGTTAGGACCACGACTTGAAAAGGTAAAGCTGGGTGAGTTTGCTTATAGGAGAATATAGCTTGGATTGCTCAAGATTGAACATTGGGGTGTCAAATAAGTTCCCAGTTAAGGTTACCTTTATGGTCAGTGATTGTGCTAGTTAATTGTCTTTTCCTTAGAGCATGTGTGATCTCGTAGGATAAAGTTCTTTAGGAAGAGTGATAAAAAAAGTTGAGATCGAGCATCAGATGATCCTCCAACATTAAGATAGCCTCCATGACATGTTCCTCCATTGGTCCATGATTTGCTCCCTTAGTTTTTCAGCGAACAATTTTTACTGACTCTCTAGTTCTCACTTTATTTTATCCACCTTATTTTGAACTACATCCCCAATGAGAAAGGATCATCATATATGGAAATGATAGTATATGTCATCATCTGAAAGCTCCTACTAGATTTAGAAATTGGAAATATTATATGTTTAGGACATGATTGGTGTAGACTGAGTTATGATCTTGGATCTTGATATATTTGGAAATATGAGCATAGAATTGTTTTGGTAGGACCCAAAAATATATGGAAATATGAGCATGACATTGGTTTAGTTTTAGGTCATGATCCATGATGGAGATTAATTTAGAGATGTAGACATGATTAGTTCAGTTGTAGTTCATGAACTAGGACAATAGATGGAGTATCAAACAAATATCAAGATTTAGAGAATTTCTAGTTTTCAACAGTGATAAAGACAGATAGATTTGGGCATTAGACAAATATCTAAATTTAAGGTGGCCTTAATGATCAGTGATTGGATGAGTCAGCTATCTAATCCTTAGAGAATTAGCTATCTAATTGAAGAGTTTTAGGTTTCTTATTAGGATCTTCAAAAGCATCAACTTAGTTATTTTCGTTCTTCGAATGTTCTCAAGAGGAATGATATTGGAAACTAGACAAATATCCTGAGTTAAGGTGTCCTTAAAAACCATTGACTATAGCGGGTTAATCTCCTATTCCTCAAAGCATTTGTAATTCTTGTAGGATAAAGTTTATGATAAGAGTGCTAAGATAAGAATGGGAATCAGGTGATTATTTGACATTAACGGGGCCTCAACAAAGCATTCCTCCATTGTTCTATGATATGCCCCCTATACTGTCAAAGAATGATTATCACCGACCCTCTAGTTCTTACTTGATTTGATCTATCTTTATTTAAACTACATCCCAAATAGGAATGGTTTGTTATTGAAGTGATATTGACTTTGATTAGATTTAAACGTATAAGGCTCTCATTAAAGTCTTATAAAAATGACCTATAGATAGATAATGAAAGTACACGATCATTTAGAAGCTCCTACCAGATGTAGGAACCTATAAATGCATCATCATGTCATTTGAAGAGTTTTAGGTTTCTTGTTAGGACCTTCAAAATCATATCCTCAACTATTGTAGGTTTACTAGAGTGATCAAGATGGATACATTGGGTATCGGAAAAGTTTCCTAATATAAGGTGACCTGCATGGTAATTGGTTGTATTGGTCATTTATATGATCCTTAGAGAATTTTCATGTATCGATGATATTGATATGATCTATATGATTGATAAGATAGGGATCTAGACATATTTCTAGATTTAATGTGGTCTTCGTAACTAGCAACTATATCGATCAATTGTTTGTTCCTCCAGGCCTTTCTAGTTTTTCAAAAGTGCTCAAGATTGACAAGGTTAGGAACAAGATAGGTTTCTAGATTTAAGGTGGTCTTTATGACCAATGACTGTATTTGACAATTGTTTGCTCCCTAGAGAATTTCTTGACTACCAAATGGTTCAATGTGAATATTCGATTTTGCCTACTGTACGTAGGGATTTGATTGAGGTGCCTATCTGTTGATACAAATTTTACAAGGAGTTACAACTCAAAGGCAGTGTTATGTTGAGTATGCCTACCTGAATATATGGCTTTATTTGAAATATTGAGGATATATCTTGAATGTGGGCGGCTATTTAGGATAGGACTTGGTTCATGAATAATTCTTATACGAGATAGGACCCATCAAATTTTCCAGAGTTGTTTGATGTATGCCTATTTAGAATAGGGATTTATCATAGATTCATATTTGAGTGAAGGGATTTGATAAAAAAACCTACTTGAATGTAGGCCATTTGTTCAAGAAGGATTCATATTTATGATAACAATTAAAAGCAAGGGCCTTTACGAAAGTAGGGCTTAAATGGGAGGGAATGCCTATTCGAGATAGGCTTGGTCAAGGGTTCCCACTGAATGTAGGGATTGGATTGGAGTAAATGCTTATTCAGGATAGTGCTTGTAGAGATACCTACCTGAATGTAAGGCTTGAATCAGAGGGAATGCCTATTCTAGATAGGGCTTGGGGAGATGCCTACTTGAAAGTAGGGCTTTTAAAGGGATGTATACCATGTTCTAGGGCTTTTTTGGGAGTGCCTATATAAAATAAGACTTGAGGTGATGCCTATCTAAATGTAGAGATTCAACAAAGGGAGTTTCCTACTCATTATAGGGTTTTCAAAAGAGGAGATGCCTATTTAGGATAGGGCTTCAAATCATGATGCATCATGGTCAAATCGGATTGTGAACTTTTAAATTTGAGTAGTATGGACTAAAATCTAGTATTCTAGATCTAAATGATACTTAGGCCTCAGGGGCTATCGAGATATAAATTTTGGAGTTCCTACATGGTGTAGGGATTAGATTGTGTAGATGCCTACCTCAATGTAGGTCTTTGAGAAATGAAATGCCTAGTCTGGATAGGGCTTGAGAGAAGGGATGCATACTAATAATAAGGCTTAAGTGTAGGTGTCTACATGAGCATAGGGTTATTGTTAGAAGGAAAGGTGCCTATCAAAAATAGGGCATGTGGTCTAGTTTAAGGTCTTGGTCTGAGATCCAAAAGAGATTGGTAGATAAAGCACATGACTGGTCAAGTTTTTAGGCCATGGTCTAGGACCCAAATCAAAGGTTTGCAAATGTGTGGGTTTTGGTTCAATTTTAGGTCATGATCTAGGACCATAAAAGGGTTTTGAAATATCATTATAGGTTTGGTTCAATTTTAGATTATAATCCAGGAACAGAAAAGGATTTTGAAATGTAAAGCACTTGGTTGGTCCACTTTTAGGTCATAGTCCATGACCCATAAATACTGGAAGATACGTGATTTGTTAAGTTTTAGGTCATTGGCCAGGACCCAAAGTGATTTGAAATGACCATCAACAAAAGTGGTCGTGATTGTGGATATCTAGAAGAGTGTAGCGTTGGTATGTATGCTTAGAGAGCCAATTACTATGATGATTATAACGAGGTATCATGTAATTGATTTGATTAATAATAAATGCGATCTTACATATATATGTTTTTTTTTCAAATATTAGATGATGGTAGAACATGATATATGTCTAAAAGAACAATATTACTTGATGAAATATGTCTTGAGGTTGAGGACCTGAACAATGAGATCATATGTATGATAAGAGTATATATACATTCTAATTATGTGCCTAGTTGGATCTTATTGTGGAAACAATATAGACATCAATAACACAAAAGACTAGAATGTGTATTGACCAATGACAGAATCTCATTTCTCATGATATATAATATCAAGCCAAACACATAGGTACCTATTAAAGAACAAGTGTACAAACTGACCCACCGTGAGAGTGATACATGGAACCCAGTGAGTGGTAGTTAGAATCAACTGTCATAGTTATAGTGGTGATTGCAGTTCTTAGATCTAAAATCATTACACTCATCACATGTCATTCAATGTACTTTGACACCATCCAACTACCTTGAATAAAGGTTACCATACATGTGATGTTTGGGTACATTGTAACACATGGGGATTGACTATGAGTGATGTAAATAGGATTTCTGCCTCCTTCCAGAGTTGATATCATGGTCGCTTGATAAGTGAGATTGCAAAATGTATGGCCATACTCATGTGAATTAATATGTGATATGTGAGCTCACATGCATCTCAGACAATCTGCTCTAGGTTAATGAACATGGATTGAATATTAAGAGGATGAATATTCCATTCCTCACGTTAAATCCAGATATCAGTGACAAAGGAGCTATATGATCATAATAACACTAATGGTATATGTAGGTTGAAGTTGTTCTCCAACTTTCTAGTTACTTGGGTGGAAATTATGTGTTGTTTGATACTGCTCATTATTTGTGATGATATAATCTAGTGGACGTTCACTGCCAACGTAATTTGGGACCTACAGGGTCGCACACATAGGATGCACCTGGAGAAGGATTTTATTCATTAATAAGGTTTGACTTGATTACTAAAGTGTTGGGTTAATCAACTCAAACAACATTGGATGCCAGTTGTCTGACTAGAGTGTCCAGTCGACCGACTGGAAATGCTAGTCGATCAACTAGACTATCCAATCAGCTGAATGAGAAAGTCTAGTCGAATGACTAGATGATTAGTAGGACTGGATCAAAGATGCATTCTAACATCATGTTGTGCTTTAATTGTCACATTAAAAGCCAATATGTTTGCAAATAGAAAATATAACTAATTGACCGATCAGACTGTTCATTCGATCAATTGGAGTGTGAGTCAATCAACTGGAGTATCCAGTCAATTGAGTGGTGATTTGTAGTAGCTACAAATTCATGAAATTTGTCTCCTCGTGTCCCCGAGTAGTGGAAGCCATGACCCATCCACTCCTATATAAAGGGGGTCGAAAAGGCTCTCACGACAAGTCTCCCAATATCAATGTTGTGATAACATGAGAGACAGAGGCATCTTACCTATAAACAAGAGAGATAGATGAAGGGGAGAAAAGTTGATGCTAGAAAAATGACAACACGAGGGAGAACTCATTCCCACTAGTTCTAAAAGAATGTCAAGAGTTCATTGTGCTCTGCATGGACTAGTAGAGGTGTGAAGGCCATTGCCACCATGTTAGGAGAATGTCTTCAAATGCCTTCCATAGTGCTACACGAGGAGGCCTCCAACAACGATAGTTTGTGTCTCTATGAGGATTCTCATTGGATTTGATCTAGGATCAGGTATATGGCTTGCAGTATTTCTTCCCATTTATAGTTATTGACGTGATCTGTTGGTTTATGGAGAATATTAAAAGAAATTTTTTATTTCACCTACCATATTCATCATCATATTTTCCTACACTGATATTAGAGCCACATCAATTTACTATGTGTTATGACTGTATCTGAGCTTAATTGGTAAACTAGGGTTTACCTGGATGATTATATGCTTAATTTGATTGATCATTTCTTAAATCTAATTAGTGATGATAATTCAATTATGATGTTTTCAACCTAGTAATAATTTAAGTGTTCTATTGTTTGAGAAATTAGGGTTTGAGAAATATAAACCCTAGTTGGCTGAAATTAGGGTTTTGATGGTACTTGAGTATGGAATTTGATCAAGATAGTAGTACAGTAAATAATTTATCATATATTGTATGTAATTTGGTTTTAATTGAAATTTGGATATAATATGTATAACTCAATCTTGCATTTCAGTGAAAAATTTCAGAATTTTTGTATGTTCATTGAATGTCATTCTCAGTCAAGATATACTTCAACTAACCATGCTGACAGAATATTGTTCAGCAGTATATTGTTTGATTTTTTTATTTTTTTTATTTATTTGTAACCCCAAATGATCTGAAATTTTAAATGGAGATCTGAAACTCAATCTTAAACAACATGTAAAATTTTCATAATTTTTGGATGTGTCTAGACCTTATCAGTAGACAAATTACAGTAACTAACATTTCTGCAGAATTCTGGATAGTAGTGCACTATTCGATTTTTATTTATTTAATGGAAGCTTTTCATGATCTCAAATTTTAAATTAATATTATTATATCAATTATAAACAACATTATAAATTATCATAATTTTTGGAGAGGTTTTTATATCTTAAATACACGAATTATAGAAACCTTTTTATGATAGAAAAATCTACTAAAATAAGAAAAAGTTTAGTGAGGGGTCAATGTGCAATTAACCCAAGCTGATCAACTGCTCTATATGGTCAACCTAACAAACAAGGAGCTCTCATAATTCATTATTCAATTCATATAAATGAAATCCTAGAGAGAGAGAGTTAGGGTTTGAGAGGAGAAAATGATGGAGATGCTGACCTAGGGTTTTGCGGTCCGAGGAATGATGAAATCATGTAAGTTTAGCTTCTTTGGATATAGTTTCATAGTCAATCTTCTCTCACATGTCAAAATTCCGTCCCTACTCTAATTTGATCCAAAATGGTATCAAAACTTCCCCTTTTCTCACTCTTTCTTCATAATCCCTCATTTTAGGGTTTCCGAGTTGAAAGGAAGAAGAATTGGGTGAATTTCTAGGGATTTGATATGAGATCGAGATTTTTAGGGATGAACTATTTTTTAATGTGTTTTCACACCTTGGGGTGAGTGGGAACTTCCTTTAAATAGTATATTGCACGAAAATTGGTTAAATCATCCATAATCTTTAATTTCTTAGTATGCGACTACAAACCCTGAATTGTCTATTTGATCTAAGTTGTTGCAAAATGATATGAAATGGATTCTTCCTTTGTTTGAATTTCAGATGATAATTTCATATTAGAAATGTATACAATACATCCTAATGAGAATTCCCTAAGTATTCGCAAAGGTTATAAGAGTAAACTGAAATATAGGGAATTTGTCTGTGACTGAAATTGTTGTATAATGAAATAGAGAAATTTGTTTATATGGATCCCCTTGGTTATGAATGATTGTTTATCTGAATGTTTCGGACATATATGTCAGATACTATTTTGTATTTCATGTTATGTGAATAGTGTTTGCTTGATATCTTCGTAAAGAGGGTGAAGCCCTATATGAGTGGAAAGTTGGAAAAATGTGAATAAATATGATGAAATCCATTTGAAGTGTTTTTATTGGCATCATAGACTCTATTTATGAAATGCTATTCTTGATTCATAATATCTCAATGAATGGCATGGAAAACCCTAATTTAGCTCAATTTGAGTATTTCATACATATGTTAATTGTATATGACTTATTTAAAGCAATCTGTATTTAGTGGATGTTTATGACATATTAAATCCTTATGAGGACCATGTGATAAGTGAATGAGGTAAATGAATCCCTAAGGATAGGGTGTTCAATGAATTAAGCATTTTGATTACCATGTACTCAGTATGAGATGCACAACCTAGGATTTGGGTCGATGTGCACATTTTCCAAGAAAGTGCAAATAATTTATGGGTGCAAATGAAGATTACTCGTATGCCAAGTAATTAGCTCTCATCAGTATATTACGATGTTTAATTGCATGATTCTAGTGTATAAGTGCCAAATGGACATGCATTATGTTTATTTAAGTATTTTAGTCTGCCTGCATGTATAGTATGTTGATTTCTCAGTATATTATAGTGTTTTGAATATACTTCTCTGCCAAGTTTTGAATGATATACATGTTGTATTATAACTTCAAATAAGTAGATGTGACACCATAGAGATACCAGAGTCAAGTATAAGTAAGAGAAGGGTATAATGTAGAAAGAGCTTTATAGGAATAATAAAATAATAGACTTAGGAGCCCTGAACACCGTAGAACCCCTATGTGAGGTATGTCCCTTAGGGGTGAAATGACCTAACCCTGGCAGCGTCTAGTATACGGGGGTTGGAACGTGCTATCAGGTGGCACGGCGGACGAAGCCTAGTGGAAGTCTCTTTAAATTATAGTTTGCAGTGTCTAACATCAACCAGAAGTCCTGGTGGCACTAGAGTATAGAAAAGTGTGTCCAACATCAACCAGAAGTCATGGTGGCACTAGAGTACAGAAAAAGCCAAGAGGTGGCTTGACTCTCCACCTATGTGCTCAGGTTAGAGGAGGAGTCTAGTTTAGGCCAGAGAGCCATTTCCCTGTTGTAGACCAGGAGAGTAGTCAGACTTAGCATTTCCCATGTGTGTCCGCTAAGTCTTGTACAGTGTGATCGTAGTGCACTATGAGTCTTCAAATGTAGAGTACACTACATATGATTAGGGCATAATAAAATGAATGAGAAGTCAAACAAGTGTGTACAATTTTTCAATTATTCTTTGTATGTTTCTAAATTATTAGTTCTCTTTATGATCAATCAAGCATTTCATATATTGATTCACTCTTATAGATATCTAGAGTATCCTTCCATATTTAGGATTGTCAATTAGTAGACTCTTTAAAGCTTATTGTTGCTATAATTGATATCAATTGCTCAAAAGTATATCTATAATTATATCAGTGCTTTAGACTGTTTCTTTGAAGTACTCATTCACTGAGTGAGTAGGCTCACCCATGTACTCAAAATTTTTAGGGAAATCACATGGGCTTGAAGAAGATATCATTACATCAGAGTAGATCTGCCACAAGAGTTAAGTCTGAGTATAGTTAAGTTCAGTTGGTCCCTATCACTCTAGGTCTTTGTATAGATGTGAGAGAGTTGTAAATGATGTTTTGTATGTTTGTTTCATTAATAAGAGAGAATGCAAATGATTATCATGTTGTATGTACATGAAAGTGTGAGAAACATAATGAATGTATGGATGTGTATCATTAATGCTGAGATTACATTAGAGAAATAAAAGTTTAATTCTCTTATAAAGTTAGTTTATGTGGTTTAATGTGAGAAAACAAAGAGTTTGAAAAAGAAGAAAAAGTTATGGGTGATCTTTGTATTATGTTAAATACCCAATGTATACCCTAATCTCATGATTAGTGGTAATTGTGAGATTGGGGTGTAACACTATGTTTTTTATTTAGCCAATATGATTAGTTTTTGACTCGGTCTACTTTGGCAGATGCTTACTATAGATCAATCATCCAACAATTTACTATAGCTCTATCTCTACACAAAAATGATATTCAATCTTCTCTACAAGACGACCATGTACAAGATTTCTTGCTTACTATTCCTATTAAAGTATATGGCGTGTTTATATCTCCTATTGAATATCGATCTATACTTTGGTATCGACTCATGATCCCCTTGTATTCTGGTAATGAACATTGCCTGCTCTGCAACACTGTAGATCTGGATGCTTTTGGTGATCATGTTGTCCATTGTCGCTCATGACCATGATATAAGTTCTGTCATGATGTTGTTCGCGATGCCCTTTTTTATCTTGTCTCTCATGCTGGGATGAAGGTGCTGAAGGAAGATCATGTGGCCTTCTTTGGGGCATGTGTTGATGGTATCCATGATCAACGTCCTACTGATATCTTAATATTTGATTGGACATATGGAAAATAAACTTGTGTGCATCTCACTGGTGTTTTTCCTATAATAGGCATCCTCTCAAACAACTTTAAGCCAGGATAGGCAACCTCCAACGTTGCGGCCCAAAAGGTCCACAAGAATGGAGCATCTTGTGAAGCAAATCATCATTATTTTTTGTCTTTCACATTTTATAGCTTTGGGGTGCTTGATGATGAAGAAATTTCCTTTCTCCTATGCCTTCAAAATGTTTTAAATAGAAATCTCATGATTTCTCCTTATACGTCAAATAATTTTGTTTTTAGATCTATAGGTTTTGCTATTTAGAAAGGACTGGTAACTCAGTTTGTTTCCTGTGCTTCTGTTAAGGCATTCCTGTGGTAATTGTAATAACAGAGAGATTTATAAATATACATCCAATAATTTTACTTAATTACCTAACAAGATGTGTAAGACCACATTTATTACATGTGATGTGAATATTTAAATGACAAATGTGCATATCACAATTAAATACCACATACACTAGGTAATGCCCCATATATCGTATGTATGTATGTATATGATATAATATATATGCAATTTGTATGTGTCACTCTTAAATCATTCTGATGGTGGATGTAAGCATGATTATGGCCAATACCCCCTGAATATGTGCTTGGTTGAATGTTTTATTTCCTACCTTTTCAAAATTCAATTTTCATACTAAGCCTCTCTCTCTTTCTCCATATGTATGCTAATGTTGTCCTCCCTATACTCTCCTCAAATGTAACTTGAGGTCTCACTTGCATAATGTAATAAATTAATAGGATAACTTTTAATTTCTATTATGGAAAAAGAGAATACGCTCTACACCAGGCGAGTCGATCGAATGGGAGTCAAGTCAATCTAATGGGGGGTCAAAGAGGCTATAGATTAAAGGAGTGAATAGATTGACTAGAGACTCAATTGAACGACTGAAGAAGTCCAGACAACCACTTGAGCTAGGATTCAGTCGACCAACCAAACAAGGCCAATTGACCAACAAGTGGATGGATGGATCGATTGACTAGAAGAGTCCAATCGACTAACCGACTTGTTCCTAGCACAAATTATATGCAGGTTGTGACATGCATATATGACCTTAGGTGGATATAGGTTCTTTATGTCTTCAAAGAATTTCTTAGTTTGGTTATAATCATGGTTCATACTTTTGTGATTTCATGTTTGTTTTTGGATATAGTATGTATATCATAGATATTATACATATATGGTGATTGGATATGTATATGTATTTATATATACTAAAATCATTGAATCACATATTAAGTAAGTCTTAGACGCTTTTCATAAGCATCACACATGAAAAGCTTGATCAGTTAAGTGTGGGCACGCCAAACATGGTGCACCATCTATCTTATGGAAGTGTGATGGTAGTTATGTGGGTCTGCCAAGCAGAGTGTGTTACTATTGTGTTGGATTTTGACTCAGGCTTAACTAGATTAATGAGATTAAGTGTTTAGATGAACCCACTCCCATCGTGCCTAAGGATGACAAGGATTCTTACAAGAAGCACTCTGAAGATGTCATAGATGTCAAGTGAATGAAACTTTTCTCAATGAACTATGAGTTATGGAGACAATACGAGAACATGTATGTTCTTGAGATGGTTGTACATATTAAGAATATGTACTAAGATCAGGAAAGACAAGATAGATATAATGTCTCAAAGGCATGGTTCAAGTGCAATATGGCTGAAGGAGATCCAGTGGGGGCCCATGTGCTTAAGTTGATTGGGTATGTGAAGAACCTAGGAAGACTAGGATTTTCCTTCGGCCAAGATAAAATTAGTTTGAGGAATCAAGGGGAAGATGGGTCGCGGATGGAGCAGACAAGGGAGAGGGAGAGGGTGATCTGCTAGCAGTCGAGGGGGGAAAGAGCATGCCACCAAGTCTTCGACCCCTCCATATCACCAATTGGAGGCGAATGGTGAAGGAGGCAACCCTGGTAGAACCCCTAGTGCTGCTAGAGATCCACCGGAGACGTTGAGTGCGTCCACCACCAATCCCCCCAAATCGCCGCCCCGCAGATCCATTATGGAATCGACCTCGGTTGCAGACTAGCTATGCTCATGTAGGCTAGGTCAAGACGAGATCGATGTCGAGCTGCTGGACTTCATCAAGCCAGGGATCAAGGACGGCAAGCGGTGTGCGTCCATCACTAGCCAAGAAAGTCATGTCCCTAACTGGGATGAATACTTATCTATCTGATTCATTGGTAGAAGACCCTACGGTGGCCAACTGACTGGGTGGATCCACAAACTATGGAGACCTAGTGGTCCTGTGGATATCGTATCGGAAGAGAGGAAGGGTTACATCGTCAAGATGCCTTCCCGCGGAGACAGAGATAGGGTTCTCTAGGAAGCTCCTTGGTTCTTGGATGGCTCACTGCTTGTAACCAATGCATGGAACTCAGGTTCTTCCCTTCCAGCCCTCTCCTTCTCATAGGTGCCAGTATGGTTCAAAATCGAGAACACCAGAATTCCTTGGAATCACAAGAATATCTCAAGTGTCGCCAGTACCATTGGATGACCTATGGACATTGATGATAACTCAATTTCTACAGGATGCCTTGAAGTTGTGCGGGTCTGCATTGAGTTGGGCCATGAATCTACGCTACCAAAGGAGACTTTGGTGGAGTTTGACTTTGTGTTTAAAACCTTAAAGGTTGAGGTTGAGGCTATATCTAAACCTACGATATGCCCAAACTGTAAGAGGTTTGGCCATAGAGCCACGTCCTGTCCTCTGAAGACAAGGAGACCCCTACCGGAGAAAGACCTGCAGGTGCAGTTGGGGAAGTCACCTGGTGTTCGAGACAATGTCGACGAGTCCTCTAAGGAGCAATCCAAGGAGGAGCGAGGGAAGAAGATTGTTAGCCAATCGAGGGATAATGCTTTTTCCTCTGATGCAGTGGAAACGGGCCTTCATGACTCCATTGCTCAACTGATGAAGGATGTGGTTCTATCTTCCGCTGCTGAATGTCAACCCCAGGTCCATCCAAGTGCCCCAGAACCTGAGATGTTTGGATCCTCTCCATTCATTGACATGGGGAGTCTTAATCTGGAACGGGAGTTGGAACTAAGCAGAAGAAGTAAAGACGCTTCCAGTTCTACTTTGTGGTAGGTTAACAAAATTTGGAACTGTAGTGAGTTCTCTGCTGACTTTCAACAGGAAAAAGCACAGCTTCTTGGTGAGGATGATGAATCCAATATGGATTCAAACTCAGAGTTGGAATTTGATCCCTGGGAGGTAGAATCGCAGGTCTTTAATAGGTTCAAGCCGAGTAGGGGGAAAAGGCCAGGCAAGAAAAGAATCGAAGGGGGTTAATCCCCATCCCTTGTTTCCTATTTCTTCATTGGTAATGTTTTTAGAAGTGAAGACATTGTCTGTTGCCCGATTGATAAGAGTTTTGTCTAGATCACCTTTCCACTCTTTTCTGTGAGTGTGGATAATGCCAGTGTGAAGGGTTTTTTAGTCCTAAGCTTTTGGCAATTGATGCAGTTGGCATTGTTTAGATCTTCTTCTACATTTTCTCTTGAAACAACAGGGAAAGTTTTGTTGACAGTTAGTCAGTGTTCTATCCTGGATGCCACCAAAGAGCAAGAGTATCGTCTATTAACTGACTCCCTTCCTACTAATAGTTGAGGTTCCTATCTTTGTGGGTGAGTGTTGACAGTGGACTCCCTCATCTGTCTAGGATGATGGGATCTCAGTTACAACTCTGTTTCTTGTTTTGTTTGGTGTTTCTACGGATGGATCCTCCCTCTCTATTTTGGGTCTTCTACATAAGACCATAATATTAGTTAGGCTATCATGTAATCTCCATTAGGGGGTTAAGGGGCGCAGATCACATGTTCCTAAAGTTTTGGCATCATAATAAAGTAACATGATTTTTTCGTGACAAAAAAAAGAGTTCGCCACAGATGTAATTATAAAATCACTTCCATAATTACACAACCAATTTTTCATGTTGATAAGCCATTTTAGAATTACTTGTCATGTCGAGAACTACCTAAAGAACAAATGAAGAAGGAAAATCCCAAATCTATGATGATGGTCAACAGAGGGAAAGGAAAGTCCAAGGGAAAAGGCAAGGCTAATAAGAGTTCTAAAGCTAGCTAGAAACCTAAGTCTTCTGCACTCAAAGAAAAGGGAGGGGTGAATAATGTAGGCCATTTTCTCCACAATACTAGGTTGGACACTGGAAAAGGAATTGCCCTCTTTACCTAAAGAAACTGAGGAAAGCAGGGGATAGAGATCTACACTCTAGATATATATGTTATTGAGATAAATGTCTACTTATTCATCTTGTGTACTAAATACTCGATGTGGATCTCATATATGTTCAAATATGCATGATCTAAAAAAAAGTATCCTTTAAGAAAGGGTGATGTTGAACTGTGTGTAGTGAACAGAGCAAGAGTTGCTACTACTTTAGTTGGAACCTATCATTTATCTCTGCACAGTAGGCTTGTAGTTAAGTTAGAGAACTACTATTGTGTATCTACCATTAATAGAAACATCATTTCTATATCTTTTAAGGACAATAATGGATTTGAATTTCATATTAGCGATGTTATATTTCTAAAGATGAGATTTTTTATGACTGTTCCCTGATCCCACAGTCTTTACTTATTAGATCTAGACACAAATGTTTATAATGTATACTAAAAGTTTAAAACTTGATAACTCAAACAAAACATACATTTGGCATTCTTGTCTAGGGCACATCAATGAGAAACACATTTATAACCTCCATAGAGAGGTTATCTAGAATTTTTTAACCTTGAATCAATAGAGGCATGTGAGTCTTGTTTATAAGGAAAGATGAGAAAAGCTCATTCCACTTCTAATAGTGAGAGAGCAAGTGATCTATTTTGACTCATACATACTAATGTACGGGCCCTTTTAGAACAAATGCTAGAGATAGTTTCCAGTAATTATTTACATTTACTGATGACTACAACATGTATGGTTATATGTACTTGATGAAACATAAGTCAGAAATCCCTGAACAATTGAAGGACTTCATGAATAGAGTAAAAAACCAACTTGGTAAAAGTATCAAAGTTCTTTGTTCTGATCGAGGTGGAGAATACTTAAGCTAAGAGTTTGAGGACCTTCTACAAGATCTTGGTATCGTATCAGAATAGAATCCACCTGGATACCACACCATAATGGTGTATCAGAAA
The DNA here is from genome assembly GCA_963693085.1 of Alisma plantago-aquatica. Lineage (NCBI taxonomy): Eukaryota > Viridiplantae > Streptophyta > Magnoliopsida > Alismatales > Alismataceae > Alisma > Alisma plantago-aquatica. The sequence goes on along the minus strand of OY856410.1, from coordinate 409,721,028 downwards.
GAAGGACCAACATTACTAGATATGGTGTGATCAATTATGGGTTTTTATAATCTTCCGACTTCCTTCTGGGGATATGTGAAACCACAATGTTTATACTTAATTGTGTACCTTCTAAATTTTTTCAAAAGATACCATATGAAATATGGTATGGGAATCCTCTCAATGTGTCTCTTGTGAATCTTGGAGTTAAATTAGATAGATGTTATTTAGTTAGATATCCTAGGGAAGCCAAAGGATACTACTTTTATACTCCATCTGATAACAAAGTGTTTGTTTGCAAGGATGTTATATTCCTAGAAAAGGAATTTATTTCTAAAGGAATAAGTGGGAGGAAAGTAGAACTTGAAGAGGTTTGAGATGAACAAGAAAACATTGAACCTGTAGAGGTACAAAAGGAACATGAAGAGTCACAAACTATTGTGAAATATCAAGTTCCTTATGTGACATAGGAACCTCACTAATCTAGTAGGACACACCTTGATCCTGAGAGGTTTGGTTATATTATGACTCAATAAGGAAATGAGTTCGTCATTGATGACGAGCCAACAACCTACCTAGAAGCTATTAAGGGACCAAAGTCTGTGAAGTGGCTTGAGTCCATGAGATCTGAGATGGAATCCATGTAAACCAATAAGGTATGGACCTTGGTGGATCCACCTGAAGGGGTAAAACCCATAGGGTGCAAATGGGTCTTGAAGAACAAATTGACATGGATGGTAATGTACACACCTATAAAGATTGGTTGGTTGCAAAGGGTTTTGTATAAGTTCAAGGTGTTGACTATGGAAAAACCTTTTTTTTCACTTGCCATGGTTAAACCCATCAGGATCATGGTTGCTATTGCAGTTTATTATGAATATGAGATTTGGAATATGGAAGTTATAACAGAAGTCCTTAATGGGAATCTGCTTGATGATGTATACATGACACAACTTGAGGGTTTTAAGTCCAAAGGAAGCCAATAAAGTATGTAAGATACAAAGGTCAATCTATGGATTGAAGCAAGCATTTCTGAGTTGGAATGCTCGATTTGGCGACATAGTCAAAGAGTTTGTCTTTGGTCAAAATGAATATGGACCATGTGTTTACAAGAAGGTTAGTGGGACCATGATTGTATTCCTCATATTGTATGTAGATGACATACTATTTACGGGGAATTCCATCCCTACCTTACAAATGGTAAAATCTTGGCTGGAAAATACACTCTCTATGAAGGATTTTCATGAAGCATCCTATATATTAGGAATCAAGATCGATAGAGATAGATTTGAAGGCTTTTTGGCTCAAGCCAGAGCACATACATTGACAAAGTGCTAGAAATTTACAACATGGAAAACTCAAAGAGAGGAAACTTACCCATGTCTCATGCTATTTTATCTCAAGAGATAAATGGCCTAATTCTTGTGAAGAATAGGAGCGCATGAGTAAGATTCCATATGCATCTGCAATTGGATCCATCATGTGCGTAATGTTATGTACTCATCCTGATGTCTCGTATGCCCTAAGCATGATGAGCATATATCATCTATATCTTGATGAAGATCACTAGACAGATGTGAAGAACATACTTAAGTACTTGAGAAGAAATAAGGATCAATTTCTTGTCTACACTAGTGAAGAAGAGTTGGTTTAGGTTACACCGACACAAGCTTCCAAACTGACAAAGATGGCTTTAGATTGCAATATGGATTTGTATTTTGCCTAAACAACGGAGCTGTAACTTGGAAGAGTTCCAAGGAATAAACAATTACTGATTCTACAATAGAGTTTGAATGCATTGCTACCACCAATGCAACAAAGTAAGCTATTTTGATCAAGAAGTTCGTCACTAAACTAGGGGTGATTCTAAGCATTAGCAGTGTAGTAGAGTTTTATTGTGACAACAATAGAGCTATTGCACAAGTTAAGGAACCAAGATCACAATATCTTTCCAAACACAATGGCAGCTCCATCACATATGAGAGATTGTACAACTAGGAGATGTGAAGATTTACAGAGTACCAACTGAAAGAAATGTTTTCGAACCCTTGTCAAAAGCACTTTTGTAGTAGAAGCATGAAGGTCATGTTTGATCATTTGGAATTAAATTAATGGGTGATTGGCTTTAAGTGTAAATGGGAGTTTGTTGGCATGTATGCCCAAAGAGCCGATCATACAATGATTGTAATGAGGCATCATGTAATAGAATTTATTAATAATAAAGGAAATCTTTTGTCTATATGTTCGTTCAATTATGTGTTGATGGTATAACATGACAGATGTCTAAAATAATGATATTACTCATTGACATAGGTCTTCAGATTGAGGACTTGAACAATAAGATCATATGTATGCTAAGAGTATATATACATTCTTATTATGTCTCTCGTCAGATATTATTATGGAAACAATATAGACAACAATAATACATAAGACTAGAATGTACGTTATTTGATGATGAAATCTCATTTTCCATGATATATGATATTGAGCCAAACACATAGGTACTCATTAGAGAACAAGTGTACCAGATAGACCCACCTTGAGAATGATACATGGAAATCATTGAATGGTAATCAGAATCATCTTTGATAGTGATAGTGGTGATTGTGGTTCCTAGACCTAAAAGCATTACACTCATTACATGTAATTTGCCATACTTTGACACCATCCAATGTGACCTTGAATAAGGGTTACCGTATAGGTGATGGTCGGATACATTGTGACACATGGGAATTGACCATGAGTGATGTAGATGGGATTTCTCCCTCCTAAAAGAGTTGATATCCTGGCCACTTGATAAGCAAGACTGAGAAACATATGGCCATTCTCATGTGAATCAATATGTCATATGTGATATCACATGCATCTTAAACTGTCTACTCTAGTTCATGGAACATGGATTTAAAATTAAGAGGATGACAATTCCATGCCTCATGTTCTATCTGAATATTAGTGATAAAGGAACTATACAATCAAAATAAAATTGATCACATATGTAGGTTGAAGTTGTTCTCCAATGTTCAAGTTACTTGGGTAGGAATGATCTATTGCTAGATATATATCACTCTTATTTGTGATGTCATAATCTAGTTATGGTCATTCACTACTAACAAAAATCAGGACTTGTACAGTCACACACATAGGATACACTCAGAATGGGAGTTTACTCATGAATAAGGTTTGACTTGATTATAAAAGTGTTTGGGTAATCAAATCAAACAACATTAGATGAAAGTTGGCCGATTGGAGTGTCCATTTGACTGATTGGGAATGCTAGACGACTGACTGGACAATCAGTAGGACTAGATCAAGGATTGATGTTGATGCCATGTTGTGCATTAATTGTCTCTTTGAAAGCCAATATATTTGTGGAAAGGAAATATAGACAATCAACTGATTGGAGTGCAAGTCGATCAACTGGAGTTTCCAGTTGACCATCTTGTGATTCACAGTAGCCAAACATTCATGAAATTTATCTCCTCGTGTCCCTGGGTTTGTGGAAACCCTGACCCGTCCACTCCTATATAAAGGACGGTGTCCAAGGCTCTCACGACAAGTCTCCTAATCTCAATATTGTGTAATGTGAGAGATAGAGGCATCTTACCCGTAAAAGGGAGAGATAGACAAAGGGGAGAAAATTCAACGCTAGCACATTGACAACATGAGGGATAAATCTTTCTGTCATTTCTAGAAGAACAACAAGAGTTCCTTGCGGTACATGTGGACTAGATAGAGGTGTGGAAGTTGTTTCCACCATACTAGGAGAACATCATCAATTGTCATTCGTGGTGCTACATTAGGAGGCTTCCACCACTGACAGTCCATGTGCTTCTTGAAGATGAAGCATGACTCTATGGGGATTTTCATTCGACTTGATTTAGGACCAGGTATATGCCTTGCAATCTTTATTCTTGTTCATAGTTGTTGACGTGATCCAAAGGTTTATGACAAATATGGCAATAAATTTTTATTTATGTTGCCTTCTCTATCAACATATTTTCCTAAATGTAGGACTTTTAAATTGAGACAAAAGTCAAATAAGTGTGATTCCACCAATCACATGGTTGATGACTCCATGTTAGGCTTTATTTATGAAGTTTGATGCATGTTGTATTGAATTTGAACTCCTCAACTTCAACTGTCTTGAAGGGAAGGGATCTCATTGCAAAGGTTATGATTATGGTAATGATATGGAATCAAAGCTCAACATATCATTTAATACTCTTTAGTGATGTGAACCTGATGTTGCATTCATTATAAGCCTATGCAAACTGATTAGTACATCTTTCTTGGAAGGTAGAGGTATGAAGACGCTTTGTATCTATTATTAGTAGATGTTTTATCATGGTGGATCTACTGTGAGAGGAGTATTATGAGGTGATATGAGGTCATTATAGTTGTGTTGTCCTTCTGGAAGGTCTTTGGACTAGATGTCCTTTGCTGATTTAGTACAAATTGTGCACAGAAACGTTGTGTGTGGCCATGTGAATTGATAATAGGTAACCCTCATTCATTGATTATGGGCCTTGTCTTACCTATTCTGTGAAGATGTATCTGTAATGCCTAGACCCACTGCCCAAGGCTCTAGTAGAGTTTTAGGAATGACGACTGGCCCCACAGACCACCACTTGCCTTAACTGTGTGCTTTTTCCTCACTCACGCGCAAGCCGGGGTCAACTTCCTGACTGGTCACCCATCCTAGTACTACTCCAAGCTGAGCATGCTTAACTATGGAGTTCTTTAGTGATGGGCTCCCTGAAAAGGAGGTGCACCTTGGTGATATGGGTAGTCCAATCATTCCTTTTAAGATCATGTTATCCGAGGCCTCGAATCCTGGGATGTTGCAATCTCTCCAACTTAGACTCTTGACGTCCTCGTCAAGGCTCAACTATATGGCATCATAATCTGATCCAATTTTAGTGCAGACCCACAATGGACCATGGACACCCAGCTCCCGATCATGGAATACCAGCGCCATGGTGGCTACGTCAACCATGGACAACCCTTTCCTACATGCCTGGATCGTACGGCTCAAGACTGGCATGTCACATGCCCATGCGGGCCCCACCTACTGGAGGGGTTATGGCTCTGATACCATTTATAACGCCTGAGCTCACTGCCCAAGGCTCTAGTAGAGTTTTAGGAATGACGACTGGCCCCACAGACCACCACTAGCCTTAACTATGCACTTTTTACTCACTCACGCGCAAGTCGGGGTCAACTTCCCAACTGGTCACCCATCCTAGTACTACTCCAAGATGAGCACGCTTAACTTTGGAGTTCTTTAGTGATGTGCTCCCTAAAAAGGAGGTTCACCTTGGTGATATGCTAGTCCAATCATTCCTTTTAAGATCATGTTATCTGAGGCCTCGAATCCTGGGATGTTATAGTATCCAAGTGTTGTTGGAGATAGCTTTGAGTCAGAATTTGTCTATATACTGAACAATTCATCATGTCTTTGACGTCTACCATCTTCTACAAATGGTTCCCTAACGAATTTTGCTTTTGGAGATATATGGTGATTATCGAGGACACCTTCTTGAAGTTCGAGTGATTTGTGAAACAGACAAAGAGTGAGCCACTATCATCTGAGATTTCCCTTCTTTATTCATCTTTGTAGAGTCAAAGGATTATCATGATCTAAGTTAGGTGGTAGAGTTTTGTGTTTCTATTTTGTTTCAAATGTTTTATATTCTTCTTTTGATATTAATGTGATCATGTCAGTCGGTAAGAAGGTGTTTTTGAGGTTGATTTTACTTTCAATTTTTTCTTCAACGTACCGTGATTTGTGGATTTTTTATGTTGCTATTTACCATGGTACTTGTTAGGATTTTACCTTTGGAGGTTCTTTTTGTTGTTTGTTTGTTTCTTTTGTGCATAGGTCTCTGGTCAACATTCAAGTTTTTTGGACTAAGACCCCTTTGATAAGTTTTTAATAAACCATGTTAGTCAAGAGTCCTGTCATGAAATGTGGGGGGAGGTCATGTAATCATTGTAACTTATTTGATGACAAATGACAACTATCCTACTCACCTTTCTTTCCACTTTCTAGTACTTGATTTTAAGGTGATTTAAGACCCCAATTATGTTAATCTTGCCCAAAGTCTTCTATGAATTGGTTGGTTCTTCCCTCAGGATGATCATAAGTAGATGTACAACTTGGGTAATGTTAATTTAGGGTGGATTTGTGCTCCACTGGCTCTTGATTTCATGCATGTACTACTCAAGTTGTGGCACATAGAGAGTATTCAAGCGGCAATTCCCTACACAATTGGGTTAAGGCGCTGGGTGTTAGAGACACCCCTATGGGCTCTATTCTCAACACTTCTTGGTGTATGTAGTGTGTCACAAGCATGAATCCATATTGTCAGGTGTCCTTTGAACTTGTTTGTTTATATATGATTATTTTGCATTTAAGTCAATGGGCCTTGATGCTTAGAATCTTAAGCTTGGAGTTTTAGACTCCATTGGTCCTGGATGTCATTATTAATAAGCAATCCATCATAGGCATATGTCCAACACTAGTACATTTATGAACTCTAATGTCACTTTTATTAATGTCAGTTTCATAGGAAAACTGACACCCTAAGTCCTACAAAGTCAGTTGTAGATAAAAAGTGTAACTATTGGTCAAGTCTTGTTGATTAAGAAAAAACATGGCTATGGCTTTTTTCCATAACGTCTATTATTTCATATAGAAACCAATGTCCAAGACAACCTGCAAAATTCAAAATTTTAGGGAAAAAATTGCCTCCAGAAAAATTATAGGTTAGCGTTTGTTGTCGCAAAACTGATGACATACCTCTTCACACAAAATAAATTTTGCCTTCAAAATACCTTGATTTTCGGTTTAGCTATAGTGGAACTAACATTGTACACCTTATCAACCATGAAAATTTATACATATTTGATAATACCCGAATTCAGGGATTTATGCTAAGCATTTATTTATGGTTTTGTGTCATTATAGCCTAAATATGCCCAAAATAACCCTAGATTCTTATTTTTTAGTAATATATATCTTTTTATAGATAAAGTTACTCAACTAGATAATTTTGAGACTTGTAGGCACTGAACCTGAGAAGACATCAATTCTCTAAGATTTCTTCTCTCCAAAACATGGTTTTTGCAGCAGCTGGACTTCTATCTGTCACGACCGCGGTGGACTAAGCATCACACTATGTACACCCGCATAAGAGACGGTGGTCCCGCTAATCGACTAGCGGGCCCAAGAATCTTTTGATATCTTAGATCCTATTTTTGATGGCCAGTCCTTTATCAGAATACATCCTCACCAATTAGAAGGTTCATCGACGTGGACCCATCAACCACCACTAATAGCGCCCAGTTGGGGGTGGGTTTGGTCCTTTGATCCATGATCCTACGACTGTGACCAAAAAGATATCGTAACCGCAACCAAGAAGACAATGCCACAACCACAACCAAGACGTTGTGTCGACCGACACTCGGCACGATTGGGCCTAGCTCAGCACAGTCAGGCTGAGGCCAAGGCGGCAAATTCGGTACACCAGTGCGACCGTGACCATGACCACAAAACAACCACAACCACAATACAACCCGCCTCGACCATGGTATCTACCTCGACCTTGGTGTATGCATCAACCGTGACCCTCGGCACGACCGTGCCCAGCCTGGCATGGTCGGACCGAGACCAGGGTCACGACTGAGGCAGGTGTCACGACCGTCTTCCTCCTTCTCCTATAAATGCCCACCCCTCGCGACCTGGAGAGGGGTTCTGAGATTTGAAGTTCAAAATTTTGGGAGGTTCCACATTTTGGTTCCAACCCATTTTGGTTCCCAGAGCCCTGTGGGAGAGTTCCATGGTCCGAAAGGGGTGAAGTACTCATCCTATGCTCGTATCTTCAGTTTGCTTTCATCCATCATCATTTTCTACCACCATTCAGCCATATCCTACCATTCCTAGCCATCTTCAACCTCCATACACATACCAAGTTGTTGTTTGGGGCAAAATCAAAGAGAAAGGTGGCCAAGGAGTGTAGAAGACCAAGGAGGATGACCCAAAGATGAGATCCGACCTACACAGAGGCTAAGGCGCGAGAGCCACCTCTCCTCTATGGGCTAAATCTCATCTTCTTCTCCTTTCTTCTACTATTCTCCTTTGTTTCTATACAAATGATGTTCTTCCATCTTTGTTCGGTGCCAACTATACTTGTACATGGCTAGTTGAGCTCCTTCTTGGCTATGTAGCCTATTTTGGGCATGTTTATGTACTTTTACCTTAAGCAAGTAGTTTTATTCTAGATCTAGTACATTTCTATTCTATCTTCTCTTTCTGGTTATGATTGCTATTTTAGTTGATCTTTTTCTTGCTTGAACTTCTATTTCTACCTATATCGAGAGATCCATTGTAGAAATAGATAAGAGAAGGTAGTTTGGGTCAGAACCTAAAAGGAGGATGATTCAAGGTGATATATGCAAAACCATAGACTTGGGCATGGTCTGGCCCACGGGTCTACCCAGATCACACATATTCTTAGCATCTCAGAATATTATAGACATGAGAGGGTATCTAGAATATTCGAGGGTGTTGATTTGTCATCCTCGATAGAGGTTTCATATCATTGATGGGTTTTAGTCATGCTATGCGAAAGTGAGTGGGATGAACCACAAGAACAAATACCACAGTACATACCATGTTTGGATGTAGGTTGCTTGCTGGGGTGTTCGAGGGTTATCTATGCTCGAGAATGGGTGCATAGACTGCCCAACTTGTGGTTACATAGCCATGAACTCCTTCTCTCTGATTAGTAGAATCCTACAGACTCTGTTTTGTTTTCTTTACTTTGTTTTGTTTTGCTTCGTGACAATCTGCTAGACTAGTTCTAGCTACATACTTTTATCGACTATCAGATTGGCTTATCTGACTTAAGAGTGAGATCTTAATCATCCTAAACATCCCCAGGTTCCTGTTTTCGACCCCATATATCTACTTCGACCCCGTAATAAAGTTGCGGGGGTCCTTGAAGGGTTCGGGTTATAAATTCAAAGTCTGACCCTCCTTTGGAGCTGATCAATATTGTGTCAGTTTGTAGTGAAGAAACCAACAACAAAGGGTTCACGTCATGACCATGTGAAAATATGGTTCCCCCAAATTTCTATCTGATGTGGGTTTATCTCTCCAAAACCGACGTCTAAGTCCTTACTAAGAACAACTTTTTTTTCTTTGGATAAGGGCTTTTGTCATCAGTTTTCCCCAGATCGATGCTTTAAGTCATGACTTAGTCATTGATTTATCTCTCCAATGTCAATGACTAAGTATTTGTTAAGGCTGACTATTTTTTGTTTGGATAAGGACCTCTGTCATCGGTTCTTTTCCCAAATTGATGTCTAAGTCCTTAGATTGGGTGTCAGTTTATCTCCCCAAAACTGACGTCTATGTCCTTATTGTGGCCAACTTTCTTTTGTTTGGATAAGGGCCTCTGTCATAATTTTTTTCCCAAACTGACGTCAAAGTGCTTACATAGTAGTTAGTTTATCTCTTCAAAATTGACGTCTAAGTCCTTATCGAGGTCAATTTTTTTTCTTAAATAAAGTCCTATGTCATCCATTTTTATCGCAAACCGACAGTTAAGTCCTTAGCATGGGTGTCGATTTTGGATATGCAAATCATGAATATTTACTTTGTCATTAGTTTTTGCCAATAACCAACAACTATGTGTACCTTAATAGTACATGCAAAATAGAATTCCCCCAATCCCAATTTCATCTTGTGAATTTCCCCCGCTCCGACAATTTTCCCCGCTCTATTGCTGCTTCTCTATTATTGCCGCTCCTCTGCTGTTGCTACTACTGATGTTGCCCTTGAATGTGTTGTTGTTGTTTCTTCTTATCATCGATGTTATCGTCATCGCCCTGACCGCACTAGCCGCTTGCCATTGCTGGTATGGTACTAACCGCCCTCACCGCTCACTGTTGTCATGATTGCTACCACCCTCACTGCTTGTTGTTGCTGCTCTACTACTGACCATCCTCGCCACTCACAATCATTGCTTGTCATTTCTAATCTATTGTTGACCATTGTTGCTACTAGCTTCCTCCTTGAGCAACCATTGGAACCTCCACCTTGAGCCACCATTGTCTCCTCAAGATGCGTTTTTTATATTATTTTTAATTTTTAGCAGCATTGTTTGTATAACTGTTTGTATAATTTGATGAAATGGAATTGTGATTTAAAACTTAAATTGATATCAATTTGAATGATGGAATGCATCTAGGTTTTAATTTGAAAATTGGAGAAATCATACTTTTATAGTTGGAATTCATGTATAACTACGTGTATAATGTGGTGTATTGGTCAATTTGAAATGGTTGGAATTCATGTTTAATTGCTTGTAGAATTTGGGGTATTATTCAATTTAAATGTTATATGAATAAATAATCACACCTATAAAATTATTTAAATGGAATTTTCAATATGTACCTAAATTCTAAACCATAAAACCCAATTTATACAAATCTTGTTGGCCTAAAAACACATCCGAGATTTACTCATTAGAAGTAAATCTTGGATATTCTCCGGTTTGGGATTGTTCTTGAACACTTAATCTTATTGAGGATGTAAATGAATAATGTGTATTCAGTTTTTAAGATGTTTCATCAACACATTCCTATTTGTTCTCTGAGTACATATGTATTTGTATACTTGCCCATATACATCAGTGTACTTGGATAATTGTGGGGAGATGTTGTCAAAATTTTCTTGAAAGCCAAATATACATTATACACTAACTAGTGAGATAAGGTGTAAAAGAATGGGATAGGTGGTACACACATTCATTACTAAACCCTAAACCCTGATTTGTAAACCATAAACCCTAAATCCTAATTTTGTAAATAGTACGCCCTAATTTGAAAACCCTAAATCCTAATTTTGTAAACACTAAGACCTAATTTGAAAACCCTTATCCCTAAACCATAAATGATTAACCCTAATTTGTAAACCCTAATATCTAAATCCTAATTACTAAACACATAATTCAATACATGTTTTATCTTTAATCATAGAATGGATAGATCATGCATGCCCATTCTAAATCGTTGTACCTTGGAGTTTTTTACCGATCTTGATCAGTTTATATGATTTACGAAGGAACATAGGAAGCGACCTAGAGATAGGTTCTATTGTCCATGTAGGAACTGAAGTAACAACCATAAAGTCGACATTGTTGATGAAATCAAAAGTTTTATGATATAATAGTCTTGCAAAATTTTTTATAATCTTTCAGAATGATTTGCATAATATGTTTGTATTAAGGTATATATATAATACTATATACAAATTTGTAGGGGTTGAGGCCATGTCATCTTTTACTAGAAGGATATTTTGTTTTACTGGGTGCAGATTACCCACACCTTCCAGGTGATAGGATTCATGGTGCTCCAATCCCGCCAAGGTGATTCGCATGATGCTAAGGCTTGTCTATGAGACCTGAAAGTAGATTGTACTGGCATACTGCCACCCCGACCATGAGATGACAGGTGATGCAAAAACAAGTGTTGTTGTGTGGCCCAAAGTAGGAATTGTCTTTACCAATGCATGGCAAATATAAATTGTGTTTGTATCTTTATATCATTGACAATATATATGAGAATACACTACTACAAAATAGGGATACAATGTTGGATATATGTTTGCATGCAATCGACAATGTTATTTTTCACATCAGTTCTAGGTAGGAAACCACCACGAGATGTTTTGAATTTGCAGCTAGACTACTTCTTGATTCCTAAACCATGTAGGGAAAGCATAAGTGGAAACAACTAGATCTCTAAGGGTGTTCCTACCTGAGAAACGTAGGTTGTGCTTTCTTTTCACCGTGGGGATGTTCTCAAAACAATTGACGGCATATATCACCTGTGAAATTAGAATTTCGCACAAATTTTTTGGGAGCATTTCATTTGCCTCCAAAAACCCTATATTATCCATTTTTGTATGTGCAACCATCGAGAGAAATATATGCACACACATATGGTTTGTGGTATATCAATTGACCTTTGTCGTTGGTTTGTTATAACAAATGAACGGTGTATAGCTTACTTAACCCCATGAAACCCTTGCCCTCCTCATTACCCTGCCATGTGTTTCTCTAGAAACCTACTCTGACAATTTTTCTCCTACTACTCCACCTCCAACTCCTCGACGTCTGACTTCTCCTCATGCAACTGACTGCTCCTCCACCTCCAGGTCCTCTGACTCCAGCTTCTCCTTCCCTTCTCCTCTCTACTGTTGCCTCCTCTTTACCACTACTCCTTCCTTGTCCTCTCTAGCTCCATCTCCTCCTTACTACTGCCTCCTCTCCGTCGATGCCTCCTCTCTACCACTACTACTCCTCCTGGTCTTATCCCACCGCCGCTACCACACTCACTGACTCTCCTCCACCAAGACATCGACGCTATCGGTTAGCCTCCATTGTTTTTGCTACTCACCTCCAAGCTACTTCTACTGCGGAGCTACTACTGCCCCCGTGTTGCCTGCTCCTCTGCTACCCCCAAGCTATTGCTCCTCACTCTTACAGTCTCCTCTTCCTCCTCAACCTCTGTATTTTTTTTCTCCTCCATAGGTTTTCTTTCCTCCTCTTCCTTATCCTCCCTATATTTATTGTTCATATTTGAAATGTCTTCATGGTCATTTTTTATAGAGAATCATGTATTCTCATTGCTTTTTGCCTTAGACCACTTATATGCATTTTTTATTTGTGCCATTTTTTACTAAAATGGTTTTCTTAGTCTTAACAAATGAGTGCTTAGGGTTTAGGGTATTATTACCACATCATCATCAATACACCATCATCATCATCAT